>OY992886.1:104969365-104971865 GCA_963921405.1 Cepaea hortensis
ATGGATCTCAAACACTGCCTCTTTTTTATTTCTTTCATCAACTCTCTTTTCATTCCGTTTTTGAAGAACCTCTGTATTTGATTGTTTCTGTTTGCATGACATACGACATATTCTTCTGAATATCCACACCTCCAGGGCCTCTATTCGACTTTCTAAATGCTTGTTTAATCTCCAGGCTTCCGTGCCATATAGTAGTGTTGAAAATGCATAGCGTTTGACAATTCTAATTTTTAAT
Organism: Cepaea hortensis; assembly: GCA_963921405.1. Taxonomy (NCBI): domain Eukaryota; kingdom Metazoa; phylum Mollusca; class Gastropoda; order Stylommatophora; family Helicidae; genus Cepaea; species Cepaea hortensis. The sequence goes on from OY992886.1 coordinate 104,969,601, forward strand.
GCATTGTTACTCTCTCTAGATGTTAATCAACGATAATTTCATGCTGGCTGAACAAAACTCGTCGTTGGATTATCATCTTATAGAAAAATGGTTGAACAAAGCTAGTCGGTAAGTTGTGTTCACGCAGAAATATGGTTGAACAAAACTAGTCGATAAATTGTGTCCATCAGAAGAAGTATGGCTGAACAAAAATAGTCGGTATATAGTGTTCATATCAGAGGTATGGTTGAACAAAACTAGTCGATAAATTGTCGGTTAGTCGGTTAGTCGAAAGATATTCATTGCACATCGAGCCATTCAGTCCATAAGTGCTCGGATCCCCTCCTCAGCAAATCCCGCAGCGTGTAGCGGCTAACGACACCAGTTCTGTGTTGGTTTATCAATCTGCTTTGGCTTCCTGCGTAGTATTTTTGTTTGGCCAATCCTCTTTTAATTTGTTGTTCTCGCAGTCTGGCCATGGTTGTGGATTCACAGTCATCACTTGGTTCACGCAAAAGTCTTACTTCTCGTAGAGCATTCAGAATGTCAGCCTGGTCCATGGCGCGCCCGCCCTTTACCATAGCCTCACCTGCGAGCTTGTCAGCCCGTTCATTTCCTTGTACTCCCGCATGCCCTGGCACGAAAATGAAACTAATCTTTGCCAGCCGAGACCGCTCCAGAGACAGCAACCATTCTCTTCGGATCGACCCCTCCTCTATCCTCTTGATCATGTTCATTGAGTCGCTAAGGAAACATGCTCTAGTGAATGTCTGTGTCTCGAGCCATGTTATTGCTTTACTTACTGCCATGACTTCCATAGTCAGGCTACTTGTGGTTTCAGTGAAAGCACCAGATGCTCCTTCACAATTCGCCGTCCGGCCCGAGCCGTAAAGGCCCATGAGCTTCTCACATGTCGGACGACCGACCCATCTGTGTAGATGTGGTAAATTGTGTTCACGTAGAAGTATGGCTGAACACAACTAGTCGGTAGTAGTACTGGTTCAATAAACTATTTCCAGAATATTTATTACTTTATTCTAGAATATAAAAAATAAAGAAAAATAAAAGCGCATTTCTCAGGCGAAACAAGACAGTATGCACAAGACAAACCACTATCACATACGCATACCGGCATTTTACATGCTGATGATGATGATGACAGCTATGATAATGATGTTGATCTCGACAGCGTTTTTACTGTAAATGATGCTATCAATTTTATTGTAATGTTGTTTTCGTATGCAATAAAATAGAACTGTCCACGTAAGTCAAGTTTGTCACGAATGTCAAGATTCTGTGTTGAAATTATTCTATTCTCACCTTAAGCCCGAATACAGGTCAGCCTAACATAAAATGTTATCTTTATTACCCACTGCATACCTTTGTTATCAGCTGTATTTATTCCTCTTCAGCTTTATCTCTAGAATGTTGTTTTGGCTATTATATTTATTTCAAGCAAAAGATGATTCAGCACTCACAGTTTATTTTAACTCAATCCTTATCTGATTGTTTTGGGGGCAATTCGTTTAATTGGTTAAAAGTTGCCACATTTCTGCTTCTCTGGTCTAAGAGGTTAGTGACATACAGTTTCACAATCCCTCGATTCCTACTTGAAGTTTCAATTCATCTGCGAGCGACATGGAATTAAATAGTATTGCGTTGATTCGATAGCACGAGGCGTCGTCCTTTCAGATAGCAATGGCAAACTACTGAACGTAAACTTGTCTAGTAAACCACGCAGCGCCAATAAATGCTTGGGTTCAGCAAACTCAGCAACGAACACGAGGAAGTAGAGATCCACAGAAGGACGTTGTGCAGAAAGTTCTTCAAACCGAAGACTGAAAGCCAGAGCAGGAGAGAAGGAAAGACAACGGAATGTACTTGCCCTTTACTAAAAACCCAGCATTGCATTTGTTGTTATTATTCCGGAACTTTTTCCTTCCCATTCTCAGTGGTTTCTCTGTATCTGTAGATACTGTTAGGGTCAGTACTTAATTGTGAAGGACATGTTAGTCTGTTTTGCCTGAGAACAGCGCTGTTTCACCTGTGTTTAAAAGCTTCTTGCCTGCTCCCTTCCATCTTGTTTCACATAATTCCAAGATGACAATCTTATAATAATTTATTTCTATCACCGGGGAAGCGGGTTCAACTCCTACACCGGTCAGTTGAACTAAAATGTTGTACCGTTCTTGACTTGGATACATAAATTACAAGTAACTCAGAAGTCGGAGTGAGTTCGCCTAATGGCGAGAGACACTGATAATTTCGTCTATTAACTATTTTCAA
>OY992886.1:104979365-104999365 GCA_963921405.1 Cepaea hortensis
TCAGCAATGCCAAATGGGTAAGACCGCTCGCTCTTAAACTTCCTTGCGCTGCTGGTGAGTTAGCGGTTTGATCCCCTACACAGATCAGTTCAGCTACAATGTTGACTTCTCGTCCTAGACTTTGGGACGTAAATTATAAGTACCTCAGAAGTCGCCAGATTGTGAGAGACATTAGTAATAGGGCAAGTTTATCCACACGCAAAAATCAGTCCTTCGTTGACTACGTTTGCGTTTAAAACGAGTGAAAAAGAAACCTATTACAGTCTGTTGGATGTCATTGGCAATCAGCAAGGAGAATAATGCAAGCCAATTTACACGAGGTGAGATCAGCAAGGAGAATAATGTAAATTCATTTACACGAGGTGAGATCAGCAAAGAGAATAATGTAAATTCATTTACACGAGGTGACAATCAGCAAGGAGAATAATTAAGCCCATTTACACGAGGTGAGATCAGCAAGGAGAATAATTAAGTCCATTTACACGAGGTGACAATCAGCAAGGAGAATAATTAAGCCCATTTACACGAGGTGACAATCAGCAAGGAGAATAATTAAGTCCATTTACACGAGGTGACAATCAGCAAGGAGAATAATTAAGCCCATTTACACGAGGTGACAATCAGCAAGGAGAATAATTAAGTCCATTTACACGAGGTGACAATCAGCAAGGAGAATAATTAAGCCCATTTACACGAGGTGAGATCAGCAAGGAGAATAATGTAAGTCCATTTACACGAGGTGACAATCAGCAAGGAGAATAATTAAGTCCATTTACACGAGGTGACAATCAGCAAGGAGAATAATTAAGTCCATTTACACGAGGTGACAATCAGCAAGGAGAATAATTAAGTCCATTTACACGAGGTGACAATCGGCAAGGAGAATAATTAAGTCCATTTACACGAGGTGAGATCACCAATTTCCTTCCTCGTCGTCTTTCTTTACCAGAAAATAACCGGACAATTCCGACGAACATTGTCCTGTCATACCAGCTCGGATCTGAAATCAACCCAGTCCCATAAAATCGGTGAGATCAGAAATTCCTGAATTATCCGGGATACAAATGCGGACACGGTGAGAACAGAATATGGGAAGGAAAGAAAGAAAGAAAGAAAGAAAGAAAGAAAGAATGAAAAGAATGAAAGAAAGAAAGAAAAGAAAGAAAGAAAGAAAGAAAGAAAGAAAGAAAGAAAGAAAGAAAGAAAGAAAGAAAGAAAGAAAGAAAGAAAGAAAGAAAGAAAGAAAAGGGGAATATATAATCTATTGATTTATTAACCCGAGCACTTAGAGCAAATTGCAAAGCAAAGATGGCAACAGCTGAGATATGCTTTGATTTCAGTGTTACTGTGAATTGTCGAGAAAAGACCGAGAAATGAAGGACTGTGTGAGTCAGCTGTAGAGCCGTGACGTTGGAGTCAGCGTAAAGGTGGTTCACCCAGCCCCGACGATTGCAGCAAGTTTCCACGCCGCTGTTGGCAACAAGTCAAGATTGCTACGGCCTCACTTTCCGCTGACTTCCCGTTTCCTTAGAAAAAGCCTTCACTTTCTCAAACCAGCGGCGGTTCCAATAAATCTGTGCTGGATGGGTGTAGTTGCGATGTAGACATACAACTAGCTAGCAAACGTCCTAACTAGGTGTATATTTTAATGAAGGTGTTGAGAAACCCCGAGAATAATACCAAACGTCCTTAGTATGTGTATATTTTAATGATGGTGTTGAGAAACCCTGAGAAGAATACCAAACGTCCTTAGTAGGTGTATATTTTAATGAAGGTGTAGAGAAACCCTGAGAAGAATACCAAACGTCCTTAGTAGGTGTATATGTTAATGATGGTGTTGAGAAACCCTGAGAAGAATACCAAACGTCCTTAGTAGGTGTATATGTTAATGAAGGTGTAGAGAAACCCTGAGAAGAATACCAAACGTCCTTAGTAGGTGTATATGTTAATGAAGGTGTAGAGAAACCCTGAGAAGAATACCAAACGTCCTTAGTAGGTGTATATGTTAATGAAGGTGTAGAGAAACCCTGAGAAGAATACCAAACGTCCTTAGTAGGTGTATATGTTAATGAAGGTGTTGAGAAACCCTGAGAATAATACAACTAGAAAAGGCTTAGCTTGGAACCCACCGGGCAAAAGAAATGGGTTTTGCAGCATATATACAATGGGCCTCAGTGGGTGTAAAAGACCTTTTACTGACTGACTTCGGTATCATGTCTGAAATTGCAATACGTGTGTTTATACGTGTGTTCTTTCTTTCTTTCTTTCTTTCTTGAAATATAAATTGACAGACTCAACTCTATCTATCTTTTCCTATCTTCTGCAGCTCTTCCCATGCCCTCCAGTTGCCTTCTCCGTGTGTCTGCAGTCTCCTTCTAAATGGCTAACCCCGACGGTTCTAGAACTTTCTAGTTATGCTTGTCTCGGCTTTTCTCCAAGTGTGTCCGTGTTTCCTGTCCAGCACCAGCGAATCCGTCTAGATGTGTCCATGGACAAGATATTAGTTGTGTCCATGGACAAGATATTAGTTGTGTTCATGGACAAGATATTAGTTGTGTTCATGGACAAGATATTAGTTGTGTCCATGGACAAGATATTAGTTGTGTCCATGGACAAGATATTAGTTGTGTTCATGGACAAGATATTAGTTGTGTTCATGGACAAGATATTAGGTGTGTCCATGGACAAGATATTAGTTGTCTCCATGGACAAGATATTAGTTGTCTCCATGGACAAGATATTAGTTGTGTCCATGGACAAGATATTAGTTGTGTTCATGGACAAGATATTAGTTGTGTCCATGGATAAGATATTAGTTGTGTCCATGGACAAGATATTAGTTGTGTCCATGGACAAGATATTAGTTGTGTCCATGGACAAGATATTAGTTGTGTCCATGGACAAGATATTAGTTGTGTCCATGGACAAGATATTAGTTGTGTCCATGGACAAGATATTAGTTGTGTCCATGGACAAGATATTAGTTGTGTCCATGGACAAGATATTAGTTGTGTCCATGGACAATATATTAGTTGTGTTCATGGACAAGATATTAGTTGTGTCCATGGACAAGATATTAGTTGTGTCCATGGACAAGATATTAGGTGTGTTCATGGACAAGATATTAGTTGTGTTCATGGACAAGATATTAGTTGTGTCCATGGACAAGATATTAGTTGTGTTCATGGACAAGATATTAGTTGTGTTCATGGACAAGATATTAGTTGTGTCCATGGACAAGATATTAGTTGTGTCCATGGACAAGATATTAGTTGTGTTCATGGACAAGATATTAGTTGTGTTCATGGACAAGATATTAGGTGTGTCCATGGACAAGATATTAGTTGTGTCCATGGACAAGATATTAGTTGTGTTCATGGACAAGATATTAGTTGTGTCCACGGACAAGATATTAGTTGTGTCCATGGACAAGACATTAGTGCTGTTCTTATCCCATTTCAGCCCTCGTAATCTGAGCCGACATCATTTGGTGAGTCCTTTTCCGAATACCCAGGACTTTCAAAGTGTAAAAATGGGCCCTCCTAATTTTTCCGCCCTTATCCGAACAGGCTAGAAATCCGTTTTACTCCCCCCTAATAAAAAAAATCCAAGACAACAGGGTCTATTCACAAGACTACAGACACTATATTTTAAAAGAAATGTAACAAAATGGACGTTCGGTTAAAACCTACGTCAGCACACACACACACACGCACACACGCACGCGCGCAGGCATGCGCGCACACCCACACATACACACACCCACACAGCCACCCCACCCCATCCCCCCACACACACCCACCCACACACACCCACATACACCCACACACACACACACACACACACACAATTACATGAAAAACTGTACATGAAAATATATACGAGGGAGCTTCACATGATAACCTTAATGTGTGCGTGCGTGCTTGCCTCTGTGTGTGTGTGTGTCCGTGTGTGTGCGTGTGTGTGTGCGTGCGTGTGTGTGTGCGTGTGTGTGTGAATATAATGAGTGTGTGTGCGTGCGTGCGTGCGTGCGTGCGTGCGTGTGTGTGTGTGTGAATATAATGAGTGAGTAAAGAAACAATATATTATTTTTCGATATAGTCACCACTGGTACAGCGCCAACAATGAAGTGCTTGGATTTCTAAAGAAAACAATTCTCTTGATCACGTGTGTAACTACTCCGGGGTCACTATTCGGTGTGCCTGACCTGGTCGTGAACAGTCTGACACAGAAGTCACGCCGCCGTGAAACTTCCTACTCCACTCATACACTTGCTGGACTGCAGGCATGCATCACCATAATTAATCTTCATTCGCCGATGAATTTCTAATAATAAGTTTTACCCCTTCACTGATCAAAATACAGATAACAGAACCTGTTCCTCTTTGGTGCATGTCACACGGGGGACAGGCATCTTTAAACTGTCCTTATTCAACGTTAACTCTCTAAGTTAAATTATATGTTTTGTATCAACGCCATATATCTAAGTTAAACTGTATGTTTCGTCTAAACGCTAAATCTATAAGATAAATTGCATGTTTTGCCTGCTTGTCGTAAGATAACAACAAAGCAAATAAGATATAAAGGTGTACACACATTATCTGATATCCTAGATCAAGGGCTGGTTTCTATTGTCTGTTACCTGTATGCAGCAGATAACATACTCCACAGGTAGGTTGGCGACAACTGTACTGCGTTACCTTCATCTCTGAAGCTTAGTTTATCATATAATTGTAAATTCTTAAGGTATATTTGCGAGTAACAATTTACAAGAGTTAATGCGTTCCATGCTACCATTTTGAATTTCTCAGTTTTAAAACAGTGTATACCCTGGGTGGATTTAAATACAGAAGCCGCAAAACAATATGTTGCACGATTTATTGCCTGGCATATTTCGCTGCATCTCGTCAGGCCACACTGTAGACTTGTACACCAAATTAAATTGCATTTATTAATTTCAGTATGAATCCCTAGCAACTTGCGTAAGTTGAACGGGAAAAGTTAGTAAATCGATTAACTGAACATATACTAATGTGGGTGGAAAAGAAAGATATCAGTCTTAAGGAATCGTTGTGCAGTGGGCAGGCTTTAAAACGCCCACCTCTGCTATTTCTCAAGAACTGATAAATTACGGTCATAACGTTGACAACGGTTTGTATATTTTATTCCACAAACAATCAAATATTGCTCAAATATAATGAGGATTTAGCAATTAGGCAGTTCCAGCTAGTTTTGTGCAAACAGAAATATATAGTTTTAAATGTGAAATTACCTTGAAAGTGCAAATGCTCTATATTCGAAATATACCTGTGACTTTGTTTTAAGTATTTCATCCAATGTATAATTCATTTGTTTAATTCATATGACATATAACTGATTAATCAATTTCCGACTTTTCAAAGTGTAAGACATGTCCTCCTTATTTTCTGCCCTATCCAAGCAGGCTAGAATCGGATTATTCTTCTTCTTCTTCAGCGTTCCTTCCGAGCCATTGAGGTTCTTTGCTGCAAATACAATTGGATTATAGAATCTGAAAATAGAAACAAATGAAAACCATAAACTAATTAGAGAAATTAGACGTAGACAGACACAATATTTTGGACACGTTATGAGAAGAAATTAATTGGAGAACTTGGTGACAGCTAGCAAGATTTAGGGGAAAGAACAAGGGGAAGGCAGAGAACGAGAAGTAAAACCTAGATTACTTTTCCATGTGGTATGGTCGAGACAAGAACACAGAGCTGATCCACGACTCTGGTGATCGTGTGAGGTAGCGAAACATGACCGCCCACGCTTATCGGCATGGCACATGATGATGACATATTCTAAGTATGCTCCTGGCGAGAGGCAGCGAAATATGCCAGACATTAAATCGTGCAACATATGGCGTGTAAATCATATGCTTACATTGATCAATTTTTGATGGTGGCGAAGGGTTACGACCTCTGTGGCGAAGGGTTACAACCTCTGTGGCGAAGCGTTACGACGTCTGTGGCGAAGGGATTCCGACTTCAGTTGCGAAGAGTTACAACCTCTGTGGCGAAGGGTTACGACCTCTGTGGCGAGGGGATTACAACCGCAATTCATAATCTAACATACCGCGTTCGAAACACAGCGGCGGGGGACTTGGAAGCAGACCGCGTTACGCTAATTTTTATACAATGGTATGAGTGCGGGTCGTTGAGAAAGCAATGGCAAACTATTGAACGTAAATGTGCTAAGAAATCACACACAACCAAGATTTTCAAGATAAAATAGATGTAACCAAACACAACCAAACAATGCTGGGGTTGACTTCAACGACCTGTAAAGGATATGAAGCTAACTATCCCCCCCCCCCACCCCATGCAAACGATAGTACAGGATATACATCAACCATTAATCTCCTTGTTCTTGCAGTAATTGACAGCTTCATGTTGACCATCCAGAGTATGTAGTAATAGATAGAGAAATCGTCACATGTGCAGAGTTGCCAAAGAAGAGTGGCTGCAGAAACATTGCAAAGAAATAGATCTGGAAATAAAACACAACTCAAAAGAATTACATGAACATATAAAAAGATTTACAAAGAAGAAAAATAATATAACAGGAAACGGTTGTATCAGAGGAAAAATGGAGAAATTATAATTAATAACACTGACATAATAAAAAGATAGACAGGGTTACACAGACTATTTATTCTGGGACAACAGGGTCAATATACCAACATTGCATAATTCTCAAGATGGACAAAAAATATTACCGGGTGAAGCAGAAAAGGCTATTAAAACGATGAAAGAAGGAAAGGCTGCAGGACCAGACAAGAAAACAACAGAGATGATAAAATCCTTATCCAGCTTTGGCATTGAAACTATCACAGAATTATGTAATTATATATATATAATACTGGGTACACAAGAATTTGAAAACATCAATTTTCATCACACTACCGAAGAAGCCAAGAGCTGTTGATTGTGAGGATTACAGAACTATTAGCTTAATGGGCCACATAATTAAGATACTACTCAAGGTCATACAAGAAAGAATTCAACATAAAATAGATGAGGAAGTAGCTGAAGAACAATTTGGGTTCCGCAAAAACAGCGGCACCAGAGAAGCAAACATCTGTTTGAGGATGTTAATTGAAAAATATATAGAAGTTCAAAAAAGTATATATATATATATATGTTTATTTTATAGACTACAAGAAAGCTTTTGAGAGTAGAACATGAATGACTAATTACGTGCCTTCAAGATATAGGAGTAGACGGAAAGGACATCAGACTTATTAATAACTTTAACTGAGAACAAGTATTTTAGATGCAGTAATAACTATTCGTCGCCTATAGAGATAAAACGAGGAGTACGGCAGGGATGTGTACTGTCCCCAAGCCTCTTCAACTATGCACAGAAAGAATTTTTAAACAAGTTGAAATGACCGGGCTTAACATCAATGGAAGAATGATAAACAATCTTAGATATGCTGACGATACCGTATTACTAGCAGAAAACGAGCAAGAGTTACAAGACCTAGTGGAAGAAATAAACAGGCACAGAGCAGAATGTGGCTTAGATATTAACATCCAAAAAATAACAAACTGATAATTAGCAGTGAAAAAGAAAGATCATCAATGAACATCACAGTAAATGGGCAGATATTCGAACAATTAACAAGTTTCTCTTTTCTTGGACATATAATAAAAGATGATGGCAGAAGTGAAATGGAAATAAAAAAGAGAATAGGAATGGCCAAGAATGCTTTCAACGGCATGAAATCAGTATTAACATCTAGAGAGATTAATAACGTATTTAAAATGAGAATTGTCAAATGCTACGCATATGCAGCGCTACTGTATGGCGAGAAAACCTGGACATTGAACAAGCAACTAGAAAGTCGCATAGAAGTCCCGGAGATGTGGATATACAGACGAATAGGTCGTATTTCATGGAAACAAAAACAATCAAATGCAGAGGTCCTAGAAAAACTGGGAATGAAGAGAGGGTTGATGAAAGAAATAAAGAGGAGACAAGTGAAATATTTGGCCACGTTAATAGACATGATGCTCTTATAAAAACCATGCTGGAGGGCACGGTTGAGGGCAAGCGAGCAAGAGGTAGACAACGATACAAGTGGGAGGAAACATCAAGAGATGGACGAGCATCAGTCTGACAGAATGTACAGTCAGAGTGAGAGACAGACAGTGTTGGAGATCCATTGCAGCCAACCTTCATTGCGGAGACGGCACCTGATTGATTGATTGATGTTGCCCATGCCAAAAGCCACTTTTGTCATGACCAGTTTTGTTATGACCACTTTTGTTATGGTCTCTACAAGACATCTTCTATCCAACGATATGATTGTGAAAGGGTGGACCAAACGTTCCACATATTTCACGCTGTCCTATGTACATGTTAAGTTACCTGCGTGTCCTTTACACAACGTCATAATCAACCCCAGCGTTTATTGACTGTTTGAGATGTCTTACAGGTGTTATGACGTAGGCGTTACGAATGCAATCTGTAATCCCACATAACGCGTTGGAAACACAGCCGGAAGCGATTTGGATTCAGACCACCCTGCATTGGTTTCCATACAATGGTATGAGTGCCGGTCGTTCAGAAAGCAATGGAAAACTACTGAACGTAAACTTCCCATGAAATCACAAGCAGCCAAAACACGCATTGGCTGACTACCACGTCCTGTAAAGGATATGCAAATAACTAACGTTTTGCGTGATTTTCTAGACAGATTTACGTATAGCAGTTTGCCATTGGGTTCTAAACGGTCAACGCTCATACGATTGTGAACATCAACACAACACGATGCTCACACTAGCCTGCGGTTGACACCGAACCAGGTGTGTCGGAGCAAGAGTAGGCCAATAATTACCCACGTAAGATGACTGCTTGTGTCTATGTATCCCATGATACAGTCTTCTTCTTATTTATATTTTTATGTTGCCTGTCTGGAGCGATCGAGACTTCCTCTCCTTTCTGTAACGTGATACTTTAATGGCATTGATGTTGCTAACATTATTATTTGCTGAGCAGCTGTTTAAATCCTTCAGTTACACCTTTGTTACATCTCTGTTTCTTCATCTCTTGTCTAGTATTTCTTATATAAGATTACGTTCTTTAGCCCACCACTTCTGTTGACATATCCCATTAATTTCATGTGTCTTTTCATTAAGCATTATGAATCCCGATTAAAGTCAGGTCTGAGTTAGATATGACTGAGTTAACTTATGACAGTAGTCTTCTTCTTCTTCTTCGTTCATCCGGAGTTTTTTTTCGGATGTGATTGCGTTGTGCCTGTTTACAGCAGAGCTGCGTTCTTGCGCCGTTAGGCCGACACATCCGACTTCTGCGGGCATTTGTTGACCGGGTTAACCTTCCCGGGGGTTTCTTAGGACGTTTGACTCTCACTGTTGTGGTGTTATCCTCCATCCCAGCTGGTCCATATAGAACAGCCAAAGATCCTGGTCAGCCCTCAAGGGAAGGCAGGGGCAGACCATGGGCATTCCCCGCCATCCAAGGAGGCTTCCATACTTGCAGAGCCGATACATAGCGCTCTGGTACTGGGCTCACCCAAGGAATCGTCACGTCCTGCACATGGCTGCTTAGCCTCACTTCCGTATATTGGGTCTTCCGTTCACCATAGGCTGTTCTTCCGGAAACCAGAAGTATGCAGTCTGCAGATGACATCCACACAGTGAGCTTTCGATTCGGACTTTCCATGTAATGGATTTGCTAGCCAAGCAATATTCCATTTCGTGCCACTAGGACACTTTTCCACCTTTTATGAAGCCCACACAGTGGGCTTTTGATTCAGACTTTCCACGTAATGGATTTGCTATCCATGCAATATTCCATTTTGTGCCACTAGGACACTTTTCCACCTTTTATGAAGCCCACACAATGGGCTTTTGATTTGGACTTTCCACGTAATGGATTTGCTATCCAAGCAATATTCCATTTCATGCCTCTGGGTCTTCATGCACCTTTAAATGTCAACCTGTATATAGTTAAAGTAATCTGCGGTCAACTTTAGCTTGTTGATATCTCCATAGAGCTTGTCCTCAAATGAAGCAGGTGTGGGCCAAAATATCTTTCTCTGTTCTGCATACGTTGGGCAATCCTGCAGCAAATGTTTTGCTGTCATTTTTCCAGTTCTACAATTACATTCATCGGTATCTCCTATCTTTAGTTTATTGAACAAGTGGTATTTCAGCCTGTTATGTCCTGTGCGGAGTCTGAAGATTGCTACTTGTTCTCTTCGGTCGAGTTTGTAATATGCATCATCCTTCTGATGGCCTGGATGCTCTGATTCCCATTTGGTTCTATAAGTGCTTTTTATCAACCTCTTTGCCTCATTATAGGTTATGTCTATGTCAGGCTGTGGTAGTCGTCCGCCCTCTTTTGCCAGTCTGTCAGCCTCTTCGATTCCAGGTATACTGCAATGTGATGGGATCCACTGTATTACAACTTTTTTGGATTTCTGGCATAGACCATGGAGTGCTGCTCTTAGGTCAGTTAGTTCTGTGCTGTTATTGCTCTTCAGTATTGAGACAGCTGACTTTGCATCTGTGAAGATAGCTATTTGCTTCTCTTTATTTTCCTCCATCAGGAGCATTTCTGCTGCAGTTTTCAGAGCCTCTACCTCCGCTTTGAAGTTACTTGAAAATTTTCCAGTTGCCATTGAATGTGTTTTTTTCGCTCCATTTTTTAAATTTAGGAGAATTCCTCCTCCTCCATTCTCTATTGAATTTTTGGCTGATCCATCTGTATATGCATGGGTCCAATTCCTGCTTGGGTAATGTTCTTTTATGTAGTTTAGGGTTATTTCTCTTCTTTCGGTTTCATGCTGAGTGTTCTTTTTCTCAATACCAGGAATGTTTTCTATCATCTCAGGCAGTTGCTGCTGTCTCCAAGCTGGGAACTTGTGTGCATTGTGTATGGGCTTGACTGTTGATATGTTAAGAATAGAATCTGACCTGATCCTTCGTTTTGCAGTTTCTACAAAGTTGCTACGCTTCAGTCTTCCCTTTCCAAAACCATTAAATCTGTTGTACATAGGGTGGTCTGTCAATCTTCTAAATTTTTCTGCTTGTTGCTGGGCTCTGCTATCTCTTCTATCCTGCATTGGTTGTAAACAAGTGATCTTTTCTAATTCATTAATAGGCGTTGTCTTCAGGCTTCCAGTTATGATTCGCATTCCTTGATTTTGGACTCTACTTATTTTGTTAAAGTTTGACTTAGCTGCTGTTGCCCAAGCTGTAATGCCATATTCCAGTACTGGCCTCACCCGTCCAGTATATAACTTCTTGAGAACTTTCTCATCTGCTCCCCATGTTGTACCAGCAAGCTTTTTCATGATTGCCATTCTTTGCCTTGCTCTTGTTCGATTTTTCTCAACCTGTGTCCTCCATGTCAGGCGACGATCAAAGGTGACTCCTAGATAGTTTGGATTTTCTTCATGGCGCAATATTTTTCCATTCAATACCAGCTTAGGTTGCTGAGTTTTAGTTGAGAGGGAGAACACTGTGCATGTTGTTTTCTCCTCACTTATCTTCACTAGCCATGATTTTGACCAGTCCTCTAGCGCTAATAGGGCTTGCTGTATTCTGCTGTTAGCTGTACTAATATATTCTTCAGATGTCCATATGGCTAGGTCATCTGCAAAGGATGATGTGTGTACTCTGGCTGGAAAATTTTCTGTGATGTCATTTATATATGCTAGGAATAATGTTGGTGAAAGAACTCCTCCTTGGGGGACACCTTGCTCCAACAGCATCATTTTGCTGGTTTGTCCTTGTACTTTTGTCCTGGCAGTTCTGTTCTCAAGGTAGTGGCTGATCCATTTATACATTTTTCCACAAACATGCATTTTTTGCAGTTTTACTTTTAGTCCTTCCTTCCATACTTTATCAAATGCTTTTTCTAAATCTATCCAGACTGCTAGTGTGTGCTTTTTCTCTTGGAAGGCATCCTCTATTTCCTGAGCTATATAGGTTATTTGATCTTCAGTAGATCTGTACTTTCTGAATCCTGCTTGGTGAGGTGTTAAGAGTTGGTTTTCTTCAAGATGCCATGTTAGCCTGCCATTGATAATGCGTTCCATTAATTTTCCTACACAGCTAAGAAGACTGATAGGTCGATAGCCATTTGGTTCTTCCAGGTCTTTTCCTTTCTTTGGGACTGGTATTAGTATAGCTTCCTTCCATGCCTGTGGGACTATTCCCCTCTTCCAGCTGTAATTTAGGACTGCTAGTAGTTTCTTTTTTGCCTTAGTGCCTAGTCCTATTAGCATTTCATTTGTGATTCCATCCTTTCCTGGTGATGTCTTCTTTTTTAGGGTATTCATTGCCTGTTCCATTTCTTCCATTGTTAGATTTGCCATCATATATTCTGCTGCTGTCTCTGTATATGTATGATGTATCTGTTTATCTTTGATTGCTTTCTTCTGTTCGGCTGTAATATCAATGTGGTTTGCACTGGCATAGTGTTCCATTAGTGCATTTGCAGCCTTTTTTCCTGTAAGCAAGGCATTTCCTTGTTTAATTGTTATTTGTTTGTTTCTAGGTCCTTCATTGTTCATGGCTTTCACTAGTTTCCATAGTTTGTTTCCATCCCTGTCAAAATTCAGGTTTTCTGTTTTTTTCCTCCAACAATCTCTTGTTGTTTGATTTACTGTTCTTTTATATTTTGCTGAGAAGGCTTTGAGAGAGATGTTCGCTTCAGTTGTTTGTTCTCTCTCTGCGGTCTTCCTAGCATCTTCAACTTTGTCCTCCAAAAATTGTAGTTCTTCAGTCCAGTATGGTTTGTAATTTTTCCTTGCTCCTCTTGGAATAGACTCAGTGGCCGCCTGTATTATTGCTCTGTTTAGACTTTCCACCATTTGCTTCATGTTGCCATATCGTGTATTTACGTTTTCACAATATTTGTCTGTTAGTATGGCAAATCTGTCCCAATCTGCTCGTTTGTAATTCCAACGGGGCAAAGGCTTTTGCTCCTGTGGAACATACTCCATATTTATTACAAGCTTGATTGGTCTGTGGTCACTACCTGCTAATTGGTCCAGCACATGGCGATCGATTTTGTGGAGGATGTCTCCTGTGCAGAAAGCTAAGTCTGGAGTAGAAGTGGTAATCCATCTTCTGGAGTAGAAGCTCGGTGTGTCATCCGCTTTGTTAAGTAGATGGAGATTTGAGTCTATTTCCCAGTCCTCCACTTCATCTCCTCTTTTGTCAGTATCTGGGTATCCCCATCTTTCTGAACGGCTATTAAAGTCTCCGACAACAATGCAATTTGTGTCAGTTATTTCCATGTTTGAGAGTGTAAGATCCTTATCTGCCGGGCTATATAGATTGTAAATTCTTATTTTCACGTCCTTTACCATTATATCAACACCTATAATTTCCGTTTGGTTGTCAGAGATCACAGATACTTCGCTGCAAGGTATTGTATTTCGTGTAAGTATTACAACTCCTCCTTTGTGTCCTTCGCGGTCGAAACGTGTGGCCTGATATCCCTTGACTGAAAATGTGCGATTGGCGTTGAGGTGTGTCTCTTGAATGCATGCCACATCTATTCTATCTTTATGAAGACGCTGTGTTAGGGAGGCTTTCTTGTTATAAACTCCTTCTGCATTCCATTGTAGTATGTTGAGTGTCCGGGGTGTTTGGTCAATAGCTCTTAACCTACTCCTCTGTGCCTTGACTCCACAGCACAGGGGAAGGTGACCACCAGTAGTCATGGGTGGACCCCCTCGAGGCAGGGGGCCCGGCACTATCACCGCCTGATGGGACTTCACGGGATTAGCACCATAACGATTAATTTTCATCTGTGGCATCATGAAATGATAAAGTTACGTTGCACTTCTTTGTCAAGCCTGTGGCTCAGTACATCCGATTTCGACAAGCATTTGTTCGGGATGCTTTCCCTAGCCCTTGACTGTCCCCAGTCTACCTACAAGGCAGCAGGTTTGTGCGTCACTTCGTCTGGTCCCTCTCCCTTGACCTGTCCGACATGGGTGACCCTACCAGTAGCTGTGCTACCGTCGGCATAGCTCTTGGGGTCATTGGAACGCTCAAGCCCCTCTACCTCGTCAAGGTGGACGCACGGCAGAGGGGTGACAGTAGTCTGTGCTACCTGCTTTTTGTTAGCTCCGAATGTTGGGCGGCGCTCACCAAACCCGACACCCTATATTGCGTTAATGGCTTCGGATAGGGTAGCGTAGTTGGGAGGGTACAGTCTTATCTTATTGCGATGAAATACAAACTAAAGACAAAATGTCATGACAGGACAGACTAGACTTTAAATCTTGGGCGGCAATTTGTCTTGGATGGAAGCTCTGACAGGCGGACAGTTAGAGTATTGCTTTGCTGATCCTGCAGTTTATGCAGCTTGTCTTCTTCCAAAAGTATTGGCATTATCTTTCTTCTGGAGTAAACTAGATATGTAACAGAATAGGTCGGGGGAGAGTTAATAGAAGATAATGGAACAGTGATGCACACGTACGAATTGGGAAAGTAAACTAGAAGAGAAAAAGGTGCACGAGAATGCACCAAGGAATTAGTACGTCAGAAAGTTTGGGATAGCAACAGAAGCTAACAACAACGGAGAAACGTAAACATTAGAGACCAAGACCAGGTCTGGAGCAGACGTGTAAATGAAGCCACGAAAACAGTAAAGACCAAGATCAGCTGGTATAACTGAAGTCTCTCTCAATTAACAACATCAAGATCAGCTGGTATCACTGAAGTCTCTCTCAATTAACAACATCAAGATCAGCTGGTATAACTGAAGTCTCTCTCAACTAACAACATCAAGATCAGCTGGTATAACTGAAGTCCCTCTCAACTAACAACATCAAGATCAGCTGGTATAACTGAAGTCTCTCTCAACTAACAACATTAAGATCAGCTGGTATAACTGAAGTCTCTCTCAACTAACAACATCAAGATCAGCTGGTATAACTGAAGTCTCTCTCAACTAACAACATCAAGATCAGCTGGTATAACTGAAGTCTCTCTCAACTAACAACATCAAGATCAGCTGGTATAACTGAAGTCTCTCTCAACTAACAACATCAAGATCAGCTGGTATAACTGAAGTCTCTCTCAACTAACAACATCAAGATCAGCTGGTATAACTGAAGTCTCTCTCAACTAACAACATCAAGATCAGCTGGTATAACTGAAGTCTCTCTCAACTAACCCCAAACATCAAGGCTAGAGAGAGTAGAATGGTTGGGTAGGTTGAATCCAGAATATGATAACGAATAGAGAATTTTAATGTTGTAATATTTGTTAGGTCATGTCCGGATTAGTGTCATGATTAGAATCAGATCGCGTTCCCACCTTCCAAGGTCGGTCGTGCTATTATAAGACATTGTCATGATTTGTTGAGAATATCATGTCTTGAACTTATCTGTTCAGCAATGGACGAATAAAAGATTTATTAACCATCATCACGGTCTTAAGTGGAAGCTTTCCATGTTATTCGAAAGTTGATGGAAGATAGAAGATTTGAACGACGTCCAGCCCTTTACCAGATCATTGGAGTCTAACGACTCAGAACCCTATACGATCGTGCTGTACGTCTAGAATTTGAATCAGAACAACGCAGTTTTGAATGGAGAGATTTCTAAAGCCCGGGTGTCACCTGAAGACCTTGTAGTACAGAAGTCGGTGTACCTAAGAGAAGCCCGGCACTGTTACACAGAGACCGAGAGAGGGATCATGCTGCATGGATGACAAATGGTCTCTAAATTCAGCCGAGGCTTTACGCTACGAAGAGGTGTGACTCCATTTTTACATTTAAAACTTTTTTACTTTCAATTCGGCAAAGTGCCAGTCATGTATTCGGTTAACCAGGATCTGTAAAGAAAGTAATCTGCTCCTGATTTCCTTCCTGACAATGACCATACTGGTCCGTTCTACCAGAAATAAACGACAATCGTAAACAGGTTAGAGCAGTGTTTCCCAACCTTTTTTGTACCGTGCCCCACTTAAGCCTTTCTAAAATTCATATTGCCCCCCTCCCCCGCCCCATGCCCCCCCCTCAACATATACATTATTTTTAATATTCAAAAATTGAAATGTTCACTAAAGAAACTTGAATGATAGGTTTTAGGAAGAAATCACTAGGTAATTATTGAGCAAACACAGTAAGTAAATTTTCAAAACATATAATGGAGAACTGAAATTCAAGTACAAAATAATTTTAATGAAAGATTTTTCTATATTATTTTAATTATTAGTAATTATTTATTATATAAATTTAGTGAGATCCTTGCGCTTGATGCTTGCTGCAAAGAGATCTTATGTCAGGTTCCAATTTAGTTAACTTCAGTCTCAAGTCTCCCTGTTTTGTTATATTCAGCCGATTTGTTACCATTTTCGAATTGCCCCCCTTAACAGTCAAATTGCCCCCCTGTGGGGCGTGGGCCCCACGTTGGGAAACACTGGGTTAGAGGATGATGTAGATTGTCGATATTTGGTTGAGCACGTTATGTAGAGAAATAAACTAGAAACCAAGTGACAGTTGGCAAAATTGATGGGGGTAATAAAGGGGAAGGCAGAGAAAGAGAGGGAGGGAGAGATAGAGAGAAAGAGAGAGAGAAAGAGAGAGAGAGAGAGAGAGAGAGAGAGAGAGAGAGAGAGAGAGACTAGACACTAAATGACAATTGGCAAAACTGGTTGAAGTAAGAAAAAAGAAGGGGAAGGCAGAGAGAGAGAGAGAGAGAGAGAGAGAGAGAGAGAGAGAGAGAGAGAGAGAGAGAGAGAGAGAGAGAGAGATAAACTAGAAATTAAGTGACAAGTGACACAATTGATGGGGTAATAAAGGAACGGGAAGGCAGAGAGAGAAATAGCATGATGGCTTGGCCTCATGGCATAGTCGGGACAGGAACACAGGCTTGATCCAAGACTGGTGATCTTGTGAGATGGGAACCATAACCGCCCACCCTTATCGGCATTCCACATGATGATCCCCTTAAGTTGAAGTGTACACATTGTAACCCCTCCTTCCCCCATCATGTCGGGCTTCCTGGCCAAGGGGTTAGCGACTTTCTCCGTAATTCCGTTTATTCACGTCAGCAAACGCAGCTGTGCGTGAATCGGTAGCGGCTCTCGCCGCGCCCGTTCTTTACGGGATATGTGAGCCAGCCGCTCAGAAAGCAATGGCAAACTACTGAGCGTAATCTTGCCAAGAAATCAACAACAGTGGTAAAATGCTGGTGTTGACAGCGATGTCCTGTAATAGGATATGCGAAAAAACAAATTCCCCCTCAATAAGATCTACACATTAAAGGTAGTTCAAGGTTATGTTAAGCACCCCTTGACTTTATCTCAACGAGTTAACAGCAAACTTTCAGATGCCACGCAGCACTTGAAGTCATGAACATAGCTTAACAATTATGTCCACAAGGTCTAATAGCTTTAACACTCTAATGTAATTTACAAAGAATCAGTAAAGATGGGTGAATGGGGAGCTGTTGTTAATCATTCACCACTTAGAGTAGCGGCTAAGAAAAGATAAGTAATGAAGTTATCTTTTCCAGCAGTATTATAGTTTTAATCTTTATTATATGTTCATGCATGCATATTAGTACTTGTTCTGGCGAATGAAGGTGAACTGAGACGGCGGTGTTAGACAAACCACAAATACAGACGTGAAAACGAAGGTTTCCACAGAAGTCCTTGTCAACTGACTGGAGCCTAGTGAGCTCTTGTCAAGTCTTGAGCATGCAGCATGCTTTGAGCGAGATAGACTGAACGAAAGAGTTGAAAATATTATAGAAATGGTCAGTTAAGCGGAGACCGTGGTGTGACGAAACGCGTTTATCTGTCTTGGGTCGTAAAGATCCCGCACTATTTTGGCGCGTCATCGGGGGACTTTCCCAGCTAAAAATAGACTGAGGGAAGCCGATGGAGGAATTACTATCTAGAATCTTCTCGAAACACCGGAATTTGAGTGACCCGTGAGGCTGGGTATCGCACTAAATTCTCGTGCAGAGAGATCTAGAAATTCTAGGCGGGGAATGACGGTTTCCCGAGAAAGTGTCTTTTCTCAAGAAGCACTATCTTCTCGTGCGCATTGAGTTGGCACGAGTGGGGAAATTGGCTAAACCTTTCATTCACTTCCATTTTGCTCGGAGAGAGCAGACGCAGGCCTTGTGAGCCAAGTTTGTGTGGCGTCTCACCTCAACCATGATTCGGCTGACTGTTATGGAAAGGAAGCTGAGAAGCCCTTGAACAGTTCTGAAGCTGACTGGAAATCTGGTTCTTAACATTCAGGTACATATTTGTTTAAATCATTTAACTTTGTAAGTGTGTACCACACGCCATTGTTCTAACCTCATTACCTATGCGGATGTCCTTGCATACTAATTAGCAAACCGATCGATAACGCGGTTGATGGCTAATCGTGTGTTTGTTTACGGCGTGTTCGCGAATCAGCTGTTGGGAACGCAGGAAGGCGATGGGGCTATATGGATGTAAATTATATTTACCATATATTGTAAATCGTTGCATCTATTAGGTTGCTGTGTTAGAATAAAACATAGTTACTTGTGCCTGATAGAAACTTAGATTTATGTCAGTCAGTTGCTGAAGCCAGAAGAACGGTTAGAAAACCAGGTAAGTTGGTAGGTGGAGATTCAGACAAAATTGTGCTTAGTTACTAAGTAAAGGAAGAACGTAGTTCGGTGCCACCAGGAATGATGTAACTATTGTGTAGTAACTTAATAGTGAATTCATTGTGTGGAACACCGGATTTCTGTGGTAAGGTAAGTCTGCTTTGGTGAAATATATATATGAGGTGACATTGTGTATATATATTAGGTCATGGCATGTGATACTTCCTGGAGTAATTCCGAACGCCGAATAGATCGACGCGTGATAACAATGCGTGCCGTCGCGATATAAACATGCGTTCTGAATTCTTGTCTAAGCTATCCTGTTTCTTTCATACTGGCGCTAGTGCGAGTGAATGCTAAGGTGCTGGAAGTATGGAAGGATGCAAGGAGGCTGTATGAGACAGGGGACATATAGAATATGGGGGATGTGAAAGCAAGTTATGAAAGTATAGGTTGGTAAACCAGACCAACGATGAAGTTCGGTCCGACCAAGGCTAACCCACTTGAGAGGGCGGAACTGGAACATTACCCTTGGAACATGTGGGGAACATGTATTCTCAAGAAGGCTTCTTGACTCTAAGGCAGAGTCTGATAAGAAGAGTTTGCTATAGCGTGGGCACGTGGTCCCACCAGCAAACAGGCTTGTGTACATAGTGGATGTGATCATGTACTATTCCTATATCCCGAGGGATGGTATATTGATCAATATTATGTTTCTTAATGAACATTGATGATGTTAGGAACGAGTCCAGGGACTCTTTTAGTTCGATTAAATTAGAACTATGATAACAGCCTACTATCACTACTGACGTTAGCGACGACTGGTAGATGATTAGGGATAGGTGAGTCCTACGATCAGACTCGTCATTCTGATTTCTTGCTCTGTTTGACGGGCTGTTCTGTGAGGCCAGCTGACATTCCTGAACCCATGCTTTACTACTCTCCATATAGAGATAATGCTTTGGTTATATGCATAACTAAGTAGCATGACTGAGGGTTGAGTAGTCATTGGTAGGATGCATGTGGACTAATGTTTGGGCCAGTATACTCTCACCGGTCGCTCTTCCTTTTCAGGAGTTTGCCTGTTGAGGAACCAGTCAACTATAATTGTCGTTGGCGGGAAACCACTTCGTGTGACATAGCGAAGGGTTCAATTCTTTACTTATCACGCCAGACTCCACCACACCATGTACCCAATGTGATTCACCATGCGTGAAGGTTTGCATCAAGTAATCCAGGTGCCCTGAATGTGCACGTGTGGGACGGGATGGTTTGTGATGTTTTCTACGTTAGAAGATATTCTATTTCAGCCAGGAACATCTCAGCATTTTGAGCAAGCATGCTCAAAGAAAGGAAACACCTGTCCGTATATTATTAC
>OY992886.1:105004365-105054365 GCA_963921405.1 Cepaea hortensis
TATCTCACAAGTAAAAAAAAAAAATGCAAGTGCGTGTAACATAATAATATAAATATGAAAAAAGAGTCAACATCATTGCACTCGGGACTTACCCACAAGTGCTCCGTCCCATGTTTCAGTCCCTGTAGAAGGATTCCCACGCTGCTGGTACCATTAGAGTGACCCTGCTTTTCCCTCTGTGTGTGGGTGAGAGATGTGTGGGCGGGGATGTGTATGGGGAATGCATGTGGGGGATGTGTGTGTGGGGGGATGCGTTTATGGATGGGGTGTTGTGTGGAATGGGGGAGGTGTGGGATGTGCGGGTGGATGAAGAATGTATGTGAGGATGGGGGTTGTGTGTTTGGCTGGCTGGTTGGGGTGTGTGTAAGTGCGAGGGTAGATGAGAGATGCATGTGTTGATGGGTGGGTTACTGATGTGTGGGTGTGAGTGGTTGATGGATGAGTACATAAGTGGGTGGATGTGTGTGAGAGATGAGTGTATGGGTGGGGGTGTGTGGGTGGGTGGGAAGGCGAATGAGTGTGGGTGGGGTATATGTGGGTGGTGGGGTGTGTGTGGTTGGTTGGTGTGTTTTTGGATGAAGAATGTGTTGATGAGTGAGGATGTGTGTATGGGTGGGGAGATGTGTGTGTGTGTGTGTGTGTGTGTGTGTATGTGAGTGTATGGGTGGTGAGATGTGTAGTTAAGGGATGTGTGATTGTGGTTTGGAGATCGGGGTGGGATGGTTGGCGAGTGGGTGGGTGGAGGATGTGTGGGAGAGTGAGTGTGTGTAGGTTGGGGGTGGGTGAGGATGTGTGGGTGAGGGAGATTGTGTGGTGGGTGATATGTGTGCAAGTGGGGGATGTATGTGTGGGTTCGGGTTTTGTGTGTGGGTAAGTGCAGGATATGTGAGTTTGCGGGAATATGTGTGTGTGTGTGGGTATTGGAAATACGGTTGGGGGATGTGTGTTTGGCTGAGTGTTTGGTGGTGTGTGGGTGGGTGGTGGAGGATATGTGGGTGGGTGAGTGTTGGTAGGTTATGGGATGTGTTGGTTGGGGGATGCGTGGATGGATGGGGTCATGTATGTGCATGTGGGTATGTGTGTGGTTGGGTGGTGGATGTGTGTGTGGGGGACATGCGGATGGATAGGAGATTGTTGGGTGGGTGGGGGATTTGTCTCATAACATGGTAACATGCATTGTTTATGCTTACAACATTCATTTGACAATGTTTTCTTCCTATGTGAATGCACTATACACTGATGAACGAAAGATGAGTGATTGGAAGGGCCGAATGTAAGACGGGCCTGCGTGCCCAATTTGTTACCCTTAGAAAATAAAGTTTGTTCGTTCGTTCGTTCGTTCGTTCGTTCTGTATGTTGACGGTCGTCCAGGCCCTCTGTTCAACACCACCCACTCCGTTCGCCGAAGCAGCCACAGCAGATATCGGTTCTCGGTTTGTTTTGCTGCCTTTTCCCCTGGATCACAGAGAGCCTTCACCACCTCAGCCTTGTCGTAATATACGAGGGAAGTTCAAATGAAAACCTGAGATATTTTTGTTTGTTTGTAAATATATTCAGAAAAAGTAAAGAACAAATGCATCATTTTTCGATATCGTCACCACGTTCAAAGCGTACTTGGTGCTTGGATTACTGTAAACGAATCAACTCTGGGGTCACTAGTCGGTGTGCCTGACCTGACCGTGAACAGTCTGTCACATAAGCCAAGCCGTTTTGAAACTTCCTACTCCACTCATACACTTGCTGGACTGACATGCATGCATCACCATACTGGATCTTCATTCGCCGATGCACTTCTATAGGTTTCACCCCTTCACTAACCAAACACACACACAAAAATGGATTACAGAAAGCTGTTCCTATTTGGTGCATATCAAAAGTGGGGCGGCCATCTTTAAACTGTCAATATTACGTCACGTGCTGAATATTCTTGACATCTTTAACAACAATACTGACAGGTTACAAAACAATGGTATGGTTACTGAAATTTCTATCACACTTTTACAGTTTCCACGTGAAGTCCCCTTTCATCTCAGCACTCACATGAGCGACAGCAGCTAGCCTAACGGACAGCTCATTTTCTAGCACACCCGCCATGCCCGGACAGAACACGTAAGACATGCTCTTGGTCTTCATCTTTTCCAGCGACGCAAGCCACTCTACGCGGAACACACAAGTTTCTAGTTTGCGTGCATGTTGGAAATCGTGGTACTGTATCATACACCAAATCGTTCTTATTTGAACAACCTATGATGGAAGGCGAGAAACGCAAAAAAAAGAAAAGAATTTACTGTATCCAAGGAATCTTACAAAAATGAGCAAAGCCATGAGAAAGAGAAATAACTGGACAAGTGCAAACATCCACTTACTAAAAAGGTGTGCCCGTTCTTCTGTCTGAATCCGAATGCTGGGCAAGAATTCGTGCAACAGTGAAGCGTCTCAAAACAATAAAGATGTGGTTTTTAGAAGAATGTACACATTGTCCTCGTCAAAGAAGAAAAGTGTATTGAAAGGCAAGATGAAATAAATTGGATCGGTGTATGCATGGACTCACTGCAATGCTGTCAGAGCACCGGGATTTTAAGTACGAACGGCCACCACGCCGACCACCCGACCCGATATAAATGACGTATAACTAGCTGCTTTAACGCTGATATATCTATCTATGATGACCTTGAGGCCTCAGTCGTGTGTTTTTATTTATATTTATTTTGCTATTTAACCACAAGATTGTGATCAATGTGTTCATATTTGAACCTGGGTAGTTCCCCCCCCCCCAACCCCCCATTAAAGACGTTTTTAATAGATTCCCACTCATAATAGAATCAGTTTGGCTTCTCTATTAATCTACAGAGCCTTTCTGCCATGTACCAAAACAAGGGTATAGGGTACAAGTGACAATCTACAAGAATAGGCTACAAAAGAGTTAACAATAAAATAGTGACAATCACCACGAAAGCGTGGTATAGTAGGAGACGCGTAGAATAGTGATGCTAATTCAGCTACAGAACAGCTGCTCCAAGAAAGGGAAACCGTTCATGCGGCTACGACCTCAAAACATCATGTGATTAGACGGAGGTGACGTCACGGGTAAGAGAGAACTAGAGACTTCAGTTAGGCCGAGACAGTGCTTATTAGAGGTTGGAAAAACGCATTCAGGCGGTTGGTAACGACAAGCAAGTCATATTAATATCACCATCAAGACAGTCAAGATATACTACTGCGACAAGTTAGAACACCAGACTGAGTTGTTTCGATGAATTCCTCTCAAATTCAACGACGTCTCAGCAGTCAAGGTCTGTTGAGCATTTGCCCAAGATGGCCAGCCAGCAATGTAAGTTGATCTTTAGATAAACATTAAGATGTGGTGGTTGTGAAGAAGTAGCGGCTCTCGGGACAATAGAAGTCGACACCTAAGACTAAGAATAATTATAGCAGTCGTCGCACGACTACATTTATAAAGTCCGTCTACCCTCCGACACACTGCATGGTGGACGAGACAGTGGGCCACTGGGTGTTGTGATACTATCAATAATAAAAGGTGATCTGCTCCAGGACGCTGGAGTTGTTCTTCTCTACAGTTACTACATGTCTGTTTTCGTGAAGCGTGTCAAGTTAGCTGCAACGAGTCTTAAAGGAGATGCTTGGCACCTTCCACGTATACAGTTTCCTAGGCTCATTTTGGAAATTTCATCAATAGAAAATGGGATAGTTATCCTCACAAAATTGCATCATTCTGTCACCGCTGTCATTTCCAGTTCATGTTCCATTTACAGTTATACACAACTTACACAACGTAGATGACACGGTATTGATAGCTGAAAACACAAACCTACAACAACGTTAGGCATTGTAGAAATAGATAGTGCAAAAAGGGCTTTCCTTGACAGAAAACAGTTGCGCATGGCAGACTGGACAAGAGTGTGTGCTCTTAAACTTCCGGTGTGTTGATGCTGAGATAACGGGTTCAACCCTACACTGGTCAATTGGATTAAACTGTTGATTTCTCGTCCTTGACATGAGGACGTAAATTACAAGTACCTCAGAAGTCGGGGTGAATTCGCCTAGTGATGGGGGTTACTGATAACAGATAAAGCTCATCCACGCGTAAAAAAAATCAGTCCTGTCAAAAATGCAATGGTTATATCAAACAAAAAGATAACATCAAAATGTGATATAACAATAGAAGGGGAAATGCTTAATCAAGTGTATAAATTTAAATACATTTGGGGGAATTATAATATCAGATGGAAGATGCACATCAGGGATTAAGAACAAAATCAGTCAAGCAACAGCAGCATTTCAGAAAATGTAATGTAGCTTATGCACGAGATCATTGTGACTATATGTTGTTGTTGTTTTGCATATCCTTTACAGGACATCGCTGTCAACATCAGCATCTTTCAGCTGACTGTTGATTTCTTGGCAAGATTACGCTCAGTAGTTTGCTATTGCTTTCTGAGCGGCCGGCTCAGTTATCTCGCAAGTCACGAGCGCGGGTCGAACCGCTTCCAATTCTCGCCTCGCTGCGAGACCCTGCGTGGATAAACGAGATTACGGAGTAAGTGGTGTAACCCCTCAGCCAGAGAGACCGGCCTGACTATATGTAAGTAAGAGAATAATGAAATGTTATATAGAAGATGTTGTCTGCATGGCAATGAATCATGGAACGTGAATGAACAAAGTAGAAAGTGCTTGGAAGCAACGAAAACTTGATTATTGAGACAAATGTTGTGACTACCTTGGACTGCCAGAGTAACTAACAACAATTTTCTGGAAGAGGCTAAAGGAAAGTACAACAATATATACAACAATAAGAAAGCAACAAACAGCGCCCACTTGTCATATAATGAGAAAAGAGGCATTGTAAAACATCGTGACAACTGGAAACATCAGTGAGAGAAGAGACCTCGGCAGGCCGAGAGAAATGGAACTGGATGGACTAAGACAGTGGTGTGGAGGAATGTCATCAGCAGAGTTGAGCCGGAACACCAAGGATCTGTGGTGAGAGATGGACGCCTTCGCAGCTTAGCAGGCAAGTGATGCTGATCCTGACTCCGTGTTGCCCCATATCCCGCCTTTATTTCAACTTCCCAACTATTGCGCCGATGTCTTCCCTGACTACTACGATCTGTCATGATTTTACAACATTCAGTGTTTCCTGTAAGTCTTCGGAGTTTTCTTGTCGCTGTTGAGTCATATATCTGTTATATTGCTACGTCGCAAGGTATTGTCTTGATTTTGAACATCCTACCTGTATGAGGCAAGAATCCACTGATATGTTTCTCTAACCTTCCGCCTACTAACATTTCAACTCCTCGCTCGTGATGGACTGATCTAGAGTTGATAGATAATACACAATCATCCGTCCTTGTATAGCTAGGATCTGTCCATCGTGTTTCTGATACCCCTACCTTATGTCACTATCATATTGTTTCTGATACCCCTACCTTATGTCACTATCATATTGTTTCTGATACCCCTACCTTATGTCACTAGCATATTGTTTCTGATACCCCTACCTTATGTCACTAGCATATTGTTTCTGATACCCCTACCTTATGTCACTAGCATCTTGTTTCTGATACCCCTACCTTATGTCACTAGCATATTGTTTCTGATACCCCTACCTTATGTCACTATCATATTGTTTCTGATACCCCTACCTTATGTCACTAGCATATTGTTTCTGATACCCCTACCTTATGTCACTAGCATATTGTTTCTGATACCCCTACCTTATGTCACTAGCATCTTGTTTCTGATACCCCTACCTTATGTCACTAGCATATTGTTTCTGATACCCCTACCTTATGTCACTATCATATTGTTTCTGATACCCCTACCTTATGTCACTATCATATTGTTTCTGATACCCCTACCTTATGTCACTAGCATATTGTTTCTGATACCCCTACCTTATGTCACTAGCATATTGTTTCTGATACCCCTACCTTATGTCACTATCATATTGTTTCTGATACCCCTACCTTATGTCACTATCATATTGTTTCTGATACCCCTACCTTATGTCACTAGCATATTGTTTCTGATACCCCTACCTTATGTCACTAGCATATTGTTTCTGATACCCCTACCTTATGTCACTAGCATCTTGTTTCTGATACCCCTACCTTATGTCACTAGCATATTGTTTCTGATACCCCTACCTTATGTCACTAGCATCTTGTTTCTGATACCCCTACCTTATGTCACTAGCATATTGTTTCTGATACCCCTACCTTATGTCACTATCATATTGTTTCTGATACCCCTACCTTATGTCACTATCATATTGTTTCTGATACCCCTACCTTATGTCACTAGCATATTGTTTCTGATACCCCTACCTTATGTCACTAGCATATTGTTTCTGATACCCCTACCTTATGTCACTAGCATCTTGTTTCTGATACCCCTACCTTATGTCACTAGCATATTGTTTCTGATACCCCTACCTTATGTCACTAGCATCTTGTTTCTGATACCCCTACCTTATGTCACTAGCATATTGTTTCTGATACCCCTACCTTATGTCACTAGCATCTTGTTTCTGATACCCCTACCTTATGTCACTAGCATATTGTTTCTGATACCCCTACCTTATGTCACTAGCATCTTGTTTCTGATACCCCTACCTTATGTCACTAGCATATTGTTTCTGATACTACTACCTTATGTCACTAGCATATTGTTTCTGATACCCCTACCTTATGTCACTAGCATATTGTTTCTGATACTACTACCTTATGTCACTAGCATCTTGTTTCTGATACCCCTACCTTATGTCACTAGCATATTGTTTCTGATACTACTACCTTATGTCACTAGCATCTTGTTTCTGATACCCCTACCTTATGTCACTAGCATATTGTTTCTGATACTACTACCTTATGTCACTAGCATCTTGTTTCTGATACCCCTACCTTATGTCACTAGCATATTGTTTCTGATACTACTACCTTATGTCACTAGCATCTTGTTTCTGATACTACTACCTTATGTCACTAGCATCTTGTTTCTGATACTACTACCTTATGTCACTAGCATCTTGTTTCTGATACTACTACCTTATGTCACTAGCATCTTGTTTCTGATACTACTACCTTATGTCACTAGCATCTTGTTTCTGATACTACTACCTTATGTCACTATCATATTGTTTCTGATACTACTACCTTATGTCACTAGCATCTTGTTTCTGATACTACTACCTTATGTCACTAGCATCTTGTTTCTGATACTACTACCTTATGTCACTAGCATCTTGTTTCTGATACTACTACCTTATGTCACTAGCATCTTGTTTCTGATACTACTACCTTATGTCACTAGCATCTTGTTTCTGATACTACTACCTTATGTCACTATCATATTGTTTCTGATACCCCTACCTTATGTCACTATCATATTGTTTCTGATACTACTACCTTATGTCACTAGCATCTTGTTTCTGATACTACTACCTTATGTCACTAGCATGTTGTTTCTGATACTACTACCTTATGTCACTATCATATTGTTTCTGATACTACTACCTTATGTCACTAGCATCTTGTTTCTGATACTACTACCTTATGTCACTAGCATCTTGTTTCTGATACTACTACCTTATGTCACTAGCATCTTGTTTCTGATACTACTACCTTATGTCACTAGCATCTTGTTTCTGATACTACTACCTTATGTCACTAGCATCTTGTTTCTGATACTACTACCTTATGTCACTATCATATTGTTTCTGATACCCCTACCTTATGTCACTATCATATTGTTTCTGATACTACTACCTTATGTCACTAGCATCTTGTTTCTGATACTACTACCTTATGTCACTAGCATCTTGTTTCTGATACTACTACCTTATGTCACTATCATATTGTTTCTGATACCCCTACCTTATGTCACTAGCATCTTGTTTCTGATACTACTACCTTATGTCACTAGCATCTTGTTTCTGATACTACTACCTTATGTCACTAGCATATTGTTTCTGATACTACTACCTTATGTCACTAGCATATTGTTTCTGATACTACTACCTTATGTCACTAGCATATTGTTTCTGATACTACTACCTTATGTCACTAGCATATTGTTTCTGATACCCCTACCTTATGTCACTATCATCTTGTTTCTGATACCCCTACCTTATGTCACTAGCATATTGTTTCTGATACCCCTACCTTATGTCACTATCATATTGTTTCTGATACCCCTACCTTATGTCACTAGCATATTGTTTCTGATACCCCTACCTTATGTCACTATCATCTTGTTTCTGATACTACTACCTTATGTCACTATCATCTTGTTTCTGATACTACTACCTTATGTCACTAGCATATTGTTTCTGATACCCCTACCTTATGTCACTATCATCTTGTTTCTGATACCCCTACCTTATGTCACTAGCATATTGTTTCTGATACCCCTACCTTATGTCACTATCATATTGTTTCTGATACCCCTACCTTATGTCACTAGCATATTGTTTCTGATACCCCTACCTTATGTCACTATCATATTGTTTCTGATACCCCTACCTTATGTCACTATCATCTTGTTTCTGATACCCCTACCTTATGTCACTATCATCTTGTTTCTGATACCCCTACCTTATGTCACTAGCATATTGTTTCTGATACCCCTACCTTATGTCACTAGCATATTGTTTCTGATACCCCTACCTTATGTCACTATCATCTTGTTTCTGATACCCCTACCTTATGTCACTAGCATATTGTTTCTGATACCCCTACCTTATGTCACTAGCATATTGTTTCTGATACCCCTACCTTATGTCACTATCATATTGTTTCTGATACCCCTACCTTATGTCACTAGCATATTGTTTCTGATACCCCTACCTTATGTCACTATCATATTGTTTCTGATACCCCTACCTTATGTCACTATCATCTTGTTTCTGATACCCCTACCTTATGTCACTAGCATATTGTTTCTGATACCCCTACCTTATGTCACTATCATCTTGTTTCTGATACCCCTACCTTATGTCACTAGCATATTGTTTCTGATACCCCTACCTTATGTCACTATCATATTGTTTCTGATACCCCTACCTTATGTCACTATCATCTTGTTTCTGATACCCCTACCTTATGTCACTAGCATATTGTTTCTGATACCCCTACCTTATGTCACTAGCATATTGTTTCTGATACCCCTACCTTATGTCACTAGCATATTGTTTCTGATACCCCTACCTTATGTCACTAGCATCTTGTTTCTGATACCCCTACCTTATGTCACTAGCATATTGTTTCTGATACCCCTACCTTATGTCACTAGCATATTGTTTCTGATACCCCTACCTTATGTCACTAGCATATTGTTTCTGATACCCCTACCTTATGTCACTAGCATATTGTTTCTGATACCCCTACCTTATGTCACTAGCATATTGTTTCTGATACCCCTACCTTATGTCACTAGCATATTGTTTCTGATACCCCTACCTTATGTCACTAGCATATTGTTTCTGATACCCCTACCTTATGTCACTAGCATATTGTTTCTGATACCCCTACCTTATGTCACTAGCATATTGTTTCTGATACCCCTACCTTATGTCACTAGCATATTGTTTCTGATACCCCTACCTTATGTCACTAGCATATTGTTTCTGATACCCCTACCTTATGTCACTAGCATATTGTTTCTGATACCCCTACCTTATGTCACTAGCATATTGTTTCTGATACCCCTACCTTATGTCACTAGCATATTGTTTCTGATACCCCTACCTTATGTCACTAGCATATTGTTTCTGATACCCCTACCTTATGTCACTAGCATATTGTTTCTGATACCCCTACCTTATGTCACTAGCATATTGTTTCTGATACCCCTACCTTATGTCACTAGCATATTGTTTCTGATACCCCTACCTTATGTCACTAGCATATTGTTTCTGATACCCCTACCTTATGTCACTAGCATATTGTTTCTGATACCCCTACCTTATGTCACTAGCATATTGTTTCTGATACCCCTACCTTATGTCACTAGCATATTGTTTCTGATACCCCTACCTTATGTCACTAGCATATTGTTTCTGATACCCCTACCTTATGTCACTAGCATATTGTTTCTGATACCCCTACCTTATGTCACTAGCATATTGTTTCTGATACCCCTACCTTATGTCACTAGCATATTGTTTCTGATACCCCTACCTTATGTCACTAGCATATTGTTTCTGATACCCCTACCTTATGTCACTAGCATATTGTTTCTGATACCCCTACCTTATGTCACTAGCATATTGTTTCTGATACCCCTACCTTATGTCACTAGCATATTGTTTCTGATACCCCTACCTTATGTCACTAGCATATTGTTTCTGATACCCCTACCTTATGTCACTAGCATATTGTTTCTGATACCCCTACCTTATGTCACTAGCATATTGTTTCTGATACCCCTACCTTATGTCACTAGCATATTGTTTCTGATACCCCTACCTTATGTCACTAGCATATTGTTTCTGATACCCCTACCTTATGTCACTAGCATATTGTTTCTGATACCCCTACCTTATGTCACTAGCATCTTGTTTCTGATACCCCTACCTTATGTCACTAGCATATTGTTTCTGATACCCCTACCTTATGTCACTAGCATATTGTTTCTGATAGCCCTACCTTATGTCACTAGCATATTGTTTCTGATACCCCTACCTTATGTCACTAGCATATTGTTTCTGATACCCCTACCTTATGTCACTAGCATCTTGTTTCTGATACCCCTACCTTATGTCACTAGCATATTGTTTCTGATACCCCTACCTTATGTCACTAGCATCTTGTTTCTGATACCCCTACCTTATGTCACTAGCATCTTGTTTCTGACACTACTACCTTATGTCACTAGCATATTGTTTCTGACACTACTACCTTATGTCACTAGCATATTGTTTCTGATACCCCTACCTTATGTCACTAGCATCTTGTTTCTGACACTACTACCTTATGTCACTAGCATATTGTTTCTGATACCCCTACCTTATGTCACTAGCATCTTGTTTCTGATACCCCTACCTTATGTCACTAGCATATTGTTTCTGATACCCCTACCTTATGTCACTAGCATATTGTTTCTGATACCCCTACCTTATGTCACTAGCATATTGTTTCTGATACCCCTACCTAATGTCACTAGCATATTGTTTCTGATACCCCTACCTTATGTCACTAGCATATTGTTTCTGATACCCCTACCTTATGTCACTAGCATATTGTTTCTGATACCCCTACCTTATGTCACTAGCATATTGTTTCTGATACCCCTACCTTATGTCACTAGCATATTGTTTCTGATACCCCTACCTTATGTCACTAGCATATTGTTTCTGATACCCCTACCTTATGTCACTAGCATATTGTTTCTGATACCCCTACCTTATGTCACTAGCATATTGTTTCTGATACCCCTACCTTATGTCACTAGCATATTGTTTCTGATACCCCTACCTTATGTCACTAGCATATTGTTTCTGATACCCCTACCTTATGTCACTAGCATATTGTTTCTG
This sequence comes from Cepaea hortensis, assembly GCA_963921405.1. Lineage (NCBI taxonomy): Eukaryota > Metazoa > Mollusca > Gastropoda > Stylommatophora > Helicidae > Cepaea > Cepaea hortensis. The sequence continues at coordinate 105,015,923 of OY992886.1, forward strand.
ATACCCCTACCTTATGTCACTAGCATCTTGTTTCTGATACCCCTACCTTATGTCACTAGCATATTGTTTCTGATACCCCTACCTTATGTCACTAGCATCTTGTTTCTGATACCCCTACCTTATGTCACTAGCATATTGTTTCTGATACCCCTACCTTATGTAACTAGCATATTGTTTCTGATACCCCTACCTTATGTCACTAGCATATTGTTTCTGATACCCCTACCTTATGTCACTAGCATATTGTTTCTGATACCCCTACCTTATGTCACTAGCATATTGTTTCTGATACCCCTACCTTATGTAACTAGCATCTTGTTTCTAATAGCCCTACATTACGTAACCGTATGTAACTAGGGTCTGTCCATCTTGTTTCTCAAACTCCTAACTTATGTAACTTGCTCACATCTGTTCATTTTGTTTCTGATTCTGTTACCTTATGTAACTAGCGTCTCTTCATCTTGTTTCTGATAATCTATATACAAATTAATATTATTGGCATCTGAAATTACATTGTCGGATGTTCCTGCCACAGATTACGTTCTTATGTTCCACGTACCGATATGTGGATACCTATCTCTGCTGTCATGTTCGTACTGTCAGAAAGCACCCTTCCACAGAATATGAGATGTATTCACCATTGTTATTTTGTTACCTGCAGACCTTGTCTCTTCGCTGAGTGTATTTACAATAGTATCTTCTCCAGAGATCCCAGAGTTATGTGAGAGAAAGAGACAACGGATACTCACGCAAACCTCAGTCCGGTATGACATCACACTGATGTTGGACAACAGGATGTCCTAGCCGACATACAGGACTTCACGCTGGAGTTCACAGCCAGCGAACGCACGCAAGCAAGCAATCAGGTGTTGGAATGAAACCTAGAGTTGTTTGTGAGGACTAACTAACTGCATGCTTGAAAGAGACATATATGTGAGAGAAAGAGATAGGTATGTGAGGGAAACCTAGAGTTGTGTGTGAGGACAGAGGGGGAGAGAAACCTAAAGTTGTGTGTGAGGACTAACTAACTGCATGCTTGAAAGAGACAGATATGTAAGAGAAACAAATAGATATAAGAGAGAAAGAGATATATATGTGAGAGACAGAGATATATATGTGAGAAACGGAGATAGATATGCAAGAGAAAGAGATAGACATGTGAGAGAAAGAGATAAATGTTTGAAAGCTAACTCCAAAACTAAAACAGACAGATAAGTAAAAGACATCGAGAGTTGTGACTCGCAAACCACTGCGTGAGAACTGAGTTGAGATGGGTTGAGTTAAGAACCGACATCACTGCACTCAGGACATTCCCATACGTGCTCAGTCCCCTCGTTCAACAGCCAGCGAAGAGTTGCGTGAGAAATACTCCATAACCTAAAGAGACAGTCATACGTGAGACACCGAGAGGTGTGCCTGGAAAACAACTGGTTGAGAACCAATCCATAACAAAAAGAGACAGACAGTGAGAAAAACCGAGAGCTGTCCCTAGCGAACCACTGCTTGAGAACCACTCTACCTGTGTTGCTGCTCACACCAGCATGCAACAGGTCACGTGATGCCCCGCCTCTCCAGACGTCTAATCTCCGATTCCACCCCACCCACGCATTTCCGGGTGATCAAAGAAAGCCGCCAACTCAGCGGAAGAATTCCGTCCACATTGCAGGCCTGGAGCTAGCCTTTGATTGTGGTTGGAACGGGAGCAACATTCTATTTTGGTACTTGATGGGGAAGACAAGAAAAACAAACTGGAGCAGCGATGGGACCTTTACCGTGGATTTGTCCATGGCTAATGTATGTTAGTCGTGTCTGCGCGAGGCCAGGTAGAAATCCAGGTGGGTCTGGGGTTGGGGAAGAATGCACAGCCTGAAAGAACGAGTATTACAGTGGAAATGAAGTCGAATCGTGACGTATAACGCAAGGGGAGTTTAATCGAAGAATACATGCACAGGGATGTGTTGGAATGTAAGAAAGTAGGAAACATGGTAACGTTCCAAATTATTTGAAAATGGTTGGGGAAAATGGATCTTTGTGGAAGGGAATAACATGGAAATGTGTTATAGGTGTTATAAATATCTGAAACAAGACGGCGTATTCACATTAATGGGTACTTTAATAACGGCAGATGGAAGGTGTATTAAGGAAGTTACCTGTAGAGGTAGGCTAGCAAAGGCTGTATTTCACAAAAAGAAGAATATTCTCTGCAATTTATTTTTGACAACCAAGGTCAGTAAAAGGGTTTCTAAGAGCTAATTCGGGCCAATCCTGATGTACGGAAGCGAATCATGGATTCATGGACACTTAGCAGACATGTGAGGAACCATGTGGAAGCTCCAATTCCGATTCTAATGTTTAAAAAAAAAATCCACATTCGGTCTCGTTAAACCTGCCTCCTCAGCTGTGGTTATTGTTGAGATCCAAGGTTGTGTGGACTGTTAGTCATGATTAATACTGGTTTTATTGGTTCCGCACTACTTGCCGGATGAGGTTGTTTTTGTGAAGATGTGGAGATGCGGTTTTGTAGAAGAATGATAAGAACATTGTAGATGGATAGAAAGAGCAATGGATATCTCTTGAGAGTTTACATACAAAACGATCTGGTTTCTTGCATTAGAAGAAGATTCCACATTCTTCGGGCATGTCATGAGAAGGGAAAAAACTGGAGTATGTCGTCACAACGGGAAAGTTGGAGGGGAAGAGAAGCAAGGGGAGACAAACGAACGAAGATCTTTATTTTCAAAGTGTTAAGAATTGGGCACGCAGGCCCGTCTGACATTCTGCCCTTCTTCTCTATTTCCGCTCATACATTCTTTCATTCAACATCACTTATGAAGCATATTTTTGACAACAAAAGAACCATAAGCATTAAAACGCATGAAAAATAATCAATAACAAATAACTCACTGAGGTAATGTTTAACATGGGCATTATAAATACCCTAGGAAGGTGTAACGTGCCATACATATGGGAATGGTTTTTGGCTAGTTGTCGATTGAGATAATTTACCATTATTATGAGACCAAAAGAGAAGATGCAGAGCAGTTGGACATCATGGCATGGAGAACCATCAGTATCAGAAATGATTGGCAGCACACGAGACAGAAGGCTGTGGACAGACATGATCGCCAAAGCCACAAGGCATGGACTATCAGAACAAGAAGACGTAGTGGTACTTGTTGTCCATTCTTGCTGAATGGACCCACAACAGAGAAAGCCATTCAACACTCCATCGGATATAGGCGGGCCTATGAGCAGGTAAAGAAACCAGCAGTGGAACCTGGTGGTATAACAGTAGACACTAGACGAGTTTGGCTGTCAGGGGATCACACAGCTGCGCAACGATGCATATATACTAGGTTACATTGCATGGGACATGTCTTCAGCTTTAACCAATCACACAGCTGTGCAATGATGTGTATATACTAGGTTACATTGTATTAGATGTCTTGAGTATTGACTATTGATCAATCACATAGTGCAACGATGTATATATACTGGGTTACATTGTATTAGGTGTCTTGAGTATTGATTATTGATCAATCACACATCTGTGCAATGATGTATATACACACTGGGTTACACACAACAGGCTGTAAATCTCTTAACAGTAGGTTTTCTTGTTACCAAAACAATGCAAAGCAGGTCACTGCACAGACTGTAGAATGATGTACTTGATCAGCTTTGCCATCAAATTTGAATTTAATTGAGTTGAGTTAAGAACCAACATCACAGCACTCGGGGCATTCCAATTCGTGCTCCGTCCTCCTCTTCAATAGCCAGCGAAGAGTCCCAATTCGAATGGTACTAGTAACAGTCTGATTATGTGTCCATCTGGTCTCTCCTGGGATTCCTGATTGTCATAAAACATACTGCTAGAGATTACACAAGAAACACCGCAAGTAAAATCTATCAACAAGTGAGTGAAGAATAGTTGGATTTCAACATAATTGAGGGGGAAATGAAACATATTTGCAATAGGACATTTCTATAAAGACACTGAGAAATGCGAAAGCATACATTCGAATGCTTTATTGACTACACTAAACGTTTGACAAAGTGAAAGATGAGCACTTAATAACAAAACCTTAAGATATAATTCTGTACGATTATATTCAATGTATTACAAACATATATTGGGACCACCTGGTAACTACATATAGAAATGTTAAGTCACCGGTGACTGTAGCTGTAGCTGCGGAGTTCGTGCTCTGTGCAAAGCTTTCGGCAGGCTACCCTGTCATATGGGATAAAACTTGGTGCAAGGAAGTTGACGCTCGAGCCTATAAACCTCGTTACATATACGTTCTCTGCACAGTCACAGGGGAAGGGACATATGACAAGGCAACATGTGACACGGGGACGTACGACTCGACAACGTGTGACACGGGGAACGAACGAACAAACTTTATTTTCGAAGGGTAACAAATTGAGCACGCAGGCCCGTCTTACATTCGGGGACGTATGATAAGGCAATTTGTGTCACGGCAACATGTGACACGGGGACATGTGACATGGCAACATGTGTGGGAGATTGAGACATATGATGACTCCGAAACATGTGACACAGGAGCATGTGACACGACGATGTGTGACATGGGGACATATGACACGGTAACATATGACTCGAGGACATATGACAGGACAACGTGTGACACGGGGAGATATGACACGACAACATGTGACACGGAGACATATGACACGTCAGCATGTGTCACGGGGACAAATGACACGTCAGCATGTGTCACGGGGACATATGACAAGGCAAAGTGTGACCTTAATTCCCAAAGAAGGGAAGCAGCTATGCGAACATTAATCAGCACGAAACAAATCAAACAACGTCTGAGTGTTTCCAAACACTTTGTCACAGACAGCTGAGACTAATCCAATGCTATATGTTTTCAACAATACTGTAGTTAGTTAGTTAGTTAGTTAGTTGGTTGGTTGGTTAGTTAGTTAGTTAGTTAGTTAGTTAGTTAGTTGGTTGGTTAGTTGGTTAGCTAGTTAGTTAGTTAGTTAGTTAGTTAGTTAGTTAGTTAGTTAGTTAGTTAGTTAGTTAGTTAGTTAGTTAGTTAGTTAGTTAGTTAGTAGACAGATCATCCTCATTACACATCGAACCATTCAGTCCATAAGTGCTCGGATCCCCTCCTCAGCAAATCCCGCAGCGTGTAGCGGCTAACGACGCCAGTTCTGTGTTGGTTTATCAATCTTCTTTGGCTTCCTGCGTAGTGTTCTTGTTTGGCCACACCTCTTTTAATTTGTTGTTCTCGCAGTCTGCCCATGGTTGTAGATTCACAGTAATCTCTTGGTTCTTACAAAAGTCTTACTTCTCGTAGAGCAGTGGTTCTCAACCATTTTTTGGCCCTTGCCCCCCTTCACCATATTTTCAGAACGGCATCCCCACCCCTTTTCGTATGTCCTACCTAAAAATTTGGCCCGTGCCCCCCTCCCTTTCACCATATTTTCACAACGTCATTCTCCCCCCCCCCCACCCTTTTCGTATTTCCTACCTAAAATCCCCCCTCCCGCTCCTGCCCCTACACAGTATACGTAATAATGGAGGCACATACCAAAACAAGTCTAGACGTCCACACAACGAGCGCAAAGAAGAAGAAGGTATTTACTGTGCACACACAAAAAAAGAATCAATAGGCTTCTTGGAGCCCTACATTATTTTATCATCAATATACGCATATACTGAGAAGACTACTCAATGTATGAAGAATAGATAAGATCAGAAATTAAGAAATCGGGACTAAAGTGGGGGTTGTAGCTGCACTAGATTTTATTAGAAGGCATCAAGTCAAATGGTTTGGCCATGCAAGTAGGTTACCAACTAACAGTATACCACAACAAGCAATAATGTGCAGACCAGAGGGAAGCAGAGGAAGAGACCGACCACGTAAACGATGGACACAAGGAATAACACAGTCCATAGGAATATCGATACATGAAGCCCATAAGCGGGCGCTCTCTCGCTGTTTATACTTCACCTTGACACCGCAAGGTACAAGAGGAACATGATGAGATGAGATGAGATATAAGCACCTGTTGCCCTTACAACTCCAAGGACAAATCTGAACTCTCAAGATTCAGCCTTCTCTGGACCTGCCTGTGTAAACCTCTACACGTAATTGTTCTCCCAGATTTGGCAACATCTCCAACAATCTACCACGCCCGGCTCGATCTCCGCGCCGCTTATCTCTAATGTTTATTCTATTGTTCCAGGTGCGGCACGAACCCTTGAATGTCTTTGATGTCAGAAACATCGGCAGCTCGTTGGATAAATTCTCTCCTCTCTGTTACATGCTTGCAGGATCAACGATTTATCCCTTGAGATTTACCAGCACATTCTCAGCTCTTGTCAACAAAGCTCCGATCACAGTAACACACCGTGGCTTAGGGGTAGGGTTGCCAGATACGTGGGCACCAAAAGGAGGACATAATAAGACAAAAGGTAGGACAAAGGAGGACATAATAAGACAAAAAGGAGGACAAAGGAGGACATATTGAATGTTTCATTTAAATCGTTCCAGATTAAACCCACAATCAGTACAATTTTATTACAATAGCTGCCAAATGCGAGAACACAGTTCTACCTTCTCTTCTGTTAATGCCTCCAAAATTCACATTGGCGTTGTCACCAGCAAAAGCAACACATTTGGAGTACAAATCGTGTTTTTGGAGTGTTCTCAAAATATACGGTGATATAGTTTCTGAGTTTTCATTTGGTGTGTTGTCTAACTCGAGAATCTTAGTTTGGATTCCACCTAGTCAAAGTACTGAACAACGATCAGAAATATTTTCTGCGAACCGTGATTGCTAGCATCTGTCGAAAGACCGAAACATGAAATACCACTTAAAGATTTATCCAATTCATCAACAGTGTGGCTCCCTGGCCGAGGGATTAGCAGCTTTCTCCGTTAACCCCGAATACTCTCGTGGTTGAAGCGAGCGCACGAGAATTAGAAGTGGTTCGAGTCTTGCCAGTGACTTATGAGAGTATGGAGCCGGTCGCTCAGAAAGTCGTGGCGTGCTGATGAGCGTAATCTAGCCTAGGAATCAACATACAGCTGAAAGATGCTGGTGTTGACCGCAATATTCTGAAACAGGATGGAAACGCGGGGGGAAAAATCAACAGTGTGGGGGACAATCACCTGGTTTATTATTGCTTCAGTCTTTGTTTTTGGACAAGCAATATCTTTAGCATTTTCTGAATCTTCAAATAATGTGTACATCAAACCAGCTGAGCAGGTCATCGAGTTGTAAGACTGACGATGACAAACTGTATGAAGTGCCAAAGTTGCTTCAGCCGCATGCGCTTTCGAAAGCAACACATTTGAGTTCTTAGGCTGACAAAAAGACGTCAATGTGCTAGATGACGCGGACACTTTGATTAGGTTTCTATGTCTCTCACTGTCAACATGTCGCTCCAAGTCAGTTGTTCCTTTGTTGGCAACGGACAAGTAACTATCGCAAATCGTATACTTTGACTCATTCTCATTGCGTCCTTCAACGAAGCATGAAAACTTATTTTTCATAGTGTTCGAGAATTTGCATTTTCTCTTTGTAGAAGCCATTTTCATAAACAGAGACGGCAAAAATTACAAAATTTAAAAAAAAAAAAACATTTTAAGTGTCGTCTCTGCTACCAGAACCGGAAATAACATTAACATTTTGACCATAGAGACTACAGCATTGTTAGTCTTTGCCGAATAGAGCAACAGTTAGATTCAAATTATACAAATAATTGGTGTTTCACATTTGGTATAAATAGGAAAATTAAATAAATATGATTAAGCAATGGGTTTTAATAAAGAATGTAAACACACGGTAGAGTGTAGATACATTGTAGGTTGTAACAACAATACATAAAAAAGGTTAACATAAAATATTTATAAAGCCGGACATTTTAAAGGTTTTTAGCTTTGCCTGGAGGACGGAAGACATTGGACTAAAAAGGACATGTCCTCTCTTTGTCAGACGTCTGGCAACCCTACCTAACTTAGGGGAGAGTTTCACAGTTCCCCGACATACGGAGTCTCGGGTTCGAAATCAGATGCAGACTATTAGAAAGCAGATCACTTTGCGTTGATTGCGATGGTATGAGCGTCGATCTTTCAAAAAGCAATGGCAAACTGCTGAACGTAAACGTTGCCTAGTTAATTGAAAAAAACAGCTATAAATCCTGGGGTTGACTGTGACATCATGTAAAGGACATGAATAAAGCACCTAAATACGAGAAGTAGGCTGTAACTAGTACACGGTAACTAATAGACGGAAACTAATAGACGGTGAGCTTCACTAAAACACCGTCATAATTGAACAGAAAGGACCTTGTCAGCCATGCAACTAAATAACTAACCGATGCTTGTATCTGACAGCCAGGTGGACATGTTTACTTATTGATGCGGATTTGTGAAGAACGACCTTAGCTCCCAAGTCGATCCAGTGTAAAATGACCTTAGCTCTTCCGTCGATCCGGTTTTAAATGACCTTAGCTCCCAGGACGATCCAGCTTAAAATGACATTAGCTCCCAGGTAGATCCAGCTTAAAATGATCTTAGCTCCCAGGGTTAACCGGCTTAAGATGACCTTAGCTCCCAGGTCGGTCAAGCTTAAAATGACCTTAGCTTCCAGGTCGATACGGCTTAAAATGGGTTCCAGGAGATGTCATGGAAAGTAAAGACGTCCGTCTTGATATTGACCACACTGAACTATAAAAATATGGGGTTAGCACGTGTGCCCAATACGCCTCAATGCGTGTAAAGGGGTTATTTACATTACTTTTACTGACTAAATCTCAATGCGTGTAAAGGGGTTATTTACATTACTTTTACTGACTAAATCTCAATGCGTGTAAAGGGGTTATTTACATTACTTTTACTGACTAAATCTCAATGCGTGTAAAGGGGTTATTTACATTACTTTTACTGACTAAATCTCAATGCGTGTAAAGGGGTTATTTACATTACTTTTACTGACTAAATCTCAATGCGTGTAAAGGGGTTATTTACATTACTTTTACTGATTAAATCTCAATGCGTGTAAAGGGGTTATTTACATTACTTTTACTGACTAAATCTCAATGCGTGTAAAGGGGATATTTACATTACTTTTACTGATTAAATCTCAATGCGTGTAAAGGGGTTATTTACATTACTTTTACTGACTAAATCTCAATGCGTGTAAAGGGGATATTTACATTACTTTTACTGACTAAATCTCAATGCGTGTAAAGGGGTTATTTACATTACTTTTACTGACTAAATCTCAATGCGTGTAAAGGGGTTATTTACATTACTTTTACTGACTAAATCTCAATGCGTGTAAAGGGGTTATTTACATTGCGTTTACTGACTAAATCTCAATGCGTGTAAAGGGGTTATTTACATTACTTTTACTGACTAAATCTCAATACGTGTAAAGGGGTTATTTACATTACTTTTACTGACTAAATCTCAATGTGTGTAAAGGGGTTATTTACATTTAAATGTTTTGCATATCCTTTACAGGACATCGCTGTCAACATCAGCATCTTTCAGCTGTGTGTTGATTTCTTGGCAAGATTACGCTCAGTAGTTTGCCATTTCTTTCTGAGCGGCCGTTATCCCGCAAGTCATCAGCGGGGGTCGAACCGCTCCCAGTTCTCGCCCGCTACGAGACTCTGCGTGATAAACGGGATTACGGAGAAAATGTTGTAACCCTCGGCCAGAGAGACCGGCTTATTTACATTACTTTTACTTAATAAATATCCATGCGTGTAATGGGGTTATTTACAATACTTTTACTGACTAAATCTCAATTCGTGTAAAGGGGTTATTTACAATACTTTTACTGACTAAATCTCAATTCGTGTAAAGGGGTTATTTACATTACTTTTTCTGACTAAATGTCAATGCGTGGAAAGGGGTTATTTAAATTACTTTTACTGACTAAATATCAATGCGTATAAATGGGTTATTAACAAGACTGCTATGAATAAGCCGGTCTCTCTGGCCGAGGGGTTACAACACTTTCTCCGTAATCCCGTTTATCACGCAGAGTCTCGTAGCAGGGCGAGAGCTGGGAGCAGTTCGACCCCCGCTGGTGACTTGCGGGATAACTGAGCCGGCCGCTCAGAAAGCAATGGCAAACTACTGAGCGTAATCTTGCCAAGAAATCAACATACAGCTGAAAGATGCTGATGTTGACAGCTGACAGCGATGTCCTGTAAAGGATATGCAAAACAACAAGGCTATGAATAAATGTGTGTACATTAGCATATATATTATATATATATATATATATATATATATATATATATATATATATATATATATATATATATATATATATATATATATATTAGCACGTCCATATTGACGTGGATAGGCCTTAGGTTCATGCCAGAATACGATCTAAGTCGCCAGTATTGGGTTGTGCTCAATATTTAAATTTCAAATCCCGAAACAACCAAATAATCAATTTGATTCTTGCTCACTGGATTTAGGAGGCCTGGTGTTCCTTGTCAGTGAGAAGTCCTGATCGTTCGGGTCCACATCGATTGACGGACGTCAGTCGCGGCGATTGGGCAATCTTGAGCATAGCCTACGATGGGTAACGTTGTAATATTCTGGTGTGATAATGTGGCGTGTCCAGTGTGTGCCGCGTGGTTACACACCCGCTTCACACGCCATTGATCCGGGGCTTGTTTCCGGATCCCTTCAGGGATATGCACTACTGACGAGCTCAAACGAGAGCGAAACTCGAGTATAGTGCTTCCATATTGACGTGGATAGGCCTTAGGTTCATACCAGAATACGATCAGCGTTGCCAATAGTGGGTTGTGCTCAATATTTATATTTCAAATCCCGAAACAACCAAATAATCAACACAAGGATCGTCTTGTGAAGTGAAATGAACTCAAGAACCGTGTTGTAAGTGAAGTCAACACAAGAAGCGCCCCTCTGTGAAGTGAACATAAGAACAGTGCCTGTGTGAAGTGAACACCGTCATTGGTCCTTGTGTGAAGTGAACACAATCGGTGAATTAAGAACAAACAGGTTGACGTATGACTGCGTCCTTGACAACATCACAATCAGAATGAAAGGTCGCAGACGTCTCTGACGCACAGCAAGAACCGAACACCGCCAAACTAAACCCACATTGACAGACATTGTAGGCAGTCGACTGTGGGCAAACAACTGACAGAAAGAATTACTGAAAGATCGTGGGTGCACAGGCCAACCCTTCCATCGTGTTGGGGCAAATAGAAGCGCCGTGTTGTGTCTGCAGATACAATAGAAATCACGTGTCATCAAAGGACAGGTATGAATGCAAACGGTAAACGACATACGGGTATTTGCAACCTGGTTCAGAACACCTAAAGAAATGGAGATTGTGGGCTGAAAAGGGGGAGGGGGCTTTCTTAGTGCTTATAGATTTTATAGGCGTGTGTTTATTTGTGTGTTTCTTGGCCTATTTAGATATCTTGTTTCTGTTCCTTAGACGCAGACGGGTGTCAGGGTGAAGGTCACACTTGCCATCCCAGCATGCAGTGCGTCAATCTCAGGGCGGATACGCCTGTCAGTATATGTTGGAGAAGACTACCACGCGGGGGAAAACGAATATCCTCTTCCTCCTCCTCCAAATCATGATCATCATCATGATCACGATCATCATCATCATCATCATCATCATCATCATATCACCACCACCACCACCATCATCATTATAAACATATCATCTATATAGTCATACAGCATTTAGTAGGTTTAATCCACTACATCTCACGGCATAGGATAGTACGATCCATGACGTGAGCATGCTAGTTTCCTGTGGCGAATAGCCCCGCACGGGGCAACAGAACGAAACTCACTAATACAAATTCAGCGATGCTGTTCAAGTGTTGACCACAATCTTCATTACCGCAGACAGGGATCACCTGCTGCATACAGCCATGGATATAGTCAAGGGTCATAGACTAAGACGAGGCAGGTCCTGGATGGCACAGGCAGAACTTTCTATAAGTCAGGTGTGTGATCTAGAGACCATCAATCGTGAAAGAGAGTTGGTTGAAGTTACGGAAGACATGACGGACTGGCACAATGTAATAATAACACTGGGTCGTGAGTGCAGAGAATGGGCAGCGGGACGCACTGAGTTTGAAGTGCAACAGCTGATCCAGAGGAACACACATCAAGGTGACATAGTCATCTACACCGATGGGTCAGTGATGAGAAACAGACGTAGTGGCTGGGGCTTTATTGCAAAGGCTAATGGGCGAGTCTTGAAAAAAGGAGAGTCTGGCATATGAGAGAGACTACGACCTCCAGCATGAGAATGGAGGTGGAGGCAGTAACAGCGGCATTCCGGTGGCTGGAGGAGACTACTGTAACACACGTTGTATTCATTACGGATTCAAATAGTATACTTAGCAAGGTGGAGAAAGGAATGTTTTGTGTGGAATGGCTCTCGTCGCTTCAGAGGTCACAGATAGTGAGAATTGTATGGATATTTTGTCATGGCCATGCGGGGGTGCGGGGAAATGAACAGGCTGATAGGCTGGCAGGGAATGCACCTCTTGGTGGTGGATTGCCTATGGACAAGGAAGAGGCGTTCGTGAGCTTGTGGGACCAGGTGGAGAAGGCGGGAGGAACAGATTGAGAACCCATATGTGGAAAGAATGAGATTGCGGGGGATCGGCAGGGGTTCTGTTTGAAGAATCTCAAAACTGAGAGGGAAGAACAGGAGAACTTTTAATCAGATAGCGGTGGGAACGATTAGTAGTATGACTCTTCGCTGGCTGTTGAACGAAGGGACGGAGCACGTATGGGAATGTCCTGAGTGCAGTGATGTCGGTTCTTAACTCAACTCAACTCAACTACGTCTATGAATGAGTAACAAGAGAATGTAGAAACTAGACACACCTAAAGCTCACGCTATTTATGTTGTTTGTCCATCAAGAATGATGATGACCATTCATTTCATCCAGTGGGGTTGAAGGTATGGAGTCTTGGGTTCTAAGATGGCTGATAAGGCCTATTTTGGCTCGAAATGTTCTTTGACAATGTGGGCAAGGAATGCTTGACGTTTCTGGGGGAGGATTTCCTGCAGTGGTTTTTCTGTCCTGCCTTTTCTTCACAGCTCTTGCAGTCCTGGTTGCCTCACAAGTGAATGCACCCTTGCGTAATGATGCACGCCACGAATTTCGGTCTCTGGCTGCAGCCTCCCAGGTGTCATGATGAATTCCAAAAGCCTTCAGTGAAATTTTAAGAGTGTCTTTAAAGCGTTTCCTCTGGCCACCTTGGGAGCGTTTACCACAACGCAGTTCACTGTAAAAAATTCGTTTAGGGAGCCTGTGATCTGCGAGTCAAGTGACCAGCCCAGCGAATCTGATTCTTCATCAGTAGAGTGTGGATACTGGGCATGGATGCTCTTTCTAGGACTTCAGTGTCTGGAATCTTGTCTTGCCATTTAATCTTCAGTAGCTTCCTTAGGCAGACTGTGTGGAAGTGGTTTAATTTCCTAGCGTGTCGCTGATAAACAGACCAGGTCTCACAAGCATATAGCAGTGTGGATAATACAACTGCTTTGTAGACTTTTAGCTTTGTTTGCAGGCTTATTCCAGTTCTGTCCCATACATTCTTGTACAGTCTGCCAAAGGCCGCACTGGCCTTGAAGATTCTTGCATTCACTTCGTCATCAATTGTGGCAGCTTGTGACACAGTGCTGCCAAGATAGGTGAATTTGTCCACAACACTTAGTCTATGATCATTCACTTTGATATTCGGCACAGTGTGATTATTCCCTGGAGCTGGCTGGTACATAACTACAGTCTTCTCCAAGTTGATATTGAGCCCAAAGTTGGCACAGGCATGTGAGAAAGCTGAAAGATTATGTTGCATGTCAGCCTCTGAGTTGGCGTACAGAGCGTAATCATCAGCAGACAGGAGCTCTCTGACGGTGTCGCTGTTAATTTTAGTTTTAGCTTTCAGCCTTCTAAGATTGAATAACTTTCCATCCATACGGTGGTTGATGTCTATTCCAATGTCGTCATTCTCGAAGGCATTCATCAGCATGGCTGAAAACATGAGGCTGAACAGTGTTGGTGCCGGGAGACATCCTTGCTTCACTCCATTGGTGACAGGAAAGGGTTCAGACAGTTCACCATTTTCCTGTACTCTTGCCTGCATGCCATCATGAAATAGCCGCACTATTTGGACAAACTTTCGTGGACAGCCATATTTTGCTATAATTTTCCACAGTCCTTCTCTGCTCACTGTATCAAAAGCTTTGGTAAGGTCAATGAAAGTGGAGAACATTTCGCAGCTCTGTTCCTGACATTTCTCTTGCAGCTGCCTTGCAGCGAAAATCATGTCAACAGTTCCACGTTCTTTTCTGAAGCCACACTGACTCTCAGGAAGAAGACCTTGATCGAGATGGGCTGTGAGGTGATTGAGAGGAATTCTGGCGAGTATCTTCCCTGCAATTGAAAGCAAGGAGATGCCTCGGTGATTGTCACAGAATTGGCGGTTTCATTTACGTTTGTAAAGGTGGACTATTGGCGCGTCCTTGGAATCTTATGGCATGATCTCGTTCACGCATATGTTTGTAAAGACTTGGTGAAGCTGCTCTGTTAGGACCGGCCCACCTGCCTTGTATATCTCTGCTGGGATGGTGTCAGGACCAGGTGCCTTGCCGCTGGAGAGTTGCTGGATGGCTTTGTTTACTTCCACTATGGTTAGCAGGTCATCAAGTGTCTCATCGGTAGGAACTTGAGGAAGGCAGTTGATGGTTTTATCATCGAAGAAGGAAGTTGCATTTAAGATGTTGCTGAAATGCTCTGCCCTGCGTTGAAGGATTTCTTTCTTATCGGTGATCAATGTACCCCCATCTGCACTGAGGAGGGGAACTATGCCTGGTGATGTAGGACCATAGACCGCTTTCAGTGAGTTGTAGAAGTTTTTCATATCATGTCTGTCAGCAAAGCCCTGAATTTCATCAGCTTTGCTGCTCAGCCAGGAGTCCCACATATGCCGAAGTTTCTGCTGCACTACTCTCTGAATGTTCTTGAAAGCATCTTTTTTTTTTTTTTATGTTGACTTTGGGTCATTCAAATGTGCCTTGAGGAGAAGATGTTTCTCGGCCAGCAATTGGTTGATGTCTTCGGAATTTTCATCAAACCAGTCTTTATGCTTTCGGGGGACTGGACCCAGGATTTCCATAGCAGTGTTGTAAATTATGTCCTTTAGGGCTCTCCATTCTGTTTATGTATCCTGTTTAGCTTCAGCATTGGGCTTGAGGCGGTCTTCCAGCATATTTTCAAACGACTGCTGCATTTTCTTGCTGTTTAGGCGGGTGACATTTAGCTTTTTTTTGCATTTTCTCCCCTTGAGGACGCCGTGGTGGCCTGATGTGAATGTTTATTTTTGAGACAATGAGACGATGGTCTGTCCAACATTCGGCACCACACATGGATTTTTTCACTCGGACGTCTTGTCTGTCACTCCTCAAGACAATGACATAGTCAATGAGGTGCCAGTGTTTCGAGCGAGGGTGCATCCACGATGTCCTATTTCTCATGGGGAGACGGAAAATTGTGTTCATAATCAGGAGATCATTTTCGGCACATGTCTGAAGGAGGCGGAGTCCATTGCTGTTACAATTTCCGACTCCATGCTTTCCAATAATGCCACTCCAAGAGGTGGTGTCCGTGTCTACTCTGGCATTGAAATCCCCAAGGAGTATAAGTTTGTCTCCTTTGGGAACAGATGTTAATACATTGTGCAGGTCCTCATAGAACTTGTTCTTGACATCATCTTCGTTGGTCATAGTTGGTGCGTAGACACTTACAATGGTTGCATGCTTCCTTCCATTCAGCAGGGGGAACTTCATGGTCATAAGCCTGTCGTTTATAGCCCTTGGAAATCCAGCTAATTTGCCGACCAGGGCCGACTTAATGGCAAATCCCACACCGGATTGGCGTCTTTCCTCGCTTTTCCTTCCATTCCAGAAAAATGTGTAGCCGGCACCTATTTCACAGATTTGGCCTTCTTCTGCAAGCCGTGTCTCGCTCAAGGCTGCAATGTCGATGTTGTACCTGCCCAGCTCTCTCCCAATCAGTGCTGTTCGTCTCTCTGGACCCGACACGCCGTCTCTGTCAAGTAGGGTGCTTACATTCCAAGTTCCAATTGTTAAGGGAATATGGTTTACTCTTTTAGCTTTGCTTGTTTTATCTTTGTTTGTATGTCGACCGCAGTTAAGGGTACCCACCAACAGTGGCTAGCTGGTTAGGTAGTGATGGAGCAGACAATGTTTAGGGCACCTTTTCTAGCCCCTTCCTCATGCTATGGAGGTGAGCAGTGTGTTCCTATAGAGGGCTGCTCAGTCGCTCAGGGGGCTGCCGAATCCCACTGCTGTTCCGGTCAGTAGAAGACGACCATATGGCCTGAGCCGCCTGTGTGCAGGTCTGCGACTACGGCTGCCAGCGTACCCACGCCTGCCGCTTCGCCGCTCGCCCATCGCCACAGGGCTTGAAGGTGATATATGAAGTTGGATGAAGAATGACTTGCGCGATGACTTGGATTAAAGTGAGGAAGAGTTGCGCAATTCGTCGACCTCACTCTCTCGCCTGAGTCTATCTGAGTCCAGTGGCAAGACAAGTCGAGACGACTGGAGACGAATACAGGTGCAGTGGATGACCAGGGCGCTCTGCGTGCCTTGCGGTGCTCATTACGTTCCACAACGCTTTGCAGGTAAACGCCGTCTTGCCCGTTGAATCAGGAATGATTTCTTCCGCGCAGTCTGCCGAATCCTGTCTTCACATGCTGGGTAGGCATGCCCTAGTTTACCTCTTGGTTTGACACCAAATCGGATACCCATGCCTGGTTTAGCCAGCCTCTCACAGCTGTTGCCCGGGGGGTGGCCGCTGTCGCATGCTGAC
Source organism: Cepaea hortensis (assembly GCA_963921405.1). Taxonomy (NCBI): domain Eukaryota; kingdom Metazoa; phylum Mollusca; class Gastropoda; order Stylommatophora; family Helicidae; genus Cepaea; species Cepaea hortensis. The sequence goes on from OY992886.1 coordinate 105,032,847, forward strand.
AGCTACTAGGAGCCACAGGCACGAGCTGGGTGTCAGGCTTGGACCAGTGGGGGATGGGTCCTGAAAAGGACACGAGAGTCATCCTTACCAAAGGTGCTACCAATGCCTGACACCCCGTACCCCCCACGCTATTTATACTGAACGTGTGAACAATCACACGACTTAAAAACAATTAGGTAACTGGGGCTGATGGAATTGCTGCTGAATTTATAAAGGCTGGTGGCCATGCATTACATCTAAAGTTATACGAACTAATAATAAAAATCTGGAGGACTGAAGAATTACCCCATGACTGGAAAGAGTCATTATTGATACCTATCTTTAAGAAAGGAGACAAGTTCCAATGTGAAAATTATAGAGGAATATCACTACTGTCCATAAGCTATGTTGTTTGTCCATCAAGAATGATGATGACCATTCATTTCATCCAGTGGGGTTGAAGGTGTGGAGCCGTGGGTTCTAAGATGGCTGATAAGGCCTATTTTGGCTCGAAATGTTCTTTGACAATGTGGGCAAAGAATGCTTGACGTCTCTGGGGGAGGATTTCCTGCAGTGGTTTTTCTGTCCTGCCTTTTCTTCACAGCTCTTGCAGTCCTGGTTGCCTCACATATGACTGCACCTTTGTGCAATGATGCACGCCACGAATTTCGGTCTCTGGCTGCAGCCTCCCAGGTGTCATGATGAATTCCAAAAGCATTCAGTGAAATTTTCAGAGTGTCTTTAAAACGTTTCCTCTGGCCACCTTGGGAGCGTTTACCACAACGCAGTTCGCTGTAAAAAATTCGTTTAGGGAGCCTGTGATCTGGCATGCGAGTCAAGTGACCAGCCCAGCGAATCTGATTCTTCATCAGTAGAGTGTGGATACTGGGCATGGATGCTCTTTCTAGGACTTCAGTGTCTGGAATCTTGTCTTGCCATTTAATCTTCAGTAGCTTCCTTAGGCAGACTGTGTGGAAGTGGTTTAATTTCCTAGCGTGTCGCTGATAAACAGTCCAGGTTTCACAAGTATATAGCAGTGTGGATAATACAACTGCTTTGTAGACTTTTAGCTTTGTTTGCAGGCTTATTCCAGTTCTGTCCCATACATTCTTGTACAGTCTGCCAAAGGCTGCACTGGCCTTGGAGATTCTTGCATTCACTTCGTCATCGATTGTGGCAGCTTGTGACACGGTGCTGCCAAGATAGGTGAATTTGTCCACAACACTTAGTCTATGATCATTCACTTTGATATTCGACACAGTGTGATTATTCCCTGGAGCTGGCTGGTACATAACTACAGTCTTCTCCAAGTTGATATTGAGCCCAAAGTTGGCACAGGTATGTGAGAAAGCTGAAACATTATGTTGCATGTCCGTCTCTGAGTTGGCGTATAGAGCGCAATCATCAGCAAACAGGAGCTCTCTGACGGTGCCGCTGTTAATTTTGGTTTTAGCTTTCAGCCTTCTGAGTTTGAATAACTTTCCATCCATCCGGTAGTTGATGTCTATTCCAATGTCGTCGTTCTCGAAGGCATTCATCAACATGGCTGAAAACATGAGGCTGAACAGTGTTGGTGCCAGGACACAACCTTGCTTCACTCCATTGGTGACAGGAAAGGGTTCAGACAGTTCACCATTTTCCTGTACTCTTGCCTGCATGCCGTCATGAAATAGCCGCACTATTTGGACAAACTTTCGTGGACAGCCATATTTTGCCATAATCTTCCACAGTCCTTCTCTGCTGACCGTATCAAAAGCCTTGGTAAGGTCAATGAAAGTGGACCATAAGCTATAAGATACTATCCGCAGTATTACTAAATAGACTAAAACCATATTCAGAAGACATATTAGGTGACTACCAGGCGGGTTTTAGACAAAACAGATCAACAATAGATCAGATATTTATCTTACGACAAATAGCCGAGAAACATTGGGAATATAAAAGAGATCTCCATTCAATTTTTGTGGATTTTAATAAGGCTTATGATAGTGTCCATAGGAATAGTCTATGGAATGCTATGCGGGAATTTGGAATACCAAGGAAGTTAATCAACATGACCAGACTATGCATGGAAGATACTTATAATATAGTAACATATAAAGGCAGGAAATCAGACCCTTTCCAAATAACATCTGGCTTGAAACAGGGTGATGCACTATCACCGCTACTCTTCAATCTGGCTCTAGAGAAAGTTGTAAGGAGGGTAAAGGAGGAATGTGATATTGGAGGAACATCCAAGCTGCTTGGTTATGCAGATGATATAGATATTATAGGGGAAAATGAGCAAAAGACATTGGAAATATTGACTCACTTAAAGGAAAAAGCCCAACAGATGGGGCTGGTTATCAACTAAGATAAGACAGAATATATGGTAATTTCAAGAGAAGGAATGGCTAAAAACTCTGGCCACATACAAATAGATAATATGACCATTAAAAGAACGGAAACATACAAATACCTGGGTACAATCTTCAACTGCTCCAACATCATAAGGGAAGAAATACAAACTAGAATCAATTCTGGAAATAAGATAAACTATGCACTACAACATCTACTAAAATCAAAGGCGCTATTTCGTAACACCAAGATCACAATATACAAAACACTGATAAGACCAGTTGTGCTGTATAGCTCTGAAACCTGGAGTACAACGAAAGGAGATGAAGCCTTGCTACAAATCTTTGAGAACAAAGTTTTAAGACGTTTTGGACCCATTAGGGATACACAAAGTGGAGAATGGAAAAAGAAGAAGTAACAAAGACATTTATGATCTGTTTAAGTCCCCGCTAATCACTGGTATCATGAAGGCTAATAGACTACAATGGCTAGGGCATATAGAAAGAATGGAAGATAATAGGGAAACAAAACTCGCTTACACTCAGGAAATAAATGACCGTAGACCCCGAGGTAGACCAAGAAGACGATGGAGAGATAATATATATACAGATCTACAAGCACTTGGAATCAACGACTGGCAAGAGAAGGTCAGCCAGAGAGACGAATGGAGACGGATTGTATCTGCAGCAAAGAACCTCAATGGCTCGGACGCTGAAGAAGAAGAAGTGTGAACCTTACATTTATTTCTTCAATGGGCTCTTCAGCAATGGTAAGAAATGAGCACTTAGAGACCAGGACTGTGATAAAATTCATTATGTCACTGGACAGGGTGTCTATGAAAATACACATGGATGTGAAACAATTGTTTTAGTAATCCTACCCTTCGTATGCATCGGTAAAACAATGATATATGCAGCTTCAGTGCTGCCGCTCAAATGTTGCTGATCTGCTAAGATCTGGGCAACTGAACCCAGAATGCAATGACAAAAAAGCAGCAAGAGTTAAGAAAATTAATCAGGATTGAAAAATGACAACTTAGAAAATAGCTCATGTAGCAAAACTGAGTGGAAGTATATTACAGCACAGACTAAACATGAATTGTCTTGACCCGATGGGTTCTGCATATTTTGACAATTAAACTTAAGCAAAGACGGACTTCGATAATTGCTTAAAATGTGTGTGTTGCCCGGGCCCTTATGGGGAGCAAAGAATAGTAACACTGTTGCCTACCGCGTATGTCTATGGAGGCTATGGTTCCGTCGCCCTGCTACTGAGTGAGTGCGTGGCGCGACACTGTGAGCTGTGAATTTCGCATGGAATGCTATTACATCTGTTTGCAGTTTGTAGCGTGAACTGCATGTTCGGAACGATGGCGGCCTGCTGTTGCTGGATTGACTGGTTTGCCTTTTCGGTTCACGCGTGCATTTTTCAGGAGACTCCTGGGAGTAGTCGCTGGAGCTACGGAGTTCGTGCTTTGTGCGGCGTTTCGGCGGGTTGCCCTGCGAAGGGAGACCGAGCTATATGGGAAGAACCCGGGTCAATGAAGTCTTTCTGGTTAATGCTGTTTCCATCGACAATGAACTGTATTTCTCGTGGAGGACTTTTGTGTTGGCATTCTGGCGGCGACATTATGCACAGTGTACCTGTGCGGGCTGTTGGCTTGCCGATACTCCTGTCTATTCCATTGTTCACATAGGGCAGTAAGGAGCATTTTGTGTGATATTCACTGGCACAGGAACGGAGCATAATGGGGACGACCCGTTGCTGTGAAGTTGGAACCACGACTAACTGACGACTAACTAACTGCTTAAAATGTAGCATTCAGAAAAGAGTCTGATGACCACAATGGCAGTAGTTGAGTCTTGGGTTCACCGTCACAACCCCGAAGTCAAAATGTCCTGAATGCAATGGGAAACACCGTGCTCGCCAGCGCCTGTCAAGTAGAGAACGCTTGAGTATGCAGAAACCATGATGCTGACGGTTTCCGAGATGCGAAAGTTGGCTTACAGGAAGATGATTCCCACATGACGTGTTAATGGAAATTACTATGCAGATTTCGTCATCAAACCAAAAATGATCGTGAGTAGAAAAAGAGAAACGAATACACTCAAAGTCTTTCTGCCCGTCCGGCAGTCACGAGTTCGAATCCGCATTAGGGAGGAGTTTTAAATTGATCAGCTCGACCCGGCCATGGAGTGTCTTGGGAAGTAAAGAGTGGCCCGTGTGATACTGATCACGTCACGGACCGAGCATCGACTGGCCTATAAAATATGGGTCTGGTACTATATGCCCGAAGGCCTTCTTCATCATCATCATCATCATCATCATTCAGTGCCTTGCCGGCTGGCGAGGGGGTTCATGCTCCTCCACAAATTGCGATCTCCGACGACATGGATCAATTCGCATGTTAACTCCATTCCGTGCCATGACGCAACACAGTTAAGAATTTTCTCACATTGTCTTCCTCAATCTCTCTTTACACAAATCTTTCCGGTTGTCACAATATGTTCCAGGTTTTGTCTTCTCAAAATCTGGCCAAAAGATGATGACTGTTTCTTTCGGATGTTTGTGATAAGTTATCTTTGCGACTCAGCTTCTCTTAATATGTTCAATTAATACTCAGCATTCTTCCATAAAACCACATCTCAAAGGCCGTAAGTCAAGTTAAAGTTTGTTTTACTATTTTGTTTTTATCCTGCAAGGCGTAGATCAACGGGAACAACAAGTAGAGTAGATAGCTTGACGGGAACACAATCACGTGTGACAAAATGGACGTTGCGACAAAAGCCCTCCACAGCACACAAACAACAAACATTCACTGATACAACTACGTGGAAACAACCTACACACACACACACACACACACACACACACACACACACACACCCCACTCACACACACACACACACACCAGGTGTTTGTAAAGTCTCACTACATTTTGTATGTACAGCAAATTTGAAAACTGAAGTACATGACTTCTTCTTCTTCTTCTTCTTCAGCGTTCCGAGCCATTGAGGTTCTTTGCTGCAAATACAATCCGTCTCCATTCGTCTCTCTGGTGGACCTTCTCTTGCCAGTCGTTGATTCCAAGTGCTTGTAGGTCTGTACATGTATTATCTCTCCACCGTCTTCTTGGGGTCTACGGTCATTTATTTCCTGACGTCATCAAAAAATGTGCTAAATAATTCATTAAATTGGTTACAATAGTCACTGCTATAGTCTAACGCTATTTTGGGGAAGCTGGAAAGTACCAATGAAGTGATTTATTTTTTGGTAACATTGCGCGTGAACTCACGGAGACTGCTTTTGTGAAGCACATCCAGGATCTACTTCGATGGCCGGTAGCTGGCCAAGAATGTAATTGTGATATCCCAAACCGTAAACATCTTCTTCTTCTTCGTCAATGTTCGTCGGATATTGTTGTTGTAAACATCTGTTTGTTTGTTTTTCCGTCCGCTGGCTTTAAATTCAAGTGTGGTCCATTCACGTGCTACTGCTTTTAGTACACTGGGCTTATATTTGCGTGTGAATTAGTTTTCCCTATTACCAGTGTCCTTCGCCATCAGGCGAACCAACTCTGACTTCTGAGGTACTTGTAGTTTACGCCCCCAAGTCAAGGATGAGAAGTCAACATTTTAGTCCAGCTGACAGGCGTAGGGGTTGAACTCGCTGCCTCGGCATCAGCACACCGGAAGTTTAAGAGAGAGCTATTTAATGCATTTGGCCAGGTTAACCTCCATGCACTTACTGACAATGTGCAGCAGTGCAAACAGAGAGTGAGTGGTGAAGGAAGAACATGCGAGCAGTGAGAGCAGGCAGGTGAAAAACCACGACGAAGAACCATAACTCGTCATGTATTTACATTTCTTCAATGCTAGTCAATGGGAGACAATCAATAAATATGTACGTTCAATGTAGTTATCTTTCTTTCCCACGTTCGTAACAACTGTATCTGTTAAAAGAAAGTGCTGCACAGTCCATCTTGAAGCAATATGCAGTGAAAGGCTGTCGTCTGCTGGAGGAATTCTTTGCACTCCAAACAGAATGGTGTTATCAACGGAAGAAAGAATTTCTTTTGTTGAACAAGTGTTTCGAAATGGTTGTCGATACACATGGATGGTTGTTCAAAGATTTATAACAAGATTTCCTGATAAACAACCCCCTCATCGCATTACGGTTAGAAATTTGTTGAATAAGTTATAATGAATACTTCATTGGTACTTTCCAGCTTTCCCAAAACAGCGTTAGACCATAGCAGTGATTTTTTTTTTTTTTTTTTTTTTCCGCGTTTCCATCCTGTTTTCAGGATATTGCGGTCAACACCAGCATCTTTCAGCTGTGTGTTGATTCCTAGGCTAGATTACGCTCATCAGCACGCCACGACTTTCTGAGCGACCGGCTCCATACTCTCATAAGTCACTTTTGCGATTCGAACCACTGCTAATTCTCGTCGCGTCACGTGACGAGAGTATTCGGGGTTAGCGGAGAAAGCTGCTAACCCCTCGGCCATGGAGCCGGCGTATAGCAGTGATTATTATTACTAATTCAATGAATGTTTAGCACATTTTCGATGACGTCATGTGCTTAATTTTTCAAACTTGTTTTACATACAAAGTGTAGTGAGACTTAACAAACACCCGGTATGTTGGTAGATAGCCGGTCTGAGACCTACCATCTTTGGTTGCGCTTTACAACATGTGCAGAAGGTCCTCGGCGTCACTGTTCTTTACTACCCTTGTGGACCTCACTAACACAAGCGCGCTTCGTTTATACAAGAACAGTTAGTGGTACGTCATCTACAGAACGTCTCAGTGAACCCCAGCATTTATTAACAATTTCTGATTTTGTAGGCAATTTCATGTTGGTTAGTTTGCCATTGCTTTCTGAACTGCCGATGCTCATACCAATGTGAAAATCATCGCATTGCGGTCTGCTTCTAAATCCCTTGTGGATAATTTCAAACCAGGTATGCAAGGATTGGGACACCGCCACCGCTACCCTCAGACCACAAACCCCGGCCACCATGATATACCCATATTACATGCAGAGTTGAGTCAAGAACCGACATTACAGCACTCGGGTCATTCCCATACGTGCTCCGTTCTCATCTGCAACACCCAGTGAAGAGAACCAGCATTAATAGTCCAAGTGCAGGTCCGCATGGTCGAATGAATAAGCACGCGTGTTCTTAAACATCCGGTGTGCTGACGCCGAGCTTAGCGTTTCAACCCCGACACCGAACAGCTGGACTAAAATGTTGACCTGTCGTCCTTGACTTGGAGACGTTAATTACAAGTACCTCTGAAGTCGGAGTGGGTTCGCCTGATGGCGAGGGACGCTGTTAATAGGGAAAGCTAATCCACACGCAAAAATTCTGTCCATCACTGCTATACAGAGTGTGTATGGAATACGCTTGAGTTCAAATCGAGCGAGCGAGCGAAAACAAAAAAAGAGAAAGAAAAAGGGTCAAAGTAGCAGCCTGATTATGTGTCCGTCTGGACTTTCCGCGGAGTCTTGAGTGTTAGTCAGATCCTCTGGTCACTCCCTGCAGCACCATTCTCTCCAGACTGTGTTGATATATCTGCTTAAACGTAGATATCAATGCATGTCAGGTATACCTCTCCTGTCGAATGAGTATGGCTTCGACAGTAATACAACATAACATCAACAATCGTACACAGACAGACTACATCAAACACTCCGTACACCCGTTTGTCCAAGCCTCATTCTAGCTTGATATTTATTTCAGACTGTCACTTGATATTACACTCATTCTTACTTGGTAAATACTTGGTTATTTACCTCGTCATGTAATTGTTTGGTTTTCATATTGAATTTGGAACAGTTCATTTCAAAGATTCATATTCACTTAATAGTTTTATTCTGTTATTTTATTTACCATACCACATGCATATTCTCTGTGTGCAATTTGGCTAGAGCACTTGTCCTCCATAAATGTGTGTTGAGTTGTTCTTTAACGGTTTCGTATGTCCTTCGGATATCCCAGACTTCTGCTTCAAAGAATATCTTAAATCTCCCGCTTCTATCTCCGTGTAGATCTAGTGTAATGTATGATTTAGAGGATTCTGTTTCCAGTTTTCCAAGTTGTTATCGTGGCCATCTCGAGATTTTGTCTTTAGTTCCCACTGTCCTGGCTAATTTTGAAACATATAGATTCATGTCACAGACAGAAGACACGTGATTACTGTATTCAATAACATTCAGTGAATAATTTATTCATCCATTGTGTGTACTGATGTTTCATTTTTCAGGATCGCCTTGTACATGTTTTGTTAAATGTCAATGTTACAAACCCTTCCTTTTGACTGAACCTCGTCTATTCTTACTAAGTAGATTATGTCGCTTGAAAATTAAGTGTTTGAAAAGGTAATGTTGAAATCACCAATGACCTTAGTTACTAGTTGTGACGTTTTGTAGGAAGCAGCCATATTTTCATGTTGCCAAGACAACCAGAAGTGTGACGTACTGGATGCATACAGTGAGGTTGTTTGGTCACCGAGACACTAACTGTTCTGTAGTAACATATCTGGGGGGAAACAAGAGACATAAATCATTGATGAATACACAAAGACATTAATTTAATATAACATGAAAAGTCTGTCTATATATTGAACGATACCTAAAGAAGGCATAGGAAAGATGTAAACTTTAGAATCAAAACTAGACAATAGACAAATGTGAAGTCCCGCGCAAACAAAGAGTTTACTTGTTTGTGCGTCCACAAGCACGTTTTTTTTTCCTGCAATGCGTTGTGATAATTTTGAGTGAGAGGTTTCACTCGTGGTACATTCACAATCATCATGCTGCCGAAACAATCAGCGTCTTGCACAACGACTTCTGCTGAGAAAGATAGATCACCCATAAGTGCGGATTGAGTCGGGGGACTTGGATTCTTGTTAATCAATCAATTAACTAATCAAGCAATCAAAAAGTCAACCAATCAATCAATTATCCAATCAGTCAATCAACCCAGCTTAGGGTCCAGCGGGCAAGGAGCACCCTCTGTATGAGGCACCGTGAGGTTGTGGGTGACAATATGGTACACAGGATGAAGGGAGCAGTCCTTGGGTGCCACCGGCAGAAGATTCGATCAGACATGTTTGTCAAATTGGTATGATAGTGCTGGGAGAGAAACAGCGCCGCCCTAATTGGTATAATAGTGCTGGGAGAGAAACAGCGCCACCCTAATTGGTATGATTGTCGTGAGATAGCTGGCGGGTGTCGCTCCTGGTGGATTAAATGAAGAAACAGTTATGTGCAAAGTGACGGTCCTGTAATTTTCAAAAAGACAGCGATCGTGACTTCAAACACTGGCCGTACGTATTGGACACGGAAGCGAAGAATTGTCTACCGGGAAAGTTCAAAGACAAGAGTCCGTATCGGACTGAACAGAGAATCACCGGTGCCCTGAAACATCGTTTATCTCCGGGAAGTTCGGAGCTAGATCAAACAGTGATCGCGTGGAAATACGGTGAACAGAGTCCTTTGATCAAACGGAGAAACACGATGGAACAGGGGATCGTCTTTAGTAAAGACGATGATCAGTACGGTATACGGAGATCAAAACAACCAGGGAATAGAACAAAGGCTGAGGGTTAAGAACAAAACAAGTGACGTAGTCCAGCCCATAACTTTGAACTGAATTTACTGTTAAAAAAAAAAAGCAGTTGAAGTTGGCCTTTACGATAGGCGGGTGTGGATTTGATTCAGTGCCGTAATAGAAAATATATCACAGAGTTTAGGTTGTGTAAAGATAACCAGCCCTGTCCCTTCATGGTAATTAAAGGATATACTTCGAGGACGAAAATATAATTCAATAAGGTGATTATATATATAGATAGAGAATAAAAAGCTAGCATAGGGAACTTTCGTGTGTAAAAGTAGTATAGAGATTCTACAGCAGTAGGCTGAAGAGTAATTTAGGTTGTGTAGAGTAAGGTGTCTGTACAGTCAGAGGGATACGTCTATACTAGGATTATGTGCTTTGCTTTAGCGTGTCTTTATTTTACCTGGTATAAAGTAGAGTGCTGCACTATTCTGTCTTATATAAGAATATAGTTCTAGTAGGATCACTAGAGGTTATTTCCTGAATATAGCTAAGTACCTACATTCACATATCATAGGTCGGAGTTGCGTTTCTCTCACAAGCTGTTGTTTTACTCAACAGGTTCCCTGCACTTGTCATTTAAGGTAATTACCTATCTGAGCAGAAGAAATTGGTAATGCTCGGAGAAAGTGATACAGAATATCAAGTGTGACCCTGTTTTAAAAAGAAGGGCATACCAGTGTGAGTCAAGTTGACCAACGAAACAGAAGCACTCTAATGATATAATATAAACACTAGAGAAATGAAAAGACTATAAGTAAGGTTTTTTTTCATGAAGGACAATCCTCAGTGTATAGCAGAGATATTGTTGGACGTGTTTATAACTTTTCAATACCCGGAATATAGTACCGATCGTGGTTTTTTTTTTTTTTTTTTTTTGGGAAACAGAAAGGACCATAATTACGCAGTCAAGCAGTGTTGATCTGACATTCACATGAACTATAAATATTACAGAATGTAAAATGTGTATATGTGAAGATTTGAACATTAATTAAAATTCAGTGGAGAATATAGTCTTCAATACGTTTCCATAACATATGGCAACAAAACCATCATCAGTCAGAGAGAAGCAGCCGGGTGAGAGATTCTACGTTATGTCCTTTGCGAGGTTGAATGGCTGTATAATGATGACAAACTCTGATAATGATCCTAGCGTATATTATGTCACTTTCAAGATAGATCACATCGCATATATATATTCACACACCTACCTTGCACACTCAACTGACACTTTTCTGCAATAAATGTTTTATCATTTTGTTCGAAACCTGTGTTAGTGGAGGTATGTGCTGAAGGAACGTGAAAGGGGGTATTGTCTGTTAGAGAGAGAGAGAGAGAGAGAGAGAGAGAGAGAGAGAGAGAGAGAGAGAGAGAGAGAGAGAGAGAGAGAGATTAAAAGACTTTAAAAATAAAAGGGGGGTATGTAGACAAAGGTCCACCAGCAGAGGAAAACCTAGACAAGGATAATTAACAGGTGTGCTTGTTGGTTCCACTTTCCCCCAGGGACTACAAGCGACAATGATAGTGCTGGGAGAGAAACAGCGACGCCCTAATTGGTATGATAGTGCTGGGAGAGAAACAGCGCCGCCCTAATTGGTATGATAGTGCTGGGAGAGAAACAGTGCCGCCCTAATTGGTATGATAGTGCTGGGAGAGAAACAGCGCCACCCTAATTGGTATGATAGTGTTGGGAGAGAAACAGTGCCGCCCTGCAAGACAGCATCAGTGGTACTAGACCAAACAACCTTACACAGAGTGATAGTCATGTTGTACCTAGGGTGCCGGGAATGGACTAGTGAGACAGGGGGATTCGTACAACAGCTGCCAACTGACAATTCACCATGCCCAGCGATGTGATAATATATACGAATGCTTCTGTGGTGAGCGGTGAAAAGAGTGTGTTGTGCTTCCTTGTAAAGTTTGGAGGACACCATGTAAACGTCGACAATCAGGGGTATGATATCACGACTTCTGGTATGAGAATGGGGATGGAGGCTGCTGCAATGGCAGGCGTTCCGTGGCTAGAAAGTATTACATCCTACGTGCTGTACTTGTAACGGACTCGCAGAGCATGCTCGTACATAAAATAGGAGCTACTACGTTTCGTGTGGAGTGGCTTGCATCGTTTCACAAGGCACAGGCCAAGAGCATATCATGAATTTCGTGTAATAAACAGACTGATATACTGGCTTCTTTGGGAGGCTAGCTTGATTATGACAAGGCTGACGTGGTGAAAGAATTCTGGGAACGAGTGACATGTGCAGCAAATTAGACAGAGGATTAACACGGGGAGTAGCTAATTCAGAGTGGATTAGTAGAAGGATTGGACGAAACTCAACGTGGAGGGGAAGTGTCGCCGGGTGTTCAGTCAGGCTGCCACTGGAATCACCAGCCTGGGAACTTTACTTTGGCTGCTGCAGAAGGAGACGGCATCCGCTCGGAAACTTCCTGGGGTCAATGATTTTGTTGCTTGAACTTATAGTCATAGTCAACCAATCAATCAATCAAACAATTTGTCACACCAGACCCCAGGTATCTTATCTTAATGCTGTCTCTCAGTGGGACCTCAGCACATCAAACTGTCACCCAAACCACTATCGTCTTGGATGACAATGTTGCTATATTGCCTTTTCCATACAGGCATATATCTCAGAGTCTCCGATTCATGTTTTTATACTGCACTGGTTAGGTCTCAATCTAAGAGAGTTTTGTTTGTATGTACATTTTAATGACGCGCACGTCGTGCATATGTCTCACACACATTCATGATTACAGAGACGTACATGTGTCTTCACATCTCTCTCTCTCTCTCTCTCTCTCTCTCTCTCTCTCTCTCTCTCTCTCTCTCTCTCTCTCTCTCTCTCTCGTCGTGTAGTATAGGTGTTCGTATTTTGCCCATGCCTTTATAATGCATGCCATTTATTTTGTTTCTGCTCTCTGTTATCCTTGAAAGATGTATGAATGAAATAATGTATGAAAGTGAGTGATAGAAGGGCAGAATGTTAGACGGGCCTGCGTGCCAAATTCTTAACCCTTTTAAAATAAAGTTCGTTCGTCCGTTCTACTCGGACCCCAGCATTCATACCTCGAATGTCTTACCTGTCTCATGCACGTTCACGACTTGAGCTACCTGCATGCCTCCCACACATGTATTACTAGAATGATATGCCTGTCTCCTAAGCATGCATGGGTACAGTGGTATTCCTGTCTCTCACACAACCAAAACTGTGGCGACTTGCTTGTACCCCATAATGTTATGACTAGAGCGACACGCACATACCTCCCACACATTCTTACAGTATATTGCCTGTCTCCCACACATTCTTTACTAGAATAGATTGCCTATCTCCCACACATTGATAACTAGAATATATTGCCTATCTCCCACACATTGATAGCTAGAATATATTGCCTATCTCCCACACATTGATAACTAGAATAGATTGTCTATCTCCCACACATTGATAACTAGAATATATTGCCTATCTCCCACACATTGATAACTAGAATATATTGCCTATCTCCCACACATTGATAGCTAGAATATATTGCTTATCTCCCACACATTGATAACTAGAATATATTGCGTATCTCCCACACATTGATAACTAGAGTATATTGCCTATCTCCCACACATTGATAACTAGAGTATATTGCCTATCTCCCACACATTGATAACTAGAGTATATTGCCTATCTCCCACACATTGATAACTAGAGTATATTGCCTATCTCCCACACATTGATAACTAGAATATATTGCCTATCTCCCACACATTGATAACTAGAATATATTGCCTATCTCCCACACATTGATAACTAGATTATAATCCCTGTCTCCCAGACATTGATAACTAGAGTGACTTGCCTGTCGTCCCGTGCGGTCAGCCACCACTACCGGACCAGCTGTTCAGTCATCACAGCAGCAACACTCCACTCTAGACACGTCCACCACCAGCTGTTCAGTCATCACAAATGCAACACTCCACGCTAGGGATGTCCACCACAAGTGGTGTCATGTACTTGCTATGTCTGACTCCAAAACTGTACAAAGGACTGCATTGCTTGACGGAAGCCTGCAGGGACATCGAAGAACATCATCAGCCACGGTTCTAGCATATTCTCTTTAAAATTGATACATGTTTTTGCATTCCGGGAGTAACTCTCATGCATAACATTAAGTAACATCTAAGATAAAATGTGCTTTTACATTTCTCCGCGGTTGTCTGTATCGTGAACTGGATGTTCAAAAAATGGCGGCGGGTGAGTTACTGAACTTGGGTTTGCATTATGCAGTAATGTGTGGCTGCTGGTTTTCTAGTGACTGCCGCTTCCATAGACGATGAACTGTATTTTTCGTGGCGGACTTTTGTATTAGCATTCTGGTAGCCGCATGATGCATAATATACCTACGCGGGCTTGTCTGTTCCACTTTTCACATGGGGGAGTGAGGAGAATTTTATGTGATATTCATTATTCACTGGCACAGGAATGGAGCATTATGGGGCGACCCTTTGCCGTGAAGTTGGAACAGCGACTAACTAGCTGACTAACTTACTAAGATAAAATCACCAAACATAAGTGGCCTGTAGCACTACACGGCTGTGCAATATGGACTCTAGCCGAAGCAGACGGCAAGAATTTTGAGATATTAATAGACCTGGTGCTATATCAGAATGCATGGGGACAGCTAGAATGAATAGAGATCAAATATCTGTGAAATAATCTCCTCCCATATATCATACAATGAGCATCTTAGCTCATTTGACAAACACCGTACGTAGCAGCGCCGAAGAACCAAACGTGTGTTACCAGCATCATTAATTCTATAGAAAAATCATCCTTAAACATCAACAATCAATGAATGCATGATCAATTCCATTAATAAAGCATACCCTTGCATGCTGATCGAATAGTACGAGGGGAAGTCAATACGTACGTCACAAATGGCTGTAGAAAAATAACTAAATATGATAACAACTTAAAACCAGTTTATTTTTATATATACATTGTCCCTTTATTTATCAAAAGTTTCCACCAACATTGATGCACTTATCCCATCGTTTTATCTGTCCTCCCAAACCGGCTGCATATAACTGCGTGCTCTGTTTTCTAAACAAAACAAAAAAACGATTTCACTTCACATTCAACTTCGGCGTCATTCGCGAAATGTCTCCCGCCAAGGTGGGTTTTCAGTGGAACAAAAATGTGGAAATCGCTAGGGGCTAAGTCGGGGCTGTAATGTGGATGTACCAGAACTTCCCACCTTAGTTGGTTACTTTTCTGCTGACTTAATCGAGCCGTATGTGGTCTGGCATTTTCACGAAGAAGGAACACTCCTCTAGTCAGCAGTCCTAGACGTTTTCTTCGAATTGCATAATGAAGGATCGATAGAACTTCACAGTACGATTCAGAATTCACATTGTCACCTTCTTCTTGAATGTCCTTTGCAGGCAGTCCTTTTACCTACAAGAAACTCACAACAGCACGTTGCTCTTTGGTTGTACACTCCGTAAGTACAGTCGTCATTTTGTTTATGCGCTTCGCATGCGCATGAGACACCTAGCGCCACCTGATGAACAGGATTATAAAGTTCGGTGTTGCTGTCACCTAATGACACCTGTAGAAAACACCAACTACATTTACCTGCCATCCGACAGACCTATGTGACTTACTTATTGACTCGCCTTCGTAACTATGTAAATATCAAACAAATTCATCGTATAGAACAGTAAGTTTGCAAAAAAATTAGACAAATTCATCGTTTTTAATAGTAACTTTGTAAACATTAGACAAATTCATCGTGTCAAACTGTCACACGGCGATAAACAAAAGTATCCATACCCAAAACATTTTACTGCAATTTACGTTAGTTTCACAGCCTGCGATTCTGAGATACGTAACACATTTTGTTCATTTTTTCCCCATTTTATTTTAATTTTCCTCACTTTTTTCATATGTCCATTTTTCTCAATCAGTTATTATGCCTTGCCGGCTCCGTGGCTAAAGGCTTGCGAACGCGGTTCTTGAGCCGGGTACCAGGCGTTTGATGCTCAGCTGCGACCGATTTGTGCAGCAGACCGTGTCGCGTTGTGTTATAACGTGCTGGTATGGGAGCCGGTCGTTCAGAAAGCAATGGCAAACTACTGAACGTAGCACTTGCCTAGTACATCAACAGCAGCTGAAAAATGTTGGTGTTGACTGCAACGTCCCGTAAGGGATACGCAACTTTTTCTGATTTTAATTATGCCTTAATGTAGTCACTTAGTGTCGTCCTCGTGTTTATATGTTGAGTCTTTTGTATTTGTTTCCTGATGTAGGCTTGTCGCCGAGCCGTCCTATAGTCTTTGTAATTGTGTTCTGTAATGTTGCATGGCTTCGTGTTATTTTATATTATTTATTACATTTGGCCACGCCATGAGAAGCATAAACGTCCACTCTGAGAACTGTGAGTTGTGTGTGGTCCATGTTTCTGTATGGATGCAAGTATTGGGTAATGAGTAATATCACACCGAACCATCCACACTCAATGGATGACACAGTCAATATCACACCGGTCGCATTTTCTGTAAATGTGAATTCAAACTAAAACATATAATATACAATGTAAATGGGAATACAAACTAAAACATATACTATACAATGTAAATTTGAAATACAAACTACAACATATATTATACAATGTAAATATTGGTACAAACTACAACATATATTATACAATGTAAATATTGGTACAAACTGCAACATATATTATACAATGTAAATATTGGTACAAACTACAACATATATTATACAATGTAAATTTTGGTATAAACTAAAACATACTTGTATACTATACAATGTAAATATGAGTAAAAACTACAACAAACGTCAACGGCCTACATACAGTTTGAGGTTTGTGAGCTGCGGGTCCAGGCATCTGGGATGTGCTCCCTGGCATTGCGGTTCTCCTGGTCAAGCTGTATAGAGGAGCCCTGAGTTTGTATGTGTTGGGGTCAGTTGTACTGTAAGTCCCAGGTCCTGGAGCCTGTGGTCAAGGAAGACAAATGAATACAACAGCTTCAGGAGACAAATCAGTGTCACAGCTTCAAGAGACAAATCAATGTCACAGCTTCAATAGACAAATCAATGTCACGGCTTCAAGAGACAAATCAGTGTCACAGCTTCAGGAGACAAATCGGTGTCACAGCTTCAGGAGACAAATCAGTGTCACAGCTTCAAGAGACAAATCAGTGTCACAGCTTCAGGAGACAAATCAGTGTCACAGCTTCAGGAGACAAATCAGTGTCACAGCTTCAGGTGACAAATCAGTGTCACAGCTTCAAGAGACAAATCAGTGTCACAGCTTCAGGAGACAAATCAATGTCACAGCTTCAGGAGACAAATCAATGTCACAGCTTCAAGAGACAAATCAGTGTCACAGCTTCAGGAGACAAATCAATGTCACAGCTTCAGGAGACAAATCAGTGTCACAGCTTCAGGTGACAAATCAGTGTCACAGCTTCAAGAGACAAATCAGTGTCACAGCTTCAGGAGACAAATCAATGTCACAGATTCAGGAGACAAATCAGTGTCACAGCTTCAGGTGACAAATCAATGTCACAGCTTCAGGAGACAAATCAGTGTCACAGCTTCAAGAGACAAATAAGTGTCACAGCTTCAGGAGACAAATCAATATCACAGCTTCAGGAGACAAATCAGTGTCACAGCTTCAGGAGACAAATCAGTGTCACAGCTTCAGGAGACAAATCAGTGTCACAGCTTCAGGAGACAAATCAGTGTCGCAGCTTCAGGAGACAAATCAGTGTCACAGCTTCAGGAGACAAATCAGTGTGACAGCTTCAGGAGACAAATCAGTGTCACAGCTTCAAGAGACAAATCAATGTCACAGCTTCAAGAGACAAATCAATGTCACAGCTTCAAGAGACAAATCAATGTCACAGCTTCAGGAGACAAATCAATGTCACAGCTTCAGGAGACAAATCAATGTCACAGCTTCAAGAGACAAATCAATGTCACAGCTTCAAGAGACAAATCAATGTCACAGCTTCAGGAGACAAATCAATGTCACAGCTTCAGGAGACAAATCAATGTCACAGCTTCAGGAGACAAATCAATGTCACAGCTTCAGGAGACAAATCAATGTCACAGCTTCAAGAGACAAATCAATGTCACAGCTTCAGGAGACAAATCAATGTCACAGCTTCAGGAGACAAATCAATGTCACAGCTTCAAGAGACAAATCAATGTCACAGCTTCAAGAGACAAATCAATGTCACAGCTTCAGGAGACAAATCAATGTCACAGCTTCAGGAGACAAATCAATGTCACAGCTTCAGGAGACAAATCAATGTCACAGCTTCAAGAGACAAATCAATGTCACAGCTTCAGAAGACAAATACATTTCCTAGCCTCAGAAGTCGAATTAATGTTCTCAGCTTCAGAAGACATATTAATGTTCGTAGCTTCAGAAGACAAATCAAAGCCCACAGCTTTGGCTGTAAGACTGGCACACGCACCGACACACACACACTGACACACGCACTGATACACACACTAACACATACACTGACACACACACTGACACACGCACTAACTCATACAGTAACATACACACACACTGACACACACACATACACACACTCACTGACTCATACACTAATACACACACACACACTAACACACACACACATTGACACACACACACACTGACACACGCACTGATACACACACTAACACATACACTGACACACACACTGACACACGCACTAACTCATACAATAACACACACACACACACACTAACACACACACACATTGACACACACACACACTGACACACACACACACACTGACACAAACACACTGACACAGAGGGTACCGAGGTGGTACAATGGTCAGTGCGCTAGCCCATCAAGGCGACGGCCAGGGGTCAACCCCCAGCAGAGGCAGGTTTATGCTTTCTTACCAATACTGCTCTGGGATCGACCCAGCCACGTAAAAATAGGATCCAAACAATTGTCAGAAGTTTCTGTGACACTTCATACCTCAACGACAGTAGTAGCTATGAGGTTATCATTAACTGTTAAACCTCAATGAGAGAACACATTATTGGATATCTTTTGTAAGTGAGGTCGGCATGGCCGAATGGATGGCTCTGAAATTTCCGGTGTTCTGATACCTAAGTAGTCGGTTCAATCCCTACAACGGTCAGTTGGACTAAAATGTTGACTTCTCGTCCTTGACTTGGGGATGTAAATAGCAAGCACCTCAGAAGTCAAGGTAGATTTGCCTAATGCTGGCGGACTCTGATAAAAGGGAAAGCTAATCCACGGTAAGAGACCGAGCCATGTGAGAAAACCCGGGTCAACGAGGTATTTCTGGTGACTGCCGATTCCATCGACGACGAAATGTATTCGTGGATGAATTTTGTGTTGACATTCTGACGGCGGCATTATGCACAGTGTACCTGTGCGGCCTTGTTGGATTGCCGAGACTCCCGTCTATTCTACTTTTCAAATTGGACAGTGGGGAGCATTTTGTGTGATATTCGCTGGCACGGGAATGGAGCATAATGGGGATGACCCGTTGACGTGAAGTTGGAACCTCGACTAACTAACTAACTAGCTTTCCCTATTACCAGTGTCCCTCGCCATCAGGCGAACCCACTCCGACTTCTGAGATACTTGTAATTTACGTCCCCAAGTCAAGGACGAGCATTCAACATCTTAGTTCTCCTGACCAGTGTAGGGGTTGAACCTGCTACCTAGGCATCAGCACACTGGAAGTTTAAAAGCGAGCGCTCTTATCCATTCAACCATACTGGCCTGCAGCTGTAAGTTTGACCCTGTAGTTGTAAGTCCACCTCATCCGGTCTTTGCTCCGACAAGTGGCCAAGTGTCGACACCGTTGTCACAACGGATATTACCACGTATTTACAGAATACAAATAAGTAAAACCTCGGTTTTCATTGCCTTCGATTATCGTCGGTTTCGGTTTTCGTCGATTTTTTTTTGCGAAAAATGTGTCTAGGTTTTCGTGGTTGCCTCGAATTTCGTCGGCGTGCCCACATGACCACGCTGCTAATTTTGCCAAAACAAAGGGATCTACGCGTTCTTCTGCTCAATTTTGCGTTGTTTTTCGTTGTGTGAACATCACGTGCTACTAATAAAATGCGTATGTGAAAAGCTAGATTTTGCGGATTTCATTAAGAAATGCCTGGGACGATTGCTAGTGTACTTAGTGATTTTAAGACCAGCAGGGGATGGTTTGAACAATTCAAGCGGCGCACTAGCATACACAGTGTTACTAGGCACGGCGAAGGTGCAAGTTCGGACAAGTGTGGGGCCGAAAAATAGTATTAAACACTATATTTATTCTCTATAAAATATGTCCATTGGCATGCATTTTGGAGTTTCTATAACGAATTAATTATATTTACATTGATTCATATGGAAATAATTGCCTCGGTTATCGTCGGTTTCGGATTTCGTCGATTATTTTCGGACGGATTATCGACGAAACTCGAGGTTTTACTATATACTCTTTACCTTGATATATTTAGCAACTCTGGGATGGCTGCGAAAGCTGTAACAGGGGGCCTGGGGTTTGCCACTTTGCACAGTCGGGCCAATCATTCCTGGCAATGTGTAGCTGTTGGCAGCTAAATGGAGCAAACAATTAACATAATATAATCTGTAGTATGAATTAACTACTAGATTATGTAACTTGAGCTTTTATCAGATTAACAACCATATTATCTAACTTTAACCCTTATCTGATTAACTACTATATTACATAGCAGGAAAGATTATTTACCAGATAATATAGCTCGATCCTTATCTATAACTATCAAGTTATGTAGAAAAACTATTATCCAATTAACTATCAGATTATGTCGATTAAACTATTATCTAATTACCTATCAGAATATACAGATTAAACCATTATCTAATTAACTAGTAGGTTATGTAGACTAAACCACTTTCTAATTAACTATCAGGTTATGTCGATTAAACTATTATCTAATTAACTATCATAAAATATAGATTAAACCATTATCTAATTAACTATCATAATATTTAGATTAAACCATTATCTAATTAACTATCAGATTATGTCGATTAAACTATTATCTAATTAACTATCAGAATATACAGATTAAACAATTATCTAATTAACCATCAGAATATATAGATTAAACCATTATCTAATTAACTTTCAGATTATGTAGATTAAACCATTATCTAATTAATTACCGGCTTATATAGCACGAACCTTTATATAATTATGCTTTCTCTTATAGTCCATGCCGTGTGGCGTTGGTGATCATGTCTGTCCACAGCCTCCTGTCTCGTGTACTGCCAATCTTCTTATAGTCCATGTCATGTGGCGTTGGTGATCATGTCTTTCCACAGCCTTCTGTCTCTTGTGCTGCCAATCTTCTTATAATCAATGCTGTGTGGCGTTGATGATCATATCTGTCCACAGCCTCATGTACAGACTTGATATGCAAGACATCTTAGAAAAGGTAGTTTGCCCATTCTTTCCCTCTTGGCAGTGACCGTACTTGTCGGTG
>OY992886.1:105059365-105239365 GCA_963921405.1 Cepaea hortensis
TCTGCACTGATTTCCTCTGCCTTGCTGCTTGTCATGTCTGGTCACGTGACATTCTCTGCACTGGTTTCCTCTGTCTTGCTACTTGCCATGTCTGGTCACGTGACATTCTCTGCACTGGTTTCCACTGTCCTGCTGCTTGCCATGTCTGGTCACGTGACATTCTCTGTACTGGTTTCCTCTGTCTTGATGCTTGTCATGTCTGATCACGTGACATTCTCTGCACTGGTTTCCTCTGTCTTGATGCTTGTCATGTCTGGTCACGTGACATTCTCTGCACTGATTTCCTCTGCCTTGCTGCTTGTCATGTCTGATCACGTGACATTCTCTGCACTGATTTCCTCTGCCTTGCTGCTTGTCATGTCTGGTCACGTGACATTCTCTGCACTGGTTTCCTCTGTCTTGATGCTTGTCATGTCTGGTCACGTGACATTCTCTGCACTGGTTTCCTCTGTCTTGATGCTTGTCATGTCTGGTCACGTGACATTCTCTGTACTGGTTTCCTCTGTCTTGATGCTTGTCATGTCTGGTCACGTGACATTCTCTGTACTGATTTCCTCTGTCTTGCTGTTTGTCATGTCTGATCACGTGACATTCTCTGCACTGATTTCCTCTGCCTTGCTGCTTGTCATGTCTGGTCACGTGACATTCTCTGCACTGGTTTCCTCTGTCTTGATGCTTGTCATGTCTGGTCACGTGACATTCTCTGTACTGGTTTCCTCTGTCTTGATGCTTGTCATGTCTGGTCACGTGACATTCTCTGTACTGATTTCCTCTGTCATGCTGTTTGTCATGTCTGATCACGTGACATTCTCTGCACTGATTTCCTCTGCCTTGCTGCTTGTCATGTCTGGTCACATGACATTCTCTGTACTGGTTTCCCCTGCCTTGCTGTTTGTCATGTCTGATCACGTGACATTCTCTGCACTGATTTCCTCTGCCTTGCTGCTTGTAATGTCTGGTCACGTGACATTCTCTGTACTGATTTCCTCTGTCTTGATGCTTGTCATGTCTGGTCACGTGACATTCTCTGTACTGATTTCCTCTGTCTTGCTGTTTGTCATGTCTGGTCACGTGGCATTCTCTGTACTGATTTGCTTTTCTTTGCTGCTTGCCATATCTGGTCACGTGACATTCTCTGTACTGATTTCCTCTTCCTTGCTGCTTGCCATGTCTGGTCACGTGACATTCTCTGTACTGATTTCCTCTGTCTTGCTGTTTGTCATGTCTGGTCACGTGAAATTCTCTGTACCAATTTCCAAATAAGGAAACATGGATTTGTTCAATGGTCATTCCCACATTGATATTTTCAGTGTTTCGTTCATTCACTTTGAAACCAAACGTAGTCCATACACGTACAAATACTTTTAGACTTCAGAGACTTTTCATTTAGTCCCCAAGTCAAGGACGAGAAACCGCAATGTTTATATTAAACTAGCTGACCCGGCCCGGCTTCGCCCAGACCCTGGTGGGGAGCATCTCATTTAATTCATATAAGTAGTCATATAAGTTCTCGTTCCCGTTACCGACTATCTGTCTGTCTGTCTGTCTGTCTATCTGTCTGTCTGTCTGTCTGACCTGGCCCGTCTTCGCCCAGACCCTGATGGGGAGAATCTCATTTAATTCATATAAGTAGTCATATAAGTTCCCGTTCCGACTATCTATCTGTCTGTCTGTCTGACCCGGCCCGGCATCGCCCAACTCCTGGTGGGGAGAATCTCATTTAATTCATATAAGTAGTCATATAAGTTCCCGACTGTCTGTCTGTCTGTCTGTCTGTCTGTCTGTCTGTCTGTCTGTCTGTCTATCTATCTATCTATCTGTCTGTCTGTCTGACCCGGCCCATCCCATGGTGGAGAGCATCTCATTTAAATTATATAAGTAGTCATATAAGATCCCGTTCCCGACTATCTGTCTGACTGTCTGTCTGTCTTGGGTAAATGGAGGAGGGAGGAGGAAGAGGGAGGTGGAGGAGGGAAGAGGAGGGAGGAGGAGGGAGGAGACAGGAGGAGTAGGGAGGAATAGGAGGGAGGAGGAGGGATTAGGAGGAGGAGGGAGGAGTAGTGTGGAGGAGGAGGCGAGGAGGAAGAGGGAGGAGGAGGGAGAAGGAGGGAGGAGGAGAAGGGAGCAGGAGGAGGAGAGGGAGGAAAAGGGAGGAGGAGGGAGGAGGAGGAGAGAGTAGGAGGATGGAGGAGGCGGAGGGAGAAGGAAGAGGGAGGAGGAAGAGGGAGAATGAGGAGGGAGAAGGAGGAGAAGGAGGGGGAGGAGGGGAGGAGGAGGAGGGAGGCGGAGAGAGGAGGAGGAGGGAGGAAGAGGGAGGAGGAGGAATGTGAAGGGAGGAGGAGGGAGGAGGTAGAGGGGGGAGGAGGGAGGAGAGGAGGTAGAGGGAGGAGGAGGGAGGAGGCGGAGAGGGAGGAGGGGGAGGAGGGAGGAGGAGGAGGGAGGAGGAGTGATGAGGAGGAGGGAGGAGGAGAGAGGAGGAGGGAGGAGGAGGAGGGAGGAGGAAGAGGGAGGAGGAGGAATGTGAAGGGAGGAGGAGGGAGGAGGTAGAGGGAGGAGGAGGGAGGAGGAGGAGTGAGGAGGAGGAGAGGGAGGAGGAGGAAGGAGGAGGGGGAGGAGGGAGGAGGAGGAGGGAGAAAGAAGGAGGAGGAGGGAGAAGGAGGGATGAGGAGGAGGAGGGAGGAGGAGGAAGAGGGAGGAGGAGGAATGTGAAGGGAGGAGGAGGTAGAGGGAGGAGGAGGAGGGAGGAGGAGAAGGGAGGAGGAGGGATGAGGAGGAGGAAGAGGGAGGAGGAGGGAGGAGGTAGAGGGAGGAGGAGGAGGAGTGAGGAGGAGGAGAGGGAGGAGGAGGAAGGAGGAGGGGGAGGAGGGAGGAGGAGGGAGGAAGAAGGAGGAGGAGGGAGAAGGAGGGATGAGGAGGAGGAGGGAGAAGGAGGAAGAGGGAGGAGGAGGAATGTGAAGGGAGGAGGAGGGATAGGGAGGAGGGGAAGAGGAAGAGGGTAGGAGGAAGAGTGGAGAGGAGGAGGGAGGATGTAGAGGGAGGAGGAGGGAGGAAAAGGGAGGAGGGAGGAGGTAGGAGGAGGAGGAAGAGGGAAGAGGGAGAAGAAGGAGTGAGGATGATGAGGGAGAAGGAGGCAGGAGGAGGAGGAGGGAGGCAGGAGGAGGAGGAGGGATAAGGAGGGAGAGGGAGGAGAAGGGAAGATGAGGGAGGAGGGGGAGGAGGCGGATGGAGTAGGAGGGAGGAGGATGGAGGAGGAGGGGAGAGGAAGAGGGAGAAGAAAGAGGGAGAAGAAGGAGGGAGTCGGGAGAGGGATAAGAGGGAGGAAGAAGAGAGGAGGAGAGAGTTCGCCATTCCGAATTCATACTCGTCTAGTTCTTCCCTTCTACACGACTGTAGATAACTTCCTTACACATAAAAAGATGAATTGTTATTGATATTGCCGTGGCATGGAGGAATATCAGCAGCATAGTTGATCCAAAAAACCAAAGACTGAGATCTACGGAGAGCCATGAACGCCTACGCCAGCCGGCACGGCACTTGATGATGATGATTGCCGTGTGACGATTCTGTGTAGTCACGTCATTTTCTTCCCTTTCCCTAGCGTTTTGGTTCGGGGAGTCTTTCATCATCATCATCATATATTTACGTACGTATTTTGGGAGGGGGAGGAGGGAGGAGGAGGAAGAAGAAAAAAAAACTATGACAGTTGACAGCTCTGGAATGAAAGGAAGGCGTGTAGAAAATTTCATCTCAATCGGATGGGCCGTTCGCGAACAAATAAAGGACATACATATTTACATACATACATATATACATATACACATACACTTTGTTTTATAGATATAGATACACATAAAAAGATGAATTGTTATTGATATTGCCGTGGCATGGAGGAATATCAGCAGCAGAGTTGATCCAAAAAACCAAAGACTGAGATCTACGGAGAGCCATGAACGCCTACGCCAACCGGCACGGCACTTGATGATGATGATTGCCGTGTGACGATTCTGTGTAGTCACGTCATTTTCTTCCCTTTCCCTAGCGTTTTGGTTCGGGGATTCTTTCATCATCATCATCATATATTTACGTACGTATTTTGGGAGGGGGAGGAGGGAGGAGGAGGAAGAAGAGAAAAAAACTATGACAGTTGACAGCTCTGGAATGAAAGGAAGGCGTGTAGAAAATTTCATCTCAATCGGATGGGCCGTTCGCGAACAAATAAAGGACATACATATTTACATACATACATATATATACACATACACTTTGTTTTATAGATATAGATTTATATGTATGGTTTGAGTTTGTAGAACAAACAAAAGGGACATAGCAAGAGGAAGACCAACTGTGGGTTAGGCAGATATCAGTTAAAATATACAGGAACGCCACTAGTAGAAAGAATACAGATATTGTATCAGTGTACAGATGTGAGTCTGCTGTATCATAAGAAATGGCAGGTTTTGATTGGCACTCATACAAGTAGAAGAAATAAGTAGATATAAGAGAACACGGTATACAATGTACAGAGATTAAAAACTCCACCGAGGAGTCAGCACAATAGGAGGTTTCCGATCGCCAGAAGATGTCTCCCTTCCTCGAATGTTTCAGCTCGTTGCCTTCATGATACTCTCAGGGGGCGAGCTCACCCGCGTCATGGCACATGGTATCTTTCTCCTAACGTCTATTTGCTCCCTGTTACGAGGCGTTCGATTCCTTTTACCACTTGTCCCATATGCACGCATTGAGACTACTCCCAACCACCCCACCGCCAGCAAGGAGCAAATCGTGCACCCAGTTATTCGTGCCCTCACACGTATCCTAGCACCTTCTGCCGTGAGAAGTCAGCTTCTTCTCCGGTCATTCTACTCTCTCTCTCTCTCTCTCTCTCTCTCTCTCTCTCTCTCTCTCTCTCTCTCTCTCGTTGCCTCAGAACTGGTGGTTGGCTACGCAACATTAAAGGATATCACCAGAACGAGATGCCACCTTCCATCGTGTCTAGGTGGCCGGAAATATGTGTGTGTGTGTGTGAGAGAGAGAGAGAGAGAGAGAGAGAGAGAGAGAGAGAGAGAGAGAGAGAACGAACGAACGAACGAACGAACGAACGATCTTTATTTTCAAAGAGTAATAAATTTGGCACGTCTTACATTCGGCCCTTCCAATCACTCATCTGTGAGATATATTGAGAGAGGGAGAGGGAGAGACACAGAGAGAGTGAGAGTGAGAGAGAGAGAGTAAGAGGCGCACACACACATACACAGAGAGAGAGAGACATAGTGAGAGAGTGAGAGATAGTGAGAGAGGTGAGAGAGAGAGAGAGTGAGAGAGTTAGTGAGAATTAGTGAGAGACAGAGTGAGAGTTAGTGAGAGAGTGAGAGAGAGAGATAGCAAGATAGAGAGAGAGTGATAGAGCGCGATAGAGAGAGAGAGAGTGTGTGGTAGCGAGAGAGTGATAGAGAGAGTGAGAGTGATAGAGAGAGTGAGAGTGATAGAGAGAGTGTATGTGACGAGAGAGTTAGAGAGAGAGAGAGAGAGAGAGGGAGGGAGGGAGGGAGGGGAGAGAGAGAGCTGTCTAAAGACGGTTATGGGAGAAGTTCTGCACATCACAACCCATTAGATGACGATGGATGCGTCCTATGATCTCTACTTCTCCTGTTCATTTCTATGTGTGCAATCATTATCTGAGAATTTATTTCTTTTACCATTCCAATGGCATCAAGAGCTCTTCGGCATTTCTCTTCTGAAATGTATATACTATAGGATTAGGAGAGAAAGAAGGCAGAGAAGGCAAGATAAACGACAATGAAATCACTGCCCACACGGCTGCCTAAAATAATCATAAACCTGTATAGTTACCGGCTTGCCTGACGTGCATCCCCAACAGCCGGTGTTTCTACCGCCACAACAAATCACACCATTTAGATGCTTTGGATACAGACAGTTCTGATGTTCCTCTGCTAATTTTACCGCCCATCAACCGTGTTTATTATTATCTCCATGGCAACCCGTTTCTTTAAAATTAAATAAAAGCATATCTCGGAGAGAATAAAACGATCACCATTTAACAATCTTTTGCACAATTTGCATTATTTTATTTATAGTATCTCATTCATATTATTTTTTTTTAAATTCATATTTCGCGTATTATTAGCAAAGATATGAATAATGTTTCAACATGATTTTAAATGTTTGTTTTGTTCTGTAAAATATACGATTCCCTATTTGAAGTAATTCTCGGTATCAGTTCGTAGTTCTTGTTGTATTCAGAATTCTTATGCATGTTAAAGTGTTGCATATCGTGTACAGGACGTATCAGTCAACCGCATAATTTTTGTAGTTGTTGGCTGTTTGTGATCTCTTAGCAAGTTTACGTTCAGTAATTTGCCATTGCTTTCTGAACGACCGCACCCATACCATTTTATTTTTTGTTTTTAAAACGCATCGCGGTTTGCTGCCAAATCGCCCGCAGCTCTGTTTCGAACGCGGTATGTGGGATTACGAACTGCGACCGTAACCTCTTCGCTAAATAGCCGGCAAGCACGCGCGCGCGCATACATACAGAGAGAGAGAGAGAGAGAGAGAGAGAGAGAGAGAGAGAGAGAGAATCGCGATCTCATCTTGGCTCAACACACACAGACACACACACACACACACAGAGAACAATAGTCACAGACATACACACACACCCTGCAAGAGAGTCACAGACAGACAGACATAAAACAACACAACAACCCATCACCCACCAACACACAGACAGTGACGATGCAGTAGCTTGTCAGCTTTCCTCATAGTGCCGTGACCTAGCATATTTGAAGACTTAATACCTGACATCCCGACAATATATGCCATGAGATTACCTGCACTTTATATAACTAACCATGACTGATCCCTATATGGACACTTTATTATGACGCACACTTGTCGTAAGATGGGAGAGTTGAGGGGGTACGGTAGGGTCAGTTGTGTTGTTATCAGTCTGCTTATAGTTTGTGTTAGGGTAAAGTTGCAAAGTATGACCCTGAGAGCATATATCTACCTGTTTCTTGGTCTTCCCACAGCTCTATAGTCAGACTATGTAAACAAAGACACCAGTCCCACAGCTCTATAGTCAGACTGTGTAGACAAAGACACTAGTCCCACAGCTATATAGCCAGACTGTGTAGACAAAGACACCAGTCCAACAGCTATATAGCCAGACTGTGTAGACAAAGACACCAGTCCAACAGCTCTATACTCAGACTGTGTAGACAAAGACACCAGTCCCACAGCTCTATAGCCAGACTATGTAGACAAAGACACCAGTCCCACAGCTCTATAGCCAGACTGTGTAGACAAAGACACCAGTCCTACAGCTCTATAGCCAGACTGTGTAGACAAAGACACCAGTCCTACAGCTCTATAGCCAGACTGTGTAGACAAAGACACCAGTCCCACAGCTCTATAGTCAGACTGTAGACAAAGACACCAGTCCCACAGCTCTATACTCAGACTGTGTAGACAGAGACACTAGTCCCACAGCTCAATAGTCAGACTGTGTAGACAAAGACACCAGTCCCACAGCTCTATACTCAGACTGTGTAGACAAAGACACCAGTCCCACAGCTCTATACTCAGACTGTGTAGACAAAGACACCAGTCCCACAGCTCTATAGTCAGACTGTGTAGACAAAGACACCAGTCCTACAGCTCTATAGCCAGACTGTGTAGACAAAGACACCAGTCCCACAGCTCTATAGTCAGACTGTAGACAAAGACACCAGTCCCACAGCTCTATACTCAGACTGTGTAGACAGAGACACTAGTCCCACAGCTCTATAGTCAGACTGTAGACAAAGACACCAGTCCCACAGCTCTATACTCAGACTGTGTAGACAAAGACACCAGTCCCACAGCTCTATACTCAGACTGTGTAGACAAAGACACTAGTCCCACAGCTCAATAGTCAGACTGTGTAGACAAAGACACCAGTCCCACAGCTCTATAGTCAGACTGTGTAGACAAAGACACTAGTCCCACAGCTCTATAGTCAGACTGTGTAGACAAAGACACCAGTCCCACAGCTCTATAGTCAGACTGTGTAGACAAAGACACCAGTCCCACAGCTCTATAGTCAGACTGTGTAGACAAAGACACCAGTCCCACAGCTCTATACTCAGACTGTAGACAAAGACACCAGTCCCACAGCTCTATAGTCAGACTGTGTAGACAAAGACACCAGTCCCACAGCTCTATACTCAGACTGTGTAGACAGAGACAACAGTCCCACAGCTCTATACTCAGACTGTGTAGACAGAGACAACAGTCCCACAGCTCTATAGCCAGACTGTGTAGACAGAGACAACAGTCCCACAGCTCTATAGCCAGACTGTGTAGACAAAGACACCAGTCCCACAGCTCTATAGCCAGACTGTGTAGACAAAGACACTAGTCCCACAGCTCTATAGCCAGACTGTGTAGACAAAGACACTAGTCCCACAGCTCTATAGCCAGACTGTGTAGACAAAGACACTAGTCCCACAGCTCTATAGCCAGACTGTGTAGACAAAGACACTAGTCCCACAGCTCTATAGCCAGACTGTGTAGACAAAGACACCAGTCCTACAGCTCTATAGCCAGACTGTGTAGACAAAGACACCAGTCCCACAGCTCTATAGCCAGACTGTGTAGACA
This sequence comes from Cepaea hortensis, assembly GCA_963921405.1. Lineage (NCBI taxonomy): Eukaryota > Metazoa > Mollusca > Gastropoda > Stylommatophora > Helicidae > Cepaea > Cepaea hortensis. The sequence continues at coordinate 105,068,030 of OY992886.1, forward strand.
AAGACACTAGTCCCACAGCTCTATAGCCAGACTGAGTAGACAAAGACACCAGTCCCACAGCTCTATAGCCAGACTGTGTAGACAAAGACACCAGTCCCACAGCTCTATAGCCAGACTGTGTAGACAAAGACACCAGTCCCACAGCTCTATAGCCAGACTGTGTAGACAAAGACACCAGTCCCACAGCTCTATAGCCAGACTGAGTAGACAAAGACACCAGTCCTACAGCTCTATAGCCAGACTGTGTAGACAAAGACACCAGTCCCACAGCTCTATAGCCAGACTGTGTAGACAAAGACACTAGTCCCACAGCTCTATAGCCAGACTGTGTAGACAAAGACACCAGTCCCACAGCTCTATAGCCAGACTGTGTAGACAAAGACACCAGTCCCACAGTTCTATAGCCAGACTGTGTAGACAAAGACACCAGTCCCACAGCTCTATACTCAGACTGTGTAGACAAAGACACTAGTCCCACAGCTCTATAGCCAGACTGTGTAGACAAAGACACCAGTCCCACAGCTCTATAGCCAGACTGTGTAGACAAAGACACTAGTCCCACAGCTCTATAGCCAGACTGTGTAGACAAAGACACCAGTCCCACAGCTCTATAGCCAGACTGTGTAGACAAAGACACCAGTCCCACAGCTCTATACTCAGACTGTGTAGACAAAGACACCAGTCCCACAGCTCTATACTCAGACTGTGTAGACAAAGACACCAGTCCCACAGCTCTATACTCAGACTGTGTAGACAAAGACACCAGTCCCACAGCTCTATAGCCAGACTGTGTAGACAAAGACACCAGTCCTACAGCTCTATAGTCAGACTGTGTAGACAAAGACACTAGTCCCACAGCTCTATAGCCAGACTGTGTAGACAAAGACACCAGTCCCACAGCTCTATAGCCAGACTGTGTAGACAGAGACACCAGTCCCACAGCTCTATAGCCAGACTGTAGACAAAGACACCAGTCCCACAGCTCTATAGCCAGACTGTGTAGACAAAGACACCAGTCCCACAGCTCTATAGCCAGACTGTGTAGACAAAGACACCAGTCCCACAGCTCTATAGCCAGACTGTGTAGACAGAGACACCAGTCCCACAGCTCTATAGCCAGACTGTGTAGACAAAGACACTAGTCCCACAGCTCTATAGCCAGACTGTGTAGACAAAGACACAAGTCCCACAGCTCTATAGCCAGACTGTGTAGACAGAGACACCAGTCCCACAGCTCTATACTCAGACTGTGTAGACAAAGACACCAGTCCTACAGCTCTATAGTCAGACTGTGTAGACAAAGACACTAGTCCCACAGCTCTATAGCCAGACTGTGTAGACAAAGACATCAATGCCTCAGCTCTATAGCCAGACTGTGTAGACAGAGACACTAGTCCCACAGCTCTATAGCCAGACTGTGTAGACAGAGTCACCAGTCCCACAGTTCTATAGCCAGACTGTGTAGACAAAGACACCAGTCCCACAGCTCTATAGCCAGACTGTGTAGACAAAGACACAAGTCCCACAGCTCTATAGCCAGACTGTGTAGACAAAGACACAAGTCCCACAGCTCTATAGCCAGACTGTGTAGACAGAGACACCAGTCCCACAGCTCTATAGCCAGACTGTGTAGACAAAGACACCAGTCCCACAGCTCTATAGCCAGACTGTGTAGACAAAGACACCAGTCCCACAGCTCTATAGCCAGACTGTGTAGACAAAGACACCAGTCCCACAGCTCTATAGCCAGACTGTGTAGACAAAGACACCAGTCCCACAGCTCTATAGCCAGACTGTGTAGACAAAGACACCAGTCCCACAGCTCTATAGCCAGACTGTGTAGACAAAGACACAAGTCCCACAGCTCTATAGCCAGACTGTGTAGACAAAGACACAAGTCCCACAGCTCTATAGCCAGACTGTGTAGACAGAGACACCAGTCCCACAGCTCTATAGCCAGACTGTGTAGACAAAGACATCAATGCCTCAGCTCTATAGCCAGACTGTGTAGACAAAGACAGAAGTCCCACAGCGAGAACCTGCAATGTCTCTGTAAAGTGCTGGAACCATCACAATTTCTGGCCTTGCATACAATGAGAAACACATGGCTAGCCTTTTCCTTGTCTAGTCTACTCATGACATTATTTGCACAACCTCCTAGTGATTTCTAGTCACAAAGCTATGATAGCTAATTAGGTTTTTTCGCTCCCAAAAGATAGTTTGTTTTGTCTTGATTAGTGCCATATGACCAAACCATCTAAATATTTACCTTGCTGCCTTCACTTATTCTTTTCCCCCTCAATCTTGCCAGTTGTCACCATAATTGCCAGTTTATTTCTTCTCATAATATGCCCAAAAAATCTTGACTGTCTAATTTCTCTAATCAGTTTACGATTTTCATTTTTTTCTTGTAGGACTCGCTCATTTACTTTTGTGTCTCTCCATGGTCACAACAAATAAAAACCAGTTATTTTGTTGTCCCTCTATAAAGTCGAGGCAGGGAGCACATAAATATAACATGCAGAGAAATACAAAGTCCACTGCATGAAGTTGTCTAGTTTATTTGTTATTTTTAACTCTTAATGCATGTGGGAAGTTTTTCTATATTTGGTAGAGGACAGTTTTCCGTCTCAATTTGAACGTTCATTGCTATTAGCATATAAGGGATATTTATTTTCAGAAAAATATAGATCATATGGTCACAATGAGAATATTCAAAACTATAACCAGTACACAATAAAACAAACTATTCAATGACAGTTATACTTGAATATTAGCCTAAAAATATGGATGCTTCAAAATAATAGACTTCAACATTTAAGAGTTAAATTCACACACTGTTTTGTATTTTTGAGACAAAATATGTGCTCCTAAAGTGGCTAATAGTACACTAAGAATTAAGATATAGTTCCGCTGTTAACACACATACTGGGTGCTGATTTACATGCAAGTTGTGAGATATACTGCTGAACATGATATCGAGAGGGGCAGCTGCTACCATATTTGTAAATAAAATAGTAATTCCAGATGGCAGATTAATACTGCTTTAGTGACAACTTTTCGTTAATACCATCACATATATATATATCAGCAATACTTTTGTAAGAATAACATAAGAAATATTTGCATAATCTAAGCAAGTACTAAGTGTGGTCTATTCAGTAACAAAATAATTTAAATGAACGTTTACAGAAATCATGGGGTAAAGCACACCAATGGCCAAAACTGCTCATTGTGCAATATATTTCATAGCAGATAACATGACCAAAGCCAAGAACAGCATGGATCTATATGGCTGAAGTAACCACAGCTTCGATAGTAAACTTCTACATCTCATATTCTGATGAAATCAAGACAGTCTAACTTTTTTCTATTTTATCCAATAGTTGTCTATTTTCTTAAATGTCTTTAACTATTAAGTGCCTTGGGATTTTGGCTAATCATCTTAAGCGGCCTCTTGTATCTGCCATGGGTTTATATATATATATATATATATATATATATATATATATATATATATATATATATATATATATATATATATATATATATATATATATATAATCACTGAAATGTTAATGCATTATAATACAACATGTCTGCTACCATATTAACAACTTTTAAGTCATAACTAACCCCTACTTCCCATTTTCCATAATTCATTTTTGTTTGGGCCAAACCTACTTTTTTTGTTTGGCACGGAATCTGTTAAGAATGCATTTTCTTGTCCAGCACATTCCTGGCATCTAGTGATAACACCACATCTCAAAAGTTCCAAAGTTCTTTTAATCTGTTTGTTTTTTGAGTTCATGTTTCACAGCTGTATAGTGCTACAGGCCAGAAATGGATAAACAAGTAAACCACACCTTTCTATGCCTATTGAGGTCTATTGGGTGCATCATGTGAGCCATTTAGTTGTATAGACCAATCAGCACTCGATGGGTGATGTGATAAATATCCCATTGGCTGCCTTTACATCCCATATAATTTCCTAGTACCCAGTTTTAAGGCTCGCTTGACACAGGATTCCAGGTCCAAAAAGAACAATCCCCACCTCAAGGAGGATTTAAACAAATGACCACCAGGTTGGCAGGGAAGCATGAGAGCCATTGCATTACCACAACTCCCATAGACCAGATACAACTCCCACAGACCAGATACAACTCCCACAGACCAGATACAACTCCCACAGACCAGATACAACTCCCACAGACCAGATACAACTCCCACAGACCAAATACAACTCCCACAGACCAGATACAACTCCCACAGACCAGATACAACTCCCACAGACCAGATACAACTCCCACAGACCAGATACAACTCCCACAGACCAGATATGTATAGTAAGCATACTTTTGAGCAGTGGGTGTATCCCAGCAACAGACTTTCTAATACGAAAATGTCTAGTAATTTAGTTAATTAGTTAGTCGCGGTTCCAACTTCACGGTAACACGTCCCCATTATGCTCCTTTCCTGTGCCATTGAATATCACACAAAATGCTCCTCACTGCCCAATGGAACAGACAGGAGTCTCAGCAAGCCACCAGCCCACATAGGTATAATGTGCCTAATGCCGCCACCAGAATGCCAACACAAAAGTCCTCCACGAAAAATATGCTTCATTGTCGACGGAATCAGCAGTCACCAGAAAGACTTCATTGACCCGGGTTTATCCCGTATGGCTTGGTCTCTTTCCGCAGGACTACCTGCTTAAAGCACCGCACAAAGCACAAACTTCGTAGCTCCAGCGATGACTCCCAGGAGTCTCCTGAAAAATGCACCCGTGAACCTGAAAAGGCAAACCAGTAAATTCAGCGACAGCCGGCGGCTATTGTTCTGACCATGCAGTTCACTGTTCAAACAACAGCAGACATATGTGAAAGCATTCCACATGAATTTCACAGCTCACAGTGTCTCTAGTAATTTAATCAGAAAGATAACTGCATTAAGAAAGAAAACATAACTCTGAAAGGAAAACCTGTCTTCTGTGCAAGTGTGACAAAAATGAACCTGAAAATTTCATCACATAAAACGGGTCATAAAAAGAAATACATCGGTTCAGTTTAGTCATCCTCAAAATTTTAGACTCTTCCTGAAGTGCAAAACTACGAAAGATTTTCATGACATCAATAGTAAACTCTGCCAAACCAGAGTGCAGACTCTGACTATCAGAAGTTGTGTTTCATTCACTTGGGAGTATTAAGTTATAACAGATTCAGTGCCAAACAAAACAGGGTTTGAACCAAACAAAAATGATTGGTTGAAAATGGGCAGTAGGGGTGTGTTACAGTTATGACTTAAAAGTTGTTAATATGGTAGCAAGCATGTTGTATTATATATTAAATTAAAGGGAGTAGTAAAGGGAAAACTACTGTATGTAAGCCCATGGTAGATACAGGAAGCCGCTTAAGACGATTAATCATCCCATGACATTTAATCAGTTAATATTCATTTAGAAATCACATATGTTGCTGCTGAAATAAACATGTCCCTATTATTATTATTACGACTCTAACAATGCCTTTTATAAATGGTTAAACAATGCTGTACAGTTATTTTCTATATAAATATTTACAATTCTAAGCATTTACTATAGAAAGTTTAAACATAATGAAACAAACTTAAACAATGGTAATCATATGTATATTTTGAAATAATGTGACAAATTACACGGAATAATCTGCATGGGGTAATTTGGCAATTTTATTCAATAATACAATAAATTAAAAGAAATTACCTAGCAAATTACCCCACAATATTCAAGACCAAAAACAAAACAGTCCAATAAGAATCATACAAAGGATACACAGCAGCCTAAAGATATACTCCTCAGACCAAAAGTGAAACTGAATATAAGTGAAAACGATGTCTGCCTGAAAATACAAAAACCTCATTTGAAGGTAAAACTGTATTTAAAAAATAGATGTGCACCAAGCACCACACAGCACAAAAATAGATGTGCACCAAGCACCACACAGCACTAAAACTTCGATCTGTTGTTGTTGGAGAACTGGCTATTTCTACATGTCTTCATTGCATGTGAGCTGTCGAGGCCTACCAGGGAAGGAAATAATTGCAAATATTGTAGGAGGCCTACCGGGGAAGCAAAGAATTGCAACACTGTTGGAACTCATACAAACTTTGTGGCTCCACCAACAACCTTCACAAGTCTGCATTAATTGCAGTTATGGTCTGAATGACGAATCCTGAGATTAAACTCACAAATTCAGAGTGAGAAGCAGGCGGATTTACCGGGGTGAGAAATAGATGTATTTACCCGACTGAGAAATAGATAGACTGACCAAAGTGAGAAATAGATGGATTGAGTGGAATGAGAAACAGATGGATTGAGTGGAATGAGAAATAGATGGATTGAACAGAGCGAAAAATAGATGGATTGACCAATTATCTAAGGAGATCCTAGGCTTTCATAAGCAAAATGACACAGAAATAAAAGCAGACACAACTAGACACCAGCCTGTAGTCTGGGTAATAAAATAACTAGATACCAGCCTGTAGTCTGGATAATAAAACAACTGTGGTTAATTCAAAATGGTATTAACTGATTCAATGCCAAAGGATAATATATCTCCAAAGGTGACCTCTGATTTGGACAGAAGAATGATATATCACCATACTAGGGTCATCATGTTATTTGTTTCGTTTCACGTATCTTCTATAATTTTATTTCCCAATGACTGGAAATTTACATTATCCATCCATCATCCATCATGTGCCATGCCAGTAAGCGTGGGCGGTCATGTTTTGCCATCTCACTCGATCACCAGAGTCGTGGATAAGCTCTGTGTACCTGTCTTGACCATGCCATGTGGCCAAACCATCCAGGTATTTACTTCTCGGTCTTCCCCTTGGTCTCTTCCCTTCGATCTTGCCAGTAGTAAATTTGCATTATAACACTTTGTTTATTTGGTTGTGTACCATGTTTGGTCCAATCCTACTTTTTGTTTGGCACCGAGTCAGTTAATATTAAAACAATATCTCACTTTGCTATTGGCAATACAAGCATTGATTTTATTTTTAAAACGCAATTCATATCCTGTTGAACCCTTCTGAGTCATCGTTAGGTGGGATAAACAGTGTGTATCTGATTTTCAGGTAGTGATTGTATACAACAACAACACAATCATTTAAATATTGAAACCAAAGAAGCAAGAAGGATGTTGCAATATAATAATGACCGGAATATCATGTTACTAATGCTGATTTATTCGATACAATGTTAATACTATATCTGAACTCATCACAAATAATTTCATCTGTAAAGCTGGAGACTGACTCTCAGGCAAGACTGGACAAGGAAGATCAATATTTTGTTAATATCTTGCAATTATTTTAGCCACAACTTTACAACAGTCATAACAAAATGGAGCCCAGGCTAATAAAAGGAAAACCATGCCTTGATGCGGGATTCAAACAGCTGATCAACGGACTGGCAGATTAACTTGCTCATTACTGCATGACAGTGACTCCCACTTTTTCAATACATTCACAAAATGTAAACACAGAAGCCACAAACAATAAGGTGCACGAATTATTGCCTAGCATATTTCGCTGTATTTAGTCAGTGGATACTGCAGAATTATATATTATGTGAAGTGTATACTGAAATAATACTTTAGTAGAAACAATTAAAACTCTGAGTGAAACTCATAGCTCCACAATCGAAACAATACCTGTGACTATGGGTTTCAATTGTTTCAGCTAAATTATTATTCATTTATTCACTTCATATGATATATATCTCAGCAGTATGCAACTGACGAGATGCAGCAAAATATGCCTGGCAATAAATTGTGTAACATATTGTATGTGGCTTCTGTGCTTAAATTCACTAAGGGAATACATTGTTTTGAATATTGACAAACAATTAATACATCTTATCAATATTCTGCCAGAAATATAATCATCTTATCTTTATCTTGATAAGAATAAAATTATCTTACATTATCTTGACAGGAAATATAAACATCTTATCATTATTTTCACAAAAATATAAACATCATTATCTTGACAAGAAATATAAACATCTTATCATTATCCTAGCTGGAATATAAAAATCTTATCATTATCTTGACCTGAAATATAAACATCTTAACACATTCTTCCAGAGTAACCTTATTGATAACTATTAATGTTAAACGATAACACTTAGTATTTCCTTAACCTAGTGTGAGGAAATGCAACCTAAAGACGAAATGTCATGGCAGGCCAGACTAGGCCCTAAGTCTTGTTCGTAAACTGGTCTAGGATCCAGGCTCTGGCAGGCGGACAGTTAGAGCTGGTATACTTCAAGATAAAGGATATATCAATACACAATGCATAACTTGAATGTAATGGTTATAACAAGTACATGTCTTCTTTTCACCTTTTCATAATGGAGCAATATGTTATTTTTAAATTTTTTATTGCATTTGTAATCTTTAAAAAATATACTAATATGGAGCATTAACTATCCATGCTCCTGGTATATCCTGTGGATATACACAAGTATTCAAAAGTCAATGGACAAAAAGGTCAACAAACAGGTCTATCCAATACAAACTCATTATTAAAGAACGTTGGTTATTAAGACAAACAAACATTAGGAAAATTACATGGACATGTAAAAAGACACAAAAGTCTAGAAAAGATCATTATGGAAAAAAGTGTACCAGGGAGGCTGAGAAGTGGAAGATCACAGCGGACATGAATTCAAGATGTGATAGATCATGTACACATGACATCATATCTGACTTATAATTGAGAGATATTTTCCAAGACTACTCTTGTGGAGAACTTCTACACAGCACAGGCCACTCGTTGATGACACACAGTCCAGTTATGTTACTTTCAACTTGAAAATTGGAGACAGAACCTGAGGTTAGCTCGAAATAAGAAAACAAATTATGGCTGCCTGCTTGTGAATGATTCTTTTCCATGGTCTATGTTGTATCTCTCTCTCTCTCTCTCTCTCTCATTCTTCTACCCGCGAGTCCATCATAGTGGTTAAATATTGAGAGTGTCTCATGCCCATTGAGAATCCAGGAGCTGATGGTCTGGTCAGGTATACCTGGGAATATACATATTCAATTTTCACAAAGGAATTAAAGCTAGTGTTTGGAGCAGTCAAATCGGCTGAACCTAATTATATTTTCTTAGACAATTTACAAAACATATGAAACTAGAGCACTATATTCAACAACAAGAATGAGACAAACATATTTCTTTGGTCATGTGATGAGAAGAGAGGCATTGGAGAACATTGTAACAACTGGAAAGATCAAGGCGAAGAGAGGCAGAGGCAGACCAAGAGAAATGATGCTGGATGGATTGAGACTGTGACATGGAAGAATATCATTGGCAGTGTTTTTTTAAATGTTCCATCCATCCATCATGTGCCATGCTGGTAAGCGTGAGCGGTCATGTCTCGCCATGTCACTCGATTACCAGAGTCGTTGATCAGCTTAGTGTTCTTGTATCAACCATGCCACATGGTAAAGAATCCGGGTATTTACTTCTCTGTCTTCCCATTGTTCTCTTCCCCCCAATCTTGCCAGTTGTCACCAAGTTCTCCAATGTATTTCTTCTCATAACGTGTCCAAAACATTTTCACTGTCAACGTCTAATTTCTCTAATCAATTTACAATTTTCATTTGTTTCTTGTAGTACTTGTTCATTGGTTTTTCTATCTGTCCATGGTATTCTTTGAATTCTCCTCAGAAACCACATTTCCACAGCCATCAGATGTTTTTCAGCTTTACTGCTCAATGTCCAAGCTTCACATCCATATAAAAGTACAGGCTCTATGTAGCACCTCAACACTTTTTCTTGTTTCAATTGACATCTTTTTAATGGTCAGTATGTTTTTCATCTTGCTAAGGGCTACTTTTGCCATGGCGATTCTTGTTCTAATCTCTTCAAGGCATCTCCCATCAGATGTTATTACTGTTCCGAAATAACTGTACCCACTCACCTGTTGAAGAGTATTCCCATTTACTTGTATATTACATTGTGGTATTTCGTTCTTCCTAGTGACGACAATAATCTGTGCCTTTTTGCAGTTTAATTCTAACCCCAGTTGTTTACTGTGTGCAACAACCGCATCTACTAATTGTTGCAGATCCTGCTCATTGTTTAAATGTTCACATGCTTTAGACTCGAGCATAGTCCATACACGTGCTAATACTTCTATTGCACTTGACTGCGTTTTTGCATTTGGATTAGCTTTCCCTATTACCAGTGTCCCTCACCTGATGGCGAGAGACAATGGTAACTTACAGATGTGTCAAAGATTTAATATTTACATACAGATTTTTAAAAAAATGTTTTGCATATCCTTTACAGGACATCGCTGTCAACATCAGCATCTTTCAGCTGTATGTTGATTTCTTGGCAAGATTACGCTCAGTAGTTTGCCATTGCTTTCTGAGCGGCCGACTCATTATCCCACAAGTCACGAGCGCGGGTCGAACCGCTTCCAATTCTCACCTCGCTGCGAGATCCTGCGTGGATAAATGGAATTACGGAGAAAGTGGTGTAACCCCTCAGCCAGAGAGACCGGCTACATACAGATAGAGTGCAGTAAATTACAGATATGTCAAAGATTTGATAGTTACATACAGATAGGATGCAGTAATTTATAGAAATGTCAAAGATTTAATATTTACATACAGATACGGTGCAGTAATTTATAGAAATGTCAAAGATTTGATATTTATATACAGACAGGATGTAGTAACTTAAAGATATGTCAAAGATTTAACATTGACATACATATAGAGTGCATTAACTTAAAGGTATGTCAAAGACTTAATATTTACATACAGATTCTGTGCAGTAAATTACAGATACGTCAAAGATCTGATATTTACATACAGAAAGAGTGCAGTAACTTAAAGATATGTCAATGGTTTAACATTTACATACAGAGAGGGTGCTATAACTTATAGTCAGGTCAAAGATTTAACATTCTCATGACTTAAAGACTATGGCTAAACTCTGAGGTACACTTACATTCTCATGGATTGTAGACTCTGGTTTAAATATGATGTACACTTACATTCTCATGGCTTGTAAATTATGGCTAAACTCTGAGGTACACTTACACTCTCTTGGCTTGTAAACTATGGCTAAACTCTGTGGTACACTTACATTCTCATGGCTTGTAGACTTTGGCTAAACTCTGAGGTACACTTACATTCTCATGGCTTGTAGACCATGGCTAAACTCTGAGGTACACTTACATTCTCATGGCTTGTAAACTATGGCTAAACTTTGAGGTACACTTACATTCTCATGACTTGTAGATTATGGCTAAACTCTGCGGTACACTTACATTCTCATGGCTTGTAAACTATGGCTAAACTCTGAGGTACACTTACATTCTCATGACTTGTAGATTATGGCTAAACTCTGTGGTACACTTACATTCTCATGGCCTGTAGACTATGGCTAAACTCTGAGGTACACTTACATTCTCATGGCTTGTAAACTATGGCTAAACTCTGAGGTACACTTACATTCTCATGACTTGTAGACCATGGCTAAACTCTGATGTACACTTACATTCTCATGGCTTGTAAACTATGGCTAAACTCTGATGTACACTTACATTCTCATGGATTGTAGATTATGGCTAAACTCTGAGGTACACTTACATTCTCATGACTTGTAGATTATGGCTAAACTCTGTGGTACACTTACATTCTCATGGCTTGCAGACTATGACTAAACTCTGAGGTACACTTACATTCTCATGGCTTGTAAACTATGGCTAAACTCTGAGGTACACTTACATTCTCATGGCTTGTAAACTATGGCTAAACTCTGAGGTACACTTACATTCTCATGGCTTGTAAACTATGGCTAAACTCTGAGGTACACTTACATTCTCATGGCTTGTAAACTATGGCTAAACTCTGAGGTACACTTACATTCTCAGGACTGTGTGCCCCAGGTCCAGGCTTCTGTGTGCCATCTCCTGGCATGGCGTTTCGACTGGTCATGCTGAACTGGGGTGGTGCATTCTTGTATATATTCGTATGAGTCACCTTGTAAGCACCAGGTCCTGGTGTCTGAATAGGAAAAAAAAAAGTATTATTTAATTAAATCAGTTAAACTTGATGCACAGATTTATTTATATCGATTATAGTTAACATGTAAATAAATTGGTGCATCAGATTTAACTGATTTAATTACATATTAACTATGATCACTACGGTGGTGCTCAGGACACATCTATAAGTGCTGCATCTCCCTCGCTAAGATGTCGGAGTACAGGGTTGCTGATTGTCCTAGTAGTGTACTGATCATGAATCCGTCTATGCTGACCCCACCAGTGATCCAGTCTGCTACTGGTGCAAATGGTTGAGCATGACAAAAGTGTCAGTCGGGTTGATTTATCAACCTTCATACCAGCATGTATTACCAGGGTCCATAAGGGAAGCAATGAATAGCAACACTGCAACCTGTTACGCAGGCAACTAAGGTTGGTTTGGTCTTTGGGCTGGTTACCCCGTGCCATACAACACTTTAGCTACCTAATGGCGTTGAGATACTCTTGTTACTGCACGATTACCGTGTTGTGGTTTAGAGATCCTCGCCATGATTATATTATTCTTATATTGTTGGCTTGTTAGAGTTCATCAGCTGAAATACTCTGACATTGAATATATATGGTTCGTATGATTTGAGTGTTGCTTTGACACGACTGACTGCCTGTAGTCAACACCAGTTAATGGCTCGTCCAGGGTCACTGACTGCTTATAGCTTACTCTCTCTTTCACTTCAACTATCATATTAGTAGTCACAGATTTAGAAATCAATTTGAATAACGTAGCAGAATGCTGTACGAGTTCACATCGTCTATTATACTGACACTTTTACACAAGCACAGATTACATTCACAGTCATTAATCATCGTTCTCTAATACGTTTAAAATGCCTAGTTATAATAAGTAATTACAACTAATATATGTATGGCAGTGAGATGAATATCGCCATTGCCTAATATAATCCTCGACTGATCCATCCTGGACCAATGTCCTCGTTCAAGTCTAGCCCAAGAGAAACGTTTATTCTCCTGGACCCGATTCAAAATCATGCTTCTTACACTTGGCAACTGCTGTTTCTACCATGAGCAATGGCAATGGACAACTGGTCCATGACAATACCAAATCCAACCAACCATGAACAAATCTAATGGTAATGAAAAAAGAATAGCTCAGCAAATCAGGAGGAGGAGAAAAGCTCTTTTAGAAGATCTATGAAGCAAAGTGGAGAAAGCTGCAAGGCATCTGCATAGCAGATTTACGACCTTTTAACCTAGAGAAGTATCAGAATGACTACTGGCTGGACATGCAGGGAACTGCAGGAGATAGCAAAAGACAGGACGGCTTGACATGAGTTACTTGAAGGCCTATGCTTCAATTGGGAAGAAGGAGGAGGAGGAGGAGGAGCAGAAGAAGAAGAAAAACAGAAGAAGGAGGAGGAGGAGAAGCAGAAGAAGTAGCAGCAGCAGCGGCAGCAGCAGAAGAAGAAGAAGATCAGTCTGTTCTAACTGTAGTTTAGACGACTGCCATTTGTGACATATTTCTTGCCCCTGTCTGTCCTAGGTTACTCCATGGCAGGTATACTTCAGACCAGCATATCAGCTCACTCATGACCTCCGACTGCTGCATGACCTGGGCAGAAGTTCCATCTAAAGTCTATATAACTTAACACTTCACACCGTTGTCGTCCATGATGGAACTTTGAAAACACAGACTGAAAATCATACACAATAATAACTTTGTAGTGTAGTGGTGAGTTCACAAAGTAAAAAGTATCTACCTTCTAAAGTAGAATAGTATTAACAGTGGACTTTCATTCATATATAGCAAATCTGGCTAGTTCAGTCACAATAAAAAATATAAATAAAGGTCAATTTATAAATATCATATGATCCCCCTAGGGGGTTGCATGGTCTCGAGGTATGGTGTCCACCTCGAGTGCTGGAGGTCCCAGGTTCAAGCCCCGGTGATGACCGGGATTTTTTCTCGTGGACTTCTAGTAATAAAATTTCCCCTGGTCTCTGGGTAGTTAGATCGGACGCACGTGTGTGTTGCTGCGCATGTAAAAAATCCCTTGGCAGTTGGAAATCGAAAAAGAGTAGCCTAACGGCGCTGTCAGGGCAAAATTTCAAGTTAAAAATCTACTCAAAGTATTTCAGGATCCTCGCCAGTGCTACAGAGTTTGTGCACTGAGCTGAGTTTCTCCAGACTCAGGTTTGAGTTAGGAGGAGAACGGAGCACTTATGGGTTGCACCCGTGTGCTGTGATGTTGATCCATCGACTAAACTAAACTAAACTAAACTTATGATTCCCCTCATTCATGTAGCATATTCAGTAGCATGTCCTTTGCAGAACCCCGCTCCCAAAACAACCTTCCGGAAAACCTCTCGATCATAAGCAGGATGTCACGTATCCGATACACCCATCTGAAGACCATCTGCCACATCCTGCACCCATCTTCTTTTTGGCCTTCCTCTTCCTCTCTTCCCAGGCATATACCCCTCCATTTTTGTTCTCTCCAAACTTTCGTGACGTTTCAAGTGACCAAAATATTTCAATTTTGTTTGTTTTATTGTCCTTAAAAGCCAACCCTGTTCAATATTCAGCTCTTGAAGTATTGATGCATTTGTTCTTTTCTTTACCCAAGATATTCTTAGAACTCATCTATAACATTTATATTCAAAGGCATTTATGCGCTGTTCAGCTTGTTTAGTAAGTGTCCAGGTCTCACAGGCGTATGTTGCAAAGGGAAAGATGCATGCTCTTAAAAATCTAATTTTTGTAGTTCTGTCTGTCGCACTCCGTAATTTATGATCCCCCTGGATACCAAAATATGTTCTTACTATTTTAAAAAGTAAGTTGCATGTCCTTTGCGGGACGTCGCAATCAACCACATCATTCTTTGGCTGTTTGTGATTTGCTAGGCAAGTTTCATGTTCAGTTGTTTACTATTGCTGGTTCTGTTGTGAAGGGGTTACGAAAGCAGTTCGTAATCCCACAAACCCACGTTCGAAACACAGCTGTAGGCGATTTGGCAGCAGACCACCTTACATTGGTTTTTAATGAAATTGTATGGATACCAGTCGTTCAGAAAGCAATGGCAAACTACTGAATGTAAACTTGCCCAGGAATCACAAAGAACCAGAAATGTTGGGGTTGACTGCTACATTCTGTAAAGCATGTGCAACAACTTTTTTAGTTTACTATTGCTTTCTGAACTACCAATGCTCATAGCATCAACATCAACTCAATGTGGTCTGCTTCCAAATTGCCTGCGGCTGATTTCAAATCCTCAACTCAGTTGGTCGGAAAATGGTGAAACTGACTCTCTACCTGGCAACAACCCACTCTGTATATTGATTACTCTATGCATGATATACTGATCCTAGGTCTTTCTATTCAAGACACAATTACTTAGAGTCAGTTACTTAGAATCACTTACTTAGAATCAATTGCTAAAAAAGTAAAATACTTTTTAGTATTCCTTCAAATTCATTGGGCATACAGTACTAGTTCAATATTTATAAAGACCAATCAGCACTGAGTAGGTGACGTGGCCAGGATCACGCTGCCCATCTTGACTTTCTATGACATTTCCTGGCATTCATTTTAGGGTGGGACAACCTGGTAGCTTGGATTATTTTGTAACAAATTCGCATCCACCCTGATGTGTGTTGAACTCAGGACCTCCAATCTAGCAATTGAGCATCAAATCACTGAATCACTGCAGCTCCCATAGACAGTTACCACTATGCTCTAATTATTCACAGGCATCAGGTGTACCACAGGACCTCACATTAGGACCTCACCATCAGATCTAAGACAGTTATTATGCCAACAAATGTTTTTGGGGGTTGGGGAGGGGGGGGGGGAGGGTTTCCGCTTGTTTTGAACTCAAGCGTAGCCCATAATGTGCTTCTACTTCTAGTGCACTGGACGGATACTTGTATGTGGATTAGTTTTCCCTGTTAACAGTGTCCCTCGCCATCAGGCAAACAAACTCTGCTTAGAGGCACTTGTAATTTACATCCCCAAATCAAGAATGAGAAGTCAACATTTTAGTCCAATTGACTGGTGTAGGGGTTGAACCTGCTACTTCCGCATCAGCTCACTGGATGTATAAGAATGAGCCCTCTTATCCATTCAGCCATGCTGATCTCCAGCCAACTAATTCTATCCAAGACAATTATTGCATTAATTATTTCTATCCAAATTCTTTCTGCAAAAACTTAAGTCCCACTGTGTTAATGTTATTAGCTCCTTAAGACTTAACAATTTTTTACTTTAATTATTAGAAAGAGCCAAGTGTTACACAATTTGCTAAGTTACTCTCACCCGAGCCAGATCCTCATCAAAGCCACCTTGTCTGGTGCGTCCAACCAGGGTGTAGTTTGGAGAGGACTTCTTGTGTGATTCCACGATTTTCCCAGTCATATTTGGCAGCGAGTAATAGTTTGGAGCTGCAAGGGAACAAACAATATCATCAAGAAATCAAGACCATAAACAAATCAGGGCCATACACAAATTAGGGTCATAGACAAATCAGAGTCATGTAAAATACTGAGAAGTAAATACCTGGATGGCTTGACCAAGTGGCATGGTCAAGGCAAGAACACAGAGCTGATCCACGACTCTAGTGATCGATTGAGATGGCGAGACATGACCACCCATGCTTACCACCATGGCACATGATGATGATGAAAATACTGACAAGTGGGTGCGCTGGCGAAGTTGATACTTCGATGGCAATGACATGAGCATGGTCAGACATGGGTTCAAGGCCAGGGCTCGTCACCAGCAAAAGTACATGCCTACCAAATATGATGGTGCAGACCCATATTAACTACATATAAACAATTGATGACGAAGTGAATGCAAGAATCTCCAAGGCCAGTGCGGCCTTTGGCAGACTGTACAAGAATGTGTGGGACAGAAATGGAATGAGCCTGAAAACAAAGCTGAAAGTCTACAAAGCACTTGTATTACCCACACAGCTATATGCTTGTGAAACCTGCACTGTTTACCAGTGACACGCTAGGAAATTGCAAAACTTCCACAAAGTCTGCCTTAGAAAGCTATTGAAGATTAAACGGCAAGACAAGATCCCACACACTGAAGTTCTAGAAAGAGCATTCATGCCCAGTATCTACACTCTACTAATGAAGAATATAATTCGCTGGGCTGGTCACTTGACTCGCATGCCAGATCACAGGCTCCCTAAACAAATTTTTTACGGCTACCTGCATTGTGGTAAACGCTCCCAAGGCGGCCAGAGGAAACACTTTAAAGACACTCTGAAGATCTCACTAAAAACTTTTGGAATTCATCATGACACCTGGGAGACTGCTGCCAAAGACTGAAATTTGTGGCGTACATCATTACGCAAGGGTGCAGTCACTTGTGAAGCAAACAGGACTGCAAGAGCTGTGAAGAAAAGGCTGGACAGAAAACCCACTGCAGGAGATCCTCCTACTGGAACGCATGATCTAGCTAAACTACATTACAGTGATCGGACACTTAATATATTTCAGATACTTCTTTGTCATAACATATACAGCTTATAACAATCATAGGTGCACACAGAATCATGAACTCACCTGGGATGTCATCCGTCCGTCTGTATGGATGTCGAGTACCAAAGCTGAATTTAGGTGGGGAAGTGCCGTACAGGTTTCCAGCGCTCTCAGGTTTGTAGGCCCCAGGTCCTGGCGTCTTATACGTAGTTAGATCTTTAGGCCTGCCATATAAGGAGAATTTAGGAGTTCCATCGGGCCCAGTTCGGTAATACTTGTCTTGTGGAAGGTAACAGGGCCCTGGGCTGCTGTCATCCTGAAGACAGAGGTTCACAGGATTGGGGGTGGCAACTATCAAATAGCAACTATCAAATAGCAACTATCAAATAGCAACTATCAAATAGCAACTATCAAATAGCAACTATCAAATAGCAACTATCAAATAGCAACTATCAAATAGCAACTATCCTACAAGATTTAATTATCAGTATTTTTTTTTTTTTTTTTTTTTTTGCGTATCCTTTTACAGGACTTAGCTGTCAACAGCAGCATCTTTCAGCTGTCTGTTGATCTCTTGGCAAGATTACGCTCAGTAGTTTGCCATTGCTTTCTGAGCGGCCGGCTCAGTATCCGCAAGTCACGAGCGGGGGTCGAACCACCTCAGTTCTCGCTCCGCTGCGAGACTCTGCGTGATAAACGGGATTACAGAGAGAAAGTGTTGTAACCCCACAGCCAGAGAGACCGGCAATTATCAGTATGCATACAAAAAATAAGCTGTTAGTGGATGCTTTATTCATCCCATTGCTGTGTTACCAAAGCCAGACATGGACAGTCTTAGAAACACTGAGTCATAAAATCATATCATGTGAGAGGAAATGCAGCTGCAAAAACATGAGGAGATAGAGAGACAAATGAGAAAATAAGAACAAGTGTTGGATAACAATTATTACTGATTTTAAATAACACAACTGAATTAAATGGTTGGGTTATCTAATTGGAACGGAACAGGATGAATCAGCAGCTAGAGCATTCCACATGAGAACATCAGGAGATGTAACAAGAGGATGACCCAGGGTGAGAACATCAGGAGATGTAACAAGAGGATGACCCAGCATGAGTGAGAACATCAGGAGATGTAACAAGAGGATGACCCAGCATGAGAACATCAGGAGATGTAGCAAGAGGATGACTCAGCATGAGAACATCAGGAGATGTAACAAGAGGAGGAACCAGGGTGAGAACATCAGGAGATGTAACAAGAGGATGAACCAGCATGAGTGAGAACATCAGGAGATGTAACAAGAGGATGAACCAGCATGTGAACATCAGGAGATGTAGCAAGAGGATGACCCAGCATGAGAACATCAGGAGATGTAACAAGAGGATGACCCAGCATGAGTGAGAACATCAGGAGATGTAACAAGAGGATGAACCAGGGTGAGAACATCAGGAGATGTAGCAAGAGGATGACCCAGCATGAGAACATCAGGAGATGTAGCAAGAGGAAGAACCAGCATGAGAACATCAGGAGATGTAACAAGAGGATGAACCAGCATGAGAACATCAGGAGATGTAACAAGAGGATGACCCAGCATGAGTGAGAACATCAGGAGATGTAACAAGAGGATGAACCAGCATGAGAACATCAGGAGATGTAACAAGAGGATGACCCAGCATGAGTGAGAACATCAGGAGATGTAACAAGAGGATGAACCAGCATGAGTGAGAACATCAGGAGATGTAACAAGAGGATGAACCAGGGTGAGAACATCAGGAGATGTAGCAAGAGGATGACCCAGCATGAGAACATCAGGAGATGTAACAAGAGGATGAACCAGCATGAGAACATCAGGAGATGTAACAAGAGGATGAACCAGCATGAGAACATCAGGAGATGTAACAAGAGGATGACCCAGCATGAGTGAGAACATCAGGAGATGTAACAAGAGGATGAACCAGCATGAGAACATCAGGAGATGTAACAAGAGGATGACCCAGCATGAGTGAGAACATCAGGAGATGTAACAAGAGGATGAACCAGCATGAGTGAGAACATCAGGAGATGTAACAAGAGGATGAACCAGCATGAGAACATCAGGAGATGTAACAAGAGGATGACCCAGCATGAGAACATCAGGAGATGTAACAAGAGGATGACCCAGCATGAGTGAGAACATCAGGAGATGTAACAAGAGGATGACCCAGCATGAAAACATCAGGAGATGTAACAAGAGGATGACCCAGCATGAGTGAGAACATCAGGAGATGTAACAAGAGGATGACCCAGCATGAGAACATCAGGAGATGTAACAAGAGGATGACCCAGCATGAGTGAGAACATCAGGAGATGTAACAAGAGGATGACCCAGCATGAGAACATCAGGAGATGTAACAAGAGGATGAACCAGCATGAGTGAGAACATCAGGAGATGTAACAAGAGGATGAACCAGCATGAGTGAGAACATCAGGAGATGTAACAAGAGGATGAACCAGCATGAGAACATCAGGAGATGTAACAAGAGGATGACCCAGCATGAGAACATCAGGAGATGTAACAAGAGGATGACCCAGCATGAGAACATCAGGAGATGTAACAAGAGGATGAACCAGCATGAGTGAGAACATCAGGAGATGTAACAAGAGGATGAACCAGCATGAGTGAGAACATCAGGAGATGTAACAAGAGGATGAACCAGCATGAGTGAGAACATCAGGAGATGTAACAAGAGGATGACCCAGCATGAGAACATCAGGAGATGTAACAAGAGGATGACCCAGCATGAGAACATCAGGAGATGTAACAAGAGGATGACCCAGCATGAGTGAGAACATCAGGAGATGTAACAAGAGGATGACCCAGCATGAGAACATCAGGAGATGTAACAAGAGGATGACCCAGCATGAGTGAGAACATCAGGAGATGTAACAAGAGGATGACCCAGCATGAGAACATCAGGAGATGTAACAAGAGGATGAACCAGCATGAGTGAGAACATCAGGAGATGTAACAAGAGGATGAACCAGCATGAGTGAGAACATCAGGAGATGTAACAAGAGGATGACCCAGCATGAGAACATCAGGAGATGTAACAAGAGGATGAACCAGCATGAGTGAGAACATCAGGAGATGTAACAAGAGGATGACCCAGCATGAGAACATCAGGAGATGTAACAAGAGGATGACCCAGCATAAGTGAGAACATCAGGAGATGTAACAAGAGGATGACCCAGCATGAGAACATCAGGAGATGTAACAAGAGGATGAACCAGCATGAGTGAGAACATCAGGAGATGTAACAAGAGGATGACCCAGCATGAGAACATCAGGAGATGTAACAAGAGGATGACCCAGCATGAGTGAGAACATCAGGAGATGTAACAAGAGGATGACCCAGCATGAGAACATCAGGAGATGTAACAAGAGGATGACTCAGCATGAGTGAGAACATCAGGAGATGTAACAAGAGGATGAACCAGCATGAGAACATCAGGAGATGTAGCAAGAGGATGAACCAGCATGAGAACATCAGGAGATGTAGCAAGAGGATGACTCAGCATGAGAACATCAGGAGATGTAACAAGAAGATGACCCAGCATGAGAACATCAGGAGATGTAACAAGAGGATGACCCAGCATGAGTGAGAACATCAGGAGATGTAACAAGAGGATGACCCAGCATGAGAACATCAGGAGATGTAACAAGAGGATGACCCAGCATGAGAACATCAGGAGATGTAACAAGAGGATGAACCAGGGTGAGAACATCAGGAGATGTAACAAGAGGATGACCCAGCATGAGTGAGAACATCAGGAGATGTAACAAGAGGATGACCCAGCATGAGAACATCAGGAGATGTAGCAAGAGGATGACCCAGCATGAGAACATCAGGAGATGTAGCAAGAGCATGACCCAGCATGAGAACATCAGGAGATGTAGCAAGAGGATGACTCAGCATGAGTGAGAACATCAGGAGATGTAGCAAGAGGATGACTCAGCATGAGTGAGAACATCAGGAGATGTAGCAAGAGGATGACCCAGCATGAGAACATCAGGAGATGTAGCAAGAGCATGACCCAGCATGAGAACATCAGGAGATGTAGCAAGAGGATGACACAGCATGAGAACATCAGGAGATGTAACAAGAGGATGACACAGCATGAGAACATCAGGAGATGTAACAAGAGGATGACACAGCATGAGAACATCAGGAGATGTAACAAGAGGATGAACCAGGGTGAGAACATCAGGAGATGTAACAAGACGATGACCCAGCTTGAGAACATCAGGAGATGTAACAAGAGGATGACCCAGCATGAGAACATCAGGAGATGTAGCAAGAGCCTGACCCAGCATGAGAACATCAGAAGAAGTCACAAGAAGATGAGAACATCAGGATATGTAACAAGAGGATGACCCAGGATTAGAGCATCAGGATAAGAGCATCAAGGGGATAAGAGCATCAAGAGATGTAGCAAGAGGATGACCCAGGATGAGAGCATCAGGAGATGTAGCATGAGTATGACCCAGCATGAGAACATCAGGATAAGAGCATCAAGAGGATAAGAGCATCAAGAGATGTAGCAAGAGGATGACCCAGGATGAGAGCATCAGGAGATGTAGCAAGAGTATGACCCAGCATGAGAACATCAGGAGATGTAGCAAGAGGATTACCCAGCATGAGAACATCAGGAGATGTAGCAAGAGGATTACCCAGCATGAGAACATCAGGAGATGTAACAAGAGGATGAACCAGCATGTGAACATCAGGAGATGTAGCAAGAGGATGACCCAGCATGAGAACATCAGGAGATGTAACAAGAGGATGACCCAGCATGAGTGAGAACATCAGGAGATGTAACAAGAGGATGAACCAGGGTGAGAACATCAGGAGATGTAGCAAGAGGATGACCCAGCATGAGAACATCAGGAGATGTAGCAAGAGGAAGAACCAGCATGAGAACATCAGGAGATGTAACAAGAGGATGAACCAGCATGAGAACATCAGGAGATGTAACAAGAGGATGACCCAGCATGAGTGAGAACATCAGGAGATGTAACAAGAGGATGAACCAGCATGAGAACATCAGGAGATGTAACAAGAGGATGACCCAGCATGAGTGAGAACATCAGGAGATGTAACAAGAGGATGAACCAGCATGAGTGAGAACATCAGGAGATGTAACAAGAGGATGAACCAGGGTGAGAACATCAGGAGATGTAGCAAGAGGATGACCCAGCATGAGAACATCAGGAGATGTAACAAGAGGATGAACCAGCATGAGAACATCAGGAGATGTAACAAGAGGATGAACCAGCATGAGAACATCAGGAGATGTAACAAGAGGATGACCCAGCATGAGTGAGAACATCAGGAGATGTAACAAGAGGATGAACCAGCATGAGAACATCAGGAGATGTAACAAGAGGATGACCCAGCATGAGTGAGAACATCAGGAGATGTAACAAGAGGATGAACCAGCATGAGTGAGAACATCAGGAGATGTAACAAGAGGATGAACCAGCATGAGAACATCAGGAGATGTAACAAGAGGATGACCCAGCATGAGAACATCAGGAGATGTAACAAGAGGATGACCCAGCATGAGTGAGAACATCAGGAGATGTAACAAGAGGATGACCCAGCATGAAAACATCAGGAGATGTAACAAGAGGATGACCCAGCATGAGTGAGAACATCAGGAGATGTAACAAGAGGATGACCCAGCATGAGAACATCAGGAGATGTAACAAGAGGATGACCCAGCATGAGTGAGAACATCAGGAGATGTAACAAGAGGATGACCCAGCATGAGAACATCAGGAGATGTAACAAGAGGATGAACCAGCATGAGTGAGAACATCAGGAGATGTAACAAGAGGATGAACCAGCATGAGAACATCAGGAGATGTAACAAGAGGATGACCCAGCATGAGAACATCAGGAGATGTAACAAGAGGATGACCCAGCATGAGAACATCAGGAGATGTAACAAGAGGATGAACCAGCATGAGTGAGAACATCAGGAGATGTAACAAGAGGATGAACCAGCATGAGTGAGAACATCAGGAGATGTAACAAGAGGATGAACCAGCATGAGTGAGAACATCAGGAGATGTAACAAGAGGATGACCCAGCATGAGAACATCAGGAGATGTAACAAGAGGATGACCCAGCATGAGAACATCAGGAGATGTAACAAGAGGATGACCCAGCATGAGTGAGAACATCAGGAGATGTAACAAGAGGATGACCCAGCATGAGAACATCAGGAGATGTAACAAGAGGATGACCCAGCATGAGTGAGAACATCAGGAGATGTAACAAGAGGATGACCCAGCATGAGAACATCAGGAGATGTAACAAGAGGATGAACCAGCATGAGTGAGAACATCAGGAGATGTAACAAGAGGATGAACCAGCATGAGTGAGAACATCAGGAGATGTAACAAGAGGATGACCCAGCATGAGAACATCAGGAGATGTAACAAGAGGATGAACCAGCATGAGTGAGAACATCAGGAGATGTAACAAGAGGATGACCCAGCATGAGAACATCAGGAGATGTAACAAGAGGATGACCCAGCATAAGTGAGAACATCAGGAGATGTAACAAGAGGATGACCCAGCATGAGAACATCAGGAGATGTAACAAGAGGATGAACCAGCATGAGTGAGAACATCAGGAGATGTAACAAGAGGATGACCCAGCATGAGAACATCAGGAGATGTAACAAGAGGATGACCCAGCATGAGTGAGAACATCAGGAGATGTAACAAGAGGATGACCCAGCATGAGAACATCAGGAGATGTAACAAGAGGATGACTCAGCATGAGTGAGAACATCAGGAGATGTAACAAGAGGATGAACCAGCATGAGAACATCAGGAGATGTAGCAAGAGGATGAACCAGCATGAGAACATCAGGAGATGTAGCAAGAGGATGACTCAGCATGAGAACATCAGGAGATGTAACAAGAAGATGACCCAGCATGAGAACATCAGGAGATGTAACAAGAGGATGACCCAGCATGAGTGAGAACATCAGGAGATGTAACAAGAGGATGACCCAGCATGAGAACATCAGGAGATGTAACAAGAGGATGACCCAGCATGAGAACATCAGGAGATGTAACAAGAGGATGAACCAGGGTGAGAACATCAGGAGATGTAACAAGAGGATGAACCAGCATGAGTGAGAACATCAGGAGATGTAACAAGAGGATGACCCAGCATGAGAACATCAGGAGATGTAGCAAGAGGATGACCCAGCATGAGAACATCAGGAGATGTAGCAAGAGCATGACCCAGCATGAGAACATCAGGAGATGTAGCAAGAGGATGACTCAGCATGAGTGAGAACATCAGGAGATGTAGCAAGAGGATGACTCAGCATGAGTGAGAACATCAGGAGATGTAGCAAGAGGATGACCCAGCATGAGAACATCAGGAGATGTAGCAAGAGCATGACCCAGCATGAGAACATCAGGAGATGTAGCAAGAGGATGACACAGCATGAGAACATCAGGAGATGTAACAAGAGGATGACACAGCATGAGAACATCAGGAGATGTAACAAGAGGATGACACAGCATGAGAACATCAGGAGATGTAACAAGAGGATGAACCAGGGTGAGAACATCAGGAGATGTAACAAGACGATGACCCAGTTTGAGAACATCAGGAGATGTAACAAGAGGATGACCCAGCATGAGAACATCAGGAGATGTAGCAAGAGCCTGACCCAGCATGAGAACATCAGAAGAAGTCACAAGAAGATGAGAACATCAGGATATGTAACAAGAGGATGACCCAGGATTAGAGCATCAGGATAAGAGCATCAAGGGGATAAGAGCATCAAGAGATGTAGCAAGAGGATGACCCAGGATGAGAGCATCAGGAGATGTAGCATGAGTATGACCCAGCATGAGAACATCAGGATAAGAGCATCAAGAGGATAAGAGCATCAAGAGATGTAGCAAGAGGATGACCCAGGATGAGAGCATCAGGAGATGTAGCAAGAGTATGACCCAGCATGAGAACATCAGGAGATGTAGCAAGAGGATTACCCAGCATGAGAACATCAGGAGATGTATCAAGAGGATTACCCAGCATGAGAACATCAGGAGATGTAGCAAGAGGATGAACCA
Organism: Cepaea hortensis; assembly: GCA_963921405.1. NCBI lineage: Eukaryota > Metazoa > Mollusca > Gastropoda > Stylommatophora > Helicidae > Cepaea > Cepaea hortensis. Next base: position 105,093,747 of record OY992886.1, read on the forward strand.
GCATGAGTGAGAACATCAGGAGATGTAACAAGAGGATGAACCAGCATGAGAACTTCAGGAGATGTAACAAGAGGATGAACCAGCATGAGAACATCAGGAGATGTAACAAGAGGATGACCCAGCATGAGTGAGAACATCAGGAGATGTAACAAGAGGATGAACCAGCATGAGAACATCAGGAGATGTAACAAGAGGATGACCCAGCATGAGTGAGAACATCAGGAGATGTAACAAGAGGATGAACCAGCATGAGAACATCAGGAGATGTAACAAGAGGATGACCCAGCATGAGTGAGAACATCAGGAGATGTAACAAGAGGATGAACCAGCATGAGTGAGAACATCAGGAGATGTAACAAGAGGATGAACCAGCATGAGTGAGAACATCAGGAGATGTAACAAGAGGATGACCCAGCATGAGAACATCAGGAGATGTAACAAGAGGATGAACCAGCATGAGTGAGAACATCAGGAGATGTAACAAGAGGATGACCCAGCATGAGAACATCAGGAGATGTAACAAGAGGATGACCCAGCATGAGAACATCAGGAGATGTAACAAGAGGATGACCCAGCATAAGTGAGAACATCAGGAGATGTAACAAGAGGATGACCCAGCATGAGAACATCAGGAGATGTAACAAGAGGATGAACCAGCATGAGTGAGAACATCAGGAGATGTAACAAGAGGATGACCCAGCATGAGAACATCAGGAGATGTAACAAGAGGATGACCCAGCATGAGTGAGAACATCAGGAGATGTAACAAGAGGATGACCCAGCATGAGAACATCAGGAGATGTAACAAGAGGATGACTCAGCATGAGTGAGAACATCAGGAGATGTAACAAGAGGATGACCCAGCATGAGAACATCAGGAGATGTAACAAGAGGATGACCCAGCATGAGAACATCAGGAGATGTAACAAGAGGATGAACCAGGGTGAGAACATCAGGAGATGTAACAAGAGGATGACCCAGCATGAGTGAGAACATCAGGAGATGTAACAAGAGGATGACCCAGCATGAGAACATCAGGAGATGTAGCAAGAGGATGACCCAGCATGAGAACATCAGGAGATGTAGCAAGAGCATGACCCAGCATGAGAACATCAGGAGATGTAGCAAGAGGATGACTCAGCATGAGTGAGAACATCAGGAGATGTAGCAAGAGGATGACTCAGCATGAGTGAGAACATCAGGAGATGTAGCAAGAGCATGACCCAGCATGAGAACATCAGGAGATGTAGCAAGAGCATGACCCAGCATGAGAACATCAGGAGATGTAGCAAGAGGATGACTCAGCATGAGAACATCAGGAGATGTAGCAAGAGGATGACACAGCATGAGAACATCAGGAGATGTAACAAGAGGATGACACAGCATGAGAACATCAGGAGATGTAACAAGAGGATGAACCAGCATGAGTGAGAACATCAGGAGATGTAACAAGAGGATGAACCAGCATGTGAACATCAGGAGATGTAGCAAGAGGATGACCCAGCATGAGAACATCAGGAGATGTAACAAGAGGATGACCCAGCATGAGTGAGAACATCAGGAGATGTAACAAGAGGATGAACCAGGGTGAGAACATCAGGAGATGTAGCAAGAGGATGACCCAGCATGAGAACATCAGGAGATGTAGCAAGAGGAAGAACCAGCATGAGAACATCAGGAGATGTAACAAGAGGATGAACCAGCATGAGAACATCAGGAGATGTAACAAGAGGATGACCCAGCATGAGTGAGAACATCAGGAGATGTAACAAGAGGATGAACCAGCATGAGAACATCAGGAGATGTAACAAGAGGATGACCCAGCATGAGTGAGAACATCAGGAGATGTAACAAGAGGATGAACCAGCATGAGTGAGAACATCAGGAGATGTAACAAGAGGATGAACCAGGGTGAGAACATCAGGAGATGTAGCAAGAGGATGACCCAGCATGAGAACATCAGGAGATGTAACAAGAGGATGAACCAGCATGAGAACATCAGGAGATGTAACAAGAGGATGAACCAGCATGAGAACATCAGGAGATGTAACAAGAGGATGACCCAGCATGAGTGAGAACATCAGGAGATGTAACAAGAGGATGAACCAGCATGAGAACATCAGGAGATGTAACAAGAGGATGACCCAGCATGAGTGAGAACATCAGGAGATGTAACAAGAGGATGAACCAGCATGAGTGAGAACATCAGGAGATGTAACAAGAGGATGAACCAGCATGAGAACATCAGGAGATGTAACAAGAGGATGACCCAGCATGAGAACATCAGGAGATGTAACAAGAGGATGACCCAGCATGAGTGAGAACATCAGGAGATGTAACAAGAGGATGACCCAGCATGAAAACATCAGGAGATGTAACAAGAGGATGACCCAGCATGAGTGAGAACATCAGGAGATGTAACAAGAGGATGACCCAGCATGAGAACATCAGGAGATGTAACAAGAGGATGACCCAGCATGAGTGAGAACATCAGGAGATGTAACAAGAGGATGACCCAGCATGAGAACATCAGGAGATGTAACAAGAGGATGAACCAGCATGAGTGAGAACATCAGGAGATGTAACAAGAGGATGAACCAGCATGAGTGAGAACATCAGGAGATGTAACAAGAGGATGAACCAGCATGAGAACATCAGGAGATGTAACAAGAGGATGACCCAGCATGAGAACATCAGGAGATGTAACAAGAGGATGACCCAGCATGAGTGAGAACATCAGGAGATGTAACAAGAGGATGACCCAGCATGAAAACATCAGGAGATGTAACAAGAGGATGACCCAGCATGAGTGAGAACATCAGGAGATGTAACAAGAGGATGACCCAGCATGAGAACATCAGGAGATGTAACAAGAGGATGACCCAGCATGAGAACATCAGGAGATGTAACAAGAGGATGACCCAGCATAAGTGAGAACATCAGGAGATGTAACAAGAGGATGACCCAGCATGAGAACATCAGGAGATGTAACAAGAGGATGAACCAGCATGAGTGAGAACATCAGGAGATGTAACAAGAGGATGACCCAGCATGAGAACATCAGGAGATGTAACAAGAGGATGACCCAGCATGAGTGAGAACATCAGGAGATGTAACAAGAGGATGAACCAGCATGAGTGAGAACATCAGGAGATGTAACAAGAGGATGAACCAGCATGAGTGAGAACATCAGGAGATGTAACAAGAGGATGAACCAGCATGAGTGAGAACATCAGGAGATGTAACAAGAGGATGACCCAGCATGAGAACATCAGGAGATGTAACAAGAGGATGACCCAGCATGAGAACATCAGGAGATGTAACAAGAGGATGACCCAGCATGAGTGAGAACATCAGGAGATGTAACAAGAGGATGACCCAGCATGAGAACATCAGGAGATGTAACAAGAGGATGACCCAGCATGAGTGAGAACATCAGGAGATGTAACAAGAGGATGACCCAGCATGAGAACATCAGGAGATGTAACAAGAGGATGAACCAGCATGAGTGAGAACATCAGGAGATGTAACAAGAGGATGAACCAGCATGAGTGAGAACATCAGGAGATGTAACAAGAGGATGACCCAGCATGAGAACATCAGGAGATGTAACAAGAGGATGAACCAGCATGAGTGAGAACATCAGGAGATGTAACAAGAGGATGACCCAGCATGAGAACATCAGGAGATGTAACAAGAGGATGACCCAGCATAAGTGAGAACATCAGGAGATGTAACAAGAGGATGACCCAGCATGAGAACATCAGGAGATGTAACAAGAGGATGAACCAGCATGAGTGAGAACATCAGGAGATGTAACAAGAGGATGACCCAGCATGAGAACATCAGGAGATGTAACAAGAGGATGACCCAGCATGAGTGAGAACATCAGGAGATGTAACAAGAGGATGACCCAGCATGAGAACATCAGGAGATGTAACAAGAGGATGACTCAGCATGAGTGAGAACATCAGGAGATGTAACAAGAGGATGAACCAGCATGAGAACATCAGGAGATGTAGCAAGAGGATGAACCAGCATGAGAACATCAGGAGATGTAGCAAGAGGATGACTCAGCATGAGAACATCAGGAGATGTAACAAGAAGATGACCCAGCATGAGAACATCAGGAGATGTAACAAGAGGATGACCCAGCATGAGTGAGAACATCAGGAGATGTAACAAGAGGATGACCCAGCATGAGAACATCAGGAGATGTAACAAGAGGATGACCCAGCATGAGAACATCAGGAGATGTAACAAGAGGATGAACCAGGGTGAGAACATCAGGAGATGTAACAAGAGGATGAACCAGCATGAGTGAGAACATCAGGAGATGTAACAAGAGGATGACCCAGCATGAGAACATCAGGAGATGTAGCAAGAGGATGACCCAGCATGAGAACATCAGGAGATGTAGCAAGAGCATGACCCAGCATGAGAACATCAGGAGATGTAGCAAGAGGATGACTCAGCATGAGTGAGAACATCAGGAGATGTAGCAAGAGGATGACTCAGCATGAGTGAGAACATCAGGAGATGTAGCAAGAGGATGACCCAGCATGAGAACATCAGGAGATGTAGCAAGAGCATGACCCAGCATGAGAACATCAGGAGATGTAGCAAGAGGATGACACAGCATGAGAACATCAGGAGATGTAACAAGAGGATGACACAGCATGAGAACATCAGGAGATGTAACAAGAGGATGACACAGCATGAGAACATCAGGAGATGTAACAAGAGGATGAACCAGGGTGAGAACATCAGGAGATGTAACAAGACGATGACCCAGCTTGAGAACATCAGGAGATGTAACAAGAGGATGACCCAGCATGAGAACATCAGGAGATGTAGCAAGAGCATGACCCAGCATGAGAACATCAGAAGAAGTCACAAGAAGATGAGAACATCAGGATATGTAACAAGAGGATGACCCAGGATTAGAGCATCAGGATAAGAGCATCAAGGGGATAAGAGCATCAAGAGATGTAGCAAGAGGATGACCCAGGATGAGAGCATCAGGAGATGTAGCATGAGTATGACCCAGCATGAGAACATCAGGATAAGAGCATCAAGAGGATAAGAGCATCAAGAGATGTAGCAAGAGGATGACCCAGGATGAGAGCATCAGGAGATGTAGCAAGAGTATGACCCAGCATGAGAACATCAGGAGATGTAGCAAGAGGATTACCCAGCATGAGAACATCAGGAGATGTAGCAAGAGGATTACCCAGCATGAGAACATCAGGAGATGTAGCAAGAGGATGAACCAGCATGAGTGAGAACATCAGGAGATGTAACAAGAGGATGAACCAGCATGAGAACATCAGGAGATGTAACAAGAGGATGAACCAGCATGAGAACATCAGGAGATGTAACAAGAGGATGACCCAGCATGAGTGAGAACATCAGGAGATGTAACAAGAGGATGAACCAGCATGAGAACATCAGGAGATGTAACAAGAGGATGACCCAGCATGAGTGAGAACATCAGGAGATGTAACAAGAGGATGAACCAGCATGAGAACATCAGGAGATGTAACAAGAGGATGACCCAGCATGAGTGAGAACATCAGGAGATGTAACAAGAGGATGAACCAGCATGAGTGAGAACATCAGGAGATGTAACAAGAGGATGAACCAGCATGAGTGAGAACATCAGGAGATGTAACAAGAGGATGACCCAGCATGAGAACATCAGGAGATGTAACAAGAGGATGAACCAGCATGAGTGAGAACATCAGGAGATGTAACAAGAGGATGACCCAGCATGAGAACATCAGGAGATGTAACAAGAGGATGACCCAGCATAAGTGAGAACATCAGGAGATGTAACAAGAGGATGACCCAGCATGAGAACATCAGGAGATGTAACAAGAGGATGAACCAGCATGAGTGAGAACATCAGGAGATGTAACAAGAGGATGACCCAGCATGAGAACATCAGGAGATGTAACAAGAGGATGACCCAGCATGAGTGAGAACATCAGGAGATGTAACAAGAGGATGACCCAGCATGAGAACATCAGGAGATGTAACAAGAGGATGACTCAGCATGAGTGAGAACATCAGGAGATGTAACAAGAGGATGACCCAGCATGAGAACATCAGGAGATGTAACAAGAGGATGACCCAGCATGAGAACATCAGGAGATGTAACAAGAGGATGAACCAGGGTGAGAACATCAGGAGATGTAACAAGAGGATGACCCAGCATGAGTGAGAACATCAGGAGATGTAACAAGAGGATGACCCAGCATGAGAACATCAGGAGATGTAGCAAGAGGATGACCCAGCATGAGAACATCAGGAGATGTAGCAAGAGCATGACCCAGCATGAGAACATCAGGAGATGTAGCAAGAGGATGACTCAGCATGAGTGAGAACATCAGGAGATGTAGCAAGAGGATGACTCAGCATGAGTGAGAACATCAGGAGATGTAGCAAGAGCATGACCCAGCATGAGAACATCAGGAGATGTAGCAAGAGCATGACCCAGCATGAGAACATCAGGAGATGTAGCAAGAGGATGACTCAGCATGAGAACATCAGGAGATGTAGCAAGAGGATGACACAGCATGAGAACATCAGGAGATGTAACAAGAGGATGACACAGCATGAGAACATCAGGAGATGTAACAAGAGGATGAACCAGGGTGAGAACATCAGGAGATGTAGCAAGAGGATGACTCAGCATGAGAACATCAGGAGATGTAACAAGAGGATGACACAGCATGAGAACATCAGGAGATGTAACAAGAGGATGAACCAGGGTGAGAACATCAGGAGATGTAACAAGAGGATGACCCAGCTTGAGAACATCAGGAGATGTAACAAGAGGATGACCCAGCATGAGAACATCAGGAGATGTAGCAAGAGCATGACCCAGCATGAGAACATCAGAAGAAGTCACAAGAAGATGAGAACATCAGGATATGTAACAAGAGGATGACCCAGGATTAGAGCATCAGGATAAGAGCATCAAGGGGATAAGAGCATCAAGAGATGTAGCAAGAGGATGACCCAGGATGAGAGCATCAGGAGATGTAGCATGAGTATGACCCAGCATGAGAACATCAGGATAAGAGCATCAAGAGGATAAGAGCATCAAGAGATGTAGCAAGAGGATGACCCAGGATGAGAGCATCAGGAGATGTAGCAAGAGTATGACCCAGCATGAGAACATCAGGAGATGTAGCAAGAGGATTACCCAGCATGAGAACATCAGGAGATGTAGCAAGAGGATTACCCAGCATGAGAACATCAGGAGATGTAGCAAGAGGATGAACCAGGGTGAGAACATCAGGAGATGTAGCAAGAGGATTACCCAGCATGAGAACATCAAGATGTAGCAAGAGGATGAACCAGGGTGAGAACATCAGGAGATGTAGCAAAAGTTTGACCCAGAGATCTCCTGTGACTACATTAAAACGTGACAACAGGATGAGAAGAATAAAAAGATGAAAATATGAAAGCAATGAAGAGAAAATGAAAACTGGAAAAACTGTTCCTACTTACCTCAGACTTCTAAGCTATATTCCGGGCTATACACAGCTCGGAATTCTGAGGTAAGTAGGAACATTTTTTCCAATTTTTATTTTCTCTTCATTGCTTTCATTTTTTCATCTTTTTATTCATCTCGTCCTGTTGTCACGTTTTAATGTAGTCACAGGAGATCTCCGTGATCATATGTTGTGTTGTGTTTTGTGAATGTTTTTGTTTGCTGATGAAGGCTAATCACCGCGACATCCTGTATGCGTCGTAATTCTATTATGTAAAGTGCACAACAATGTGGAAAGACTGGAGTGAGCAGGAGAAAGAGGATGAAGAGGAGGGATTAGCAGAGTTTTAAACATAGAAGCAACAAACAATATGTTACATGATTTATTGCCTGGCATATTTCGCTGCAGATCGTCATGTTTCATGTATGCACCCGACGAGATGCAGCAAAATATGCCAGGCAATAAATAATGCAACATATTGTTTGCAGCTTCTGTCTTTAAATTCACTAAGGGAATACCTCGTTTTGAAATAGGAAAGTTGTCAAAAAGAAAGTTCAGTTGCCTCAGCTTCATATATAGGAAATCAATTGGGGAATCCGTTGAGGCCGCTGAGACAGTTACATAAATAAACACACATAGTATTGCTTGGTGCTTACAGAAGGAGAAGAAGGAAGTAGAGACTAGAGGACACACTAGACAACATAAAATTTGAAAACTACAGTTACCGACCGGGATTCAAACCTGTTACCTCCAAATGGCGACAGCGCCTCGCTGCAGGAACAAGTGTACTTCGACGCATGACAAACTAGACACTCCAAAAATGTGTCTTCATTAGTCATGTCTATCATACATATGTATGATATATATTCATCCATAATATATATCTCCATATATTTCCATATATAAATGAGCCTTCTCCCATTGTCCTGCTCAAGTGACTTGTCACAAAAGTCAATGTTTATATTTGTATACTAGAGACAAATATTTGAATTAGAGACAACTATTTGTATAAAAGACAACTATTTGTAATAAAGACAACTATTTGTATAAAAGACAACTATTTGTATTAGAAATAACTACTTGTATTAGAGACCAGCATGGGTGAGAACATCAGGAGATGTAACAAGAGGATGACCCAGCATGAGAACATCAGGAGATGTAACAAGAGGATGACCCAGCATAAGTGAGAACATCAGGAGATGTAACAAGAGGATGACCCAGCATGAGAACATCAGGAGATGTAACAAGAGGATGAACCAGCATGAGTGAGAACATCAGGAGATGTAACAAGAGGATGACCCAGCATGAGAACATCAGGAGATGTAACAAGAGGATGACCCAGCATGAGTGAGAACATCAGGAGATGTAACAAGAGGATGACCCAGCATGAGAACATCAGGAGATGTAACAAGAGGATGACTCAGCATGAGTGAGAACATCAGGAGATGTAACAAGAGGATGACCCAGCATGAGAACATCAGGAGATGTAACAAGAGGATGACCCAGCATGAGAACATCAGGAGATGTAACAAGAGGATGAACCAGGGTGAGAACATCAGGAGATGTAACAAGAGGATGACCCAGCATGAGTGAGAACATCAGGAGATGTAACAAGAGGATGACCCAGCATGAGAACATCAGGAGATGTAGCAAGAGGATGACCCAGCATGAGAACATCAGGAGATGTAGCAAGAGCATGACCCAGCATGAGAACATCAGGAGATGTAGCAAGAGGATGACTCAGCATGAGTGAGAACATCAGGAGATGTAGCAAGAGGATGACTCAGCATGAGTGAGAACATCAGGAGATGTAGCAAGAGCATGACCCAGCATGAGAACATCAGGAGATGTAGCAAGAGCATGACCCAGCATGAGAACATCAGGAGATGTAGCAAGAGGATGACTCAGCATGAGAACATCAGGAGATGTAGCAAGAGGATGACACAGCATGAGAACATCAGGAGATGTAACAAGAGGATGACACAGCATGAGAACATCAGGAGATGTAACAAGAGGATGAACCAGCATGAGTGAGAACATCAGGAGATGTAACAAGAGGATGAACCAGCATGTGAACATCAGGAGATGTAGCAAGAGGATGACCCAGCATGAGAACATCAGGAGATGTAACAAGAGGATGACCCAGCATGAGTGAGAACATCAGGAGATGTAACAAGAGGATGAACCAGGGTGAGAACATCAGGAGATGTAGCAAGAGGATGACCCAGCATGAGAACATCAGGAGATGTAGCAAGAGGAAGAACCAGCATGAGAACATCAGGAGATGTAACAAGAGGATGAACCAGCATGAGAACATCAGGAGATGTAACAAGAGGATGACCCAGCATGAGTGAGAACATCAGGAGATGTAACAAGAGGATGAACCAGCATGAGAACATCAGGAGATGTAACAAGAGGATGACCCAGCATGAGTGAGAACATCAGGAGATGTAACAAGAGGATGAACCAGCATGAGTGAGAACATCAGGAGATGTAACAAGAGGATGAACCAGGGTGAGAACATCAGGAGATGTAGCAAGAGGATGACCCAGCATGAGAACATCAGGAGATGTAACAAGAGGATGAACCAGCATGAGAACATCAGGAGATGTAACAAGAGGATGAACCAGCATGAGTGAGAACATCAGGAGATGTAACAAGAGGATGACCCAGCATGAGAACATCAGGAGATGTAACAAGAGGATGACCCAGCATGAGAACATCAGGAGATGTAACAAGAGGATGAACCAGGGTGAGAACATCAGGAGATGTAACAAGAGGATGACCCAGCATGAGTGAGAACATCAGGAGATGTAACAAGAGGATGACCCAGCATGAGAACATCAGGAGATGTAGCAAGAGGATGACCCAGCATGAGAACATCAGGAGATGTAGCAAGAGCATGACCCAGCATGAGAACATCAGGAGATGTAGCAAGAGGATGACTCAGCATGAGTGAGAACATCAGGAGATGTAGCAAGAGGATGACTCAGCATGAGTGAGAACATCAGGAGATGTAGCAAGAGCATGACCCAGCATGAGAACATCAGGAGATGTAGCAAGAGCATGACCCAGCATGAGAACATCAGGAGATGTAGCAAGAGGATGACTCAGCATGAGAACATCAGGAGATGTAGCAAGAGGATGACACAGCATGAGAACATCAGGAGATGTAACAAGAGGATGACACAGCATGAGAACATCAGGAGATGTAACAAGAGGATGAACCAGGGATGACCCAGCATGAGAACATCAGGAGATGTAGCAAGAGGATTACCCAGCATGAGAACATCAGGAGATGTAGCAAGAGGATTACCCAGCATGAGAACATCAGGAGATGTAGCAAGAGGATGAACCAGGGTGAGAACATCAGGAGATGTAGCAAGAGGATTACCCAGCATGAGAACATCAAGATGTAGCAAGAGGATGAACCAGGGTGAGAACATCAGGAGATGTAGCAAAAGTTTGACCCAGAGATCTCCTGTGACTACATTAAAACGTGACAACAGGATGAGAAGAATAAAAAGATGAAAATATGAAAGCAATGAAGAGAAAATGAAAACTGGAAAAACTGTTCCTACTTACCTCAGACTTCTAAGCTATATTCCGGGCTATACACAGCTCGGAATTCTGAGGTAAGTAGGAACATTTTTTCCAATTTTTATTTTCTCTTCATTGCTTTCATTTTTTCATCTTTTTATTCATCTCGTCCTGTTGTCACGTTTTAATGTAGTCACAGGAGATCTCCGTGATCATATGTTGTGTTGTGTTTTGTGAATGTTTTTGTTTGCTGATGAAGGCTAATCACCGCGACATCCTGTATGCGTCGTAATTCTATTATGTAAAGTGCACAACAATGTGGAAAGACTGGAGTGAGCAGGAGAAAGAGGATGAAGAGGAGGGATTAGCAGAGTTTTAAACATAGAAGCAACAAACAATATGTTACATGATTTATTGCCTGGCATATTTCGCTGCAGATCGTCATGTTTCATGTATGCACCCGACGAGATGCAGCAAAATATGCCAGGCAATAAATAATGCAACATATTGTTTGCAGCTTCTGTCTTTAAATTCACTAAGGGAATACCTCGTTTTGAAATAGGAAAGTTGTCAAAAAGAAAGTTCAGTTGCCTCAGCTTCATATATAGGAAATCAATTGGGGAATCCGTTGAGGCCGCTGAGACAGTTACATAAATAAACACACATAGTATTGCTTGGTGCTTACAGAAGGAGAAGAAGGAAGTAGAGACTAGAGGACACACTAGACAACATAAAATTTGAAAACTACAGTTACCGACCGGGATTCAAACCTGTTACCTCCAAATGGCGACAGCGCCTCGCTGCAGGAACAAGTGTACTTCGACGCATGACAAACTAGACACTCCAAAAATGTGTCTTCATTAGTCATGTCTATCATACATATGTATGATATATATTCATCCATAATATATATCTCCATATATTTCCATATATAAATGAGCCTTCTCCCATTGTCCTGCTCAAGTGACTTGTCACAAAAGTCAATGTTTATATTTGTATACTAGAGACAAATATTTGAATTAGAGACAACTATTTGTATAAAAGACAACTATTTGTAATAAAGACAACTATTTGTATAAAAGACAACTATTTGTATTAGAAATAACTACTTGTATTAGAGACCACTATTTGTATTATAGACAACTACTTGTATTAGAGATAACTTTGTGTATTAGAGATAACTATTTGTATTTAAGACAACTATTTGTATAAAAGAAAACTATTTGTATAAAAGACACCTATTTGTATAAAAGACAGCTATTTATATAGAGACAACTATTTGTAGTAGAGACAACCATTTGTAGTAGAGGCAACTATTTGTAGTAGAGAGTACTATATGTAGTAAAGACAACTAACTGTATTAGGGACAACTATTTGTAGTAAAGACAACTAATTGTATTAGGGACAACTATTTGTAGTAAAGACAACTAATTGTATTAGGGACAACTATTTATAGCAAAGACAACTAATTGTATTAGGGACAACTATTTATAGCAAAGACAACTAATTGTATTAGGGACAACTATTTGTAGTAAAGACAACTAACTGTATTAGAGACAACTATTTGTAGTAAAGACAACTAATGTATTAGGGACAACTATTTGTAGTAAAGACAACTAATTGTATTAGGGACAACCATTTGTAGCAAAGACAACTAATTTTATTAGGGACAACTATTTGTAGTAAAGACAACTATTTATATTAAGGACAACTATTTGTAGTAAAGACAACTATTTGTATTAGGGACAACTATTTGTAGTAAAGACAACTAATTGTATTAGGGTCAACTATTTATATTAAGGACAACTATTTGTAGTAAAGACAACTATTTGTATTAGGGACAACTATTTGTAGTAAAGACAACTAATTGTATTATGGACAACTATTTATAGTAAAGACAACAGAATTACCTGAAATTTGCCATGTCGGACTCCAAACACCCAGGCGGGTTTCTTCACATGGACACTGCGGAAGTCATGACGAGGTTGACCCGTCAAGGTTGGGAGCATATAACATGGTCCAGGGCTGTTATACATGGCAGCAATTGGTCCGCGGGGTCTGGTATACACATATCCTCCAATATCTTTTGTCTGAACTTGAGTGGCCATGACAGATTGCTTATGTATCTGAAAGAAATATATTTAGATAATGATGATGGTGATAATCTAAGTGTTGCTTCCTTCAATAAGTCTCTGTTTTAGTTGTTGTCTTGTATTAATTCAGTGTTGCATTCATTTAGTCTTGTATTCAATTAGTCTTGAATTTATTCATTGTTGTATTCATTTAGTCTTGTATTTATTCATTGTTATATTCATTTAGTCTTGTATCTATTCATTGTTATATTCATTAAGTCTTGTATTTATTCATTGTTGTATTAATTTAGTCTTGTATTTATTCATTGTTGTATTAATTCAGTGTTATATTCATTTAGTCTTGTATTTATTCATTGTTATATTCATTTAGTCTTGTATTTATTCATTGTTGTATTAATTCAGTGTTATATTCATTTAGTCTTGTATTTATTCATTGTTGTATTCATTTAGTCTTGTATTTATTCATTGTTATATTCATTTAGTCTTGTATTTATTCATTGTTGTATTCATTTAGTCTTGTATTTATTCATTGTTTTACTCATTTAGTCTTGTATTTATTCATTGTTGTATTCATTTAGTCTTGTATTTATTCATTGTTGTATTCATTTAGTCTTGTATTTATTCATTGTTGTATTCATTTAGTCTTGTATTTATTCATTGTTGTATTCATTTAGTCTTGTATTTATTCATTGTTATATTAATTCAGTGTTATATTCATTTAGTCTTGTATTTATTCATTGTTATATTAATTCATTGTTATATTCATTTAGTCTTGTATTTATTCATTGTTATATTCATTTAGTCTTGTATTTATTCATTGTTGTATTAATTTAGTCTTGTATTTATTCATTGTTGTATTAATTTAGTCTTGTATTTATTCATTGTTGTATTAACTTAGTCTTGTATTTATTCATTGTTATATTCATTTAGTCTTGTATTTATTCATTGTTATATTCATTTAGTCTTGTATTTATTCATTGTTGTATTAATTTAGTCTTGTATTTATTCATTGTTGTATTAATTTAGTCTTGTATTTATTCATTGTTGTATTAACTTAGTCTTGTATTTATTTACTGCTATATTCATTTAGTCTTGTATTTATTCATTGTTATATTAATTCAGTGTTATATTCATTTAGTCTTGTATTCATTCATTGTTATATTAATTCAGTGTTATATTCAGTCAGTGTTATATTCATTTAGTTTTGTATTCTGTCAGTGTTATATTCATTTAGTCTTGTATTCATTCAGTGTTATATTAATTCAGTGTTATATTCATTTAGTCTTGTATTCATTAATTGTTATATTAATTCAGTGTTATATTCAGTCAGTGTTATATTCATTTAGTCTTGTATTCTGTCAGTGTTATATTCAGGTAGTCTTGTATTTATTCATTGTTTTATTAATTCAGTGTTATATTCAGTTAGTCTTGTATTCATTCATTGTTATATTAATTCAGTGTTATATTCAGTCAGTGTTATATCCATTTAGTCTTGTATTAATTCAGTGTTATAATAATTTAGTCTTGTATTCATTCAGTGTTATAATCATTTAGTCTTTTATTCATTTAGTGTTATATTCATTTAGTCTTCTATTTATTTATTGTTGTATTCATTTAGTCTTGTCATTACTGCAATGTAGGATGGGGGGGGAGGGGGGGTGTCTTGCTTTATTCTGATATAAATAGGTGTAATATAATTAAAGACAGCACTGTCTTTATTTGATGTAACCAAAGCCCAAACAGGAGATTAAAGCTTGAACATTCATAATTGTTTAATTACTTTCTCTCTATTATAGTAAGCCCTGTATTATATAACACTTAAACTGCTGCCAGCTCTTGCAGTACAGCACGCTTGGCTGAACACATTAGCCAGACAAATTTTAACACAAAGGATATGTTTACAGCACGGTCTCAAAAATCCAATAATCAATACTATGTCTTTCTTAAGTGCGAGCCAAAAGTGGCATTCCTTGTCACAGTATCTGTGGGTAGATGAACCCTTGGATACAGACTGTTGACATGTCCATAGCAACCAGCATTATAAATAAACCATAAGCTGTCTGTAAGTTTAGCACAGAGCAGTGGCTATGTACTCAGATCCTATATTGCAGTGAATCATTCAAGTGGGGTTTATCTGTGAACATCATACAGTTAGTCCACATAGACTAGAGACTGTCTTACTGTGGCCAAGTTGTTTGACATATTTATTATTTCAATAGTCCCTGGGTGAAGTTGTCTACTTCAACCTGGAAATGCCGAGCAATTGAACAGATAACCTTAGATAACTTGACCTATTAGAATACCAAGAGTCACTTGAGGTGGACCTAAGTTGAAATGAAAGTCATAGACTCTTTTCCACACCTTGAAGAGTTTTGGGTATACTTTACTGTAGTCATATTTAAATGAGGGGGCTTCAAATGAAAACCTTAAAAGTGTGATAGAAGTTATAATAACCATGAAATTATCTTGTAACCTGTCAAGATTGTTGTTAAGGATGTCAAGAGTGTTAAGCATGTGACTTCATGGTGCAGATGAACATTGTGATGTCATAAAGACTGTTTAAAGATGGTCACACTACTTTTGACTAGCACCAAAGAGGAGCAGCATTCTGTTATACGTTATTTGATCAGTGCAGGACTGAAACCTATTGAAATTCATCGGCGAATGAAGGTCCAGTATGGCGATGCATGCCTATCAATCCAGCTTAGGGTGATACATGGCCTCAGTAGGATTCTCCTTCAATAGACATTTCAACCCAACTGTCATTTAGTATAAATCAGACTCGGACTTTAGAACCATGTTTCATAATACTGAAGCACACCGTAAATGGGCATCATCAACCCATGAATTGTGGGTTGGCAGACAAGTGACAAAGTCACTGAGTCTTAGGGGGTTGGGCTCAAAGGGTGCTGCTGATAGGTTTACAGCTTAATTGGTTGAGTCTTAAAGGGTTGAGTATTAGAGGATTGAGTCTTAAAGTGGTGCATCTTAAAGGGCTACAGCTTAAAGTGTTGAGTCTTACATGGTACAGCATTAATGGGATGAATCTTAAAGGGTTGAGCCTTAAAGGGTTGTTACTTAAAGGGTTGATGCTTAAAGGGTTGATACTTAAAGAATTGAGTCTAAAATAGGTGCAGCTTAATGGGTTGAGTCTAAATGGCTGCAGCTTAAAGGGTTGAGTATTAGTGAGTTTTAAGGGGTTGAGCCTCAACAGGTTAAGGCTTAAGGGGTTGAAACTAGCAGGGTTGAGGCTTAAAGGTTGCAGCTTAAAGGCCGTTTATCTATTATTGTTTAGTTTATCTCTTGTCTTTGCAGGCAACATTTTTTATATGTGCAATTTACACGTGGGTTTTACCGGTTTCTCGTGCTTGTCTGACAAGGCTAAACACCCAACCAACTACCCCAGGATTAGGGAGGGGCATATACCATGTTTTTATCAAATTATTTTATAAAAATCCTGTCCACACTGTGAATCAAAGTAGGTCTGCATTAGTCCAAGGAGGACTTCACTATTTGAGAGGAAGACTATGTCAGCTGCATATCTGAGTACCAGGATTGGGTTTCCACAAATTATGAATGTAACGTTGTGACGTTTCTCATTACATTTTCTTCATGTATGTTGAACAAGTATGATGAGAGAGTACCCATGGTCTCAATTAATTACCTTGTGTGTAATCATAAATGCTAGTGTTACAAACAGACTTGACTTGCCTTCGGTGCTCAGCTAATCACATTAAATGGCCATGCCATGAGCATTATGACTAGGTTCTTGTTGCCATTTTCTTTGTATCTGTATGCACAGGTCTTTGTCTTCTTCTTCTTTTTTGTTCCTCTTTTGAAGGAGAGTGCATCATACCTAGTTATGCACCTCAGATGTCAGTGTGTCCGACTTCGGCGTCAATCAATCAATCAATCAATCAATCAGGTGCTGTCTCCACAATGCAGGTTGGCTGCAATGGATCTCCAACATTGTCTGTCTCTCGCCCTGACTGTACATTATGTCAGATTGCTGTTCGTACATCTCTTGATGATATCTTCCCCACTAGTACCATTGTCTACCTCCTGCTCCTTTGCCTTAAATCCCTCCAGTATAGTTTTCATAAGAGTCCTTTAATGTCTTTATTTTACTTGCCTCTTTTGTATTTCTTTCATCAACTCTCTGTTCATTCCCAGTTTTTCTTGAACCATTGTATTTGATTATTTTTGTTTCCATGAAATACAACATATTCTTCTGTATATCCACATCTCTAGGGCCTCTATTGGACTTTCTATTTGCCTGTTCATTTGCCAGGCTTCTGTGTTATATATTAGTGATGAATATAAATAACATTTGACAATTCTCATATTTAATGCATTGTTAATCTGTCTAGATGTTTATACTGATTTCATGCTGTTGAAAGCATTTTTGGCCATTCCTATTTTTTTTTTTGTTATGTCTGTTTTACATCTGCCATAATCTGTTATTACATGTCCAAGATAGGAGGAACTTGTTACTTGTGACTTTGGCATGCATTTGTGTCAAATTTACTTCACAAACAACCCTGCCCCCTCTCCTAAACCGCCCTATAGTGATTTGATTATATTATATGACCCACTGAGCTGGAAGGGAAGCATGCTAGACACTGCACTGTCATGGCTTCCCATTATATCTGTATATAAATCCTTTTAATTGTATGGATTTTCTGATCTAGTCATGCAGGAGTGCGGGGGAATGAACAGGCTGATAGGCTGGCAGGGAATATAGCTCTAGGTGGTAGATTACCTATGAACAAGGAAGAGGTGATTGGGCACCGGTGGGACTAGGTGGAGAAGGTGGGGGAACAGACTGACAACCTGTATGTGAAGAGAATGATATGGTGGGGAATCGGCAGGGGATCTGGATGAATCTCAAAGCTGAGAGGGAAGACCAGGAGAACTTTCAGTTAGATGACTGTTTACTGGCTGTTGAACGAGGGGACGGAGTACATGTGAGAATATCCGGAGTGCATTCATGTCATTTCTTAGCTCAACTCAACTCAACATAGACATCTTTTATATATCTGTCTGCTATGTCTTGTGTGGAGTCTGAACATTGCTACTTGTTCACTTTGGTGGAACTGATGGTATGCATCCTTCAAGTTGTCAGAATGCTCTGATTCCCACTTATCCTGGATGTTATTAACTGATTCAGTGCCAAACAAAATTTAGGTTTAGACCAAACATGGTACACAATCAAATGAACAAATATTATTATGTAAACTTCCATTAACTGTGCACTGAAACAATGAAAACAATGATTATTCAGTAAAAGTAAATAAATAACACGATAACCCTAGTATATATTGTCATTCCGTTCAAATTGGAGGTCACATTTGGTGATATATTATCCTTTGGCACTGAATCAGTTAGCTGATTGACTGCCATGAGATGATGTATCGACTTATTTGAACAACCTGAAACTGCCATGGTACGATTAATTGTCTGTAATGAGTAGCAGTTCTTGTGATTTTTGTAAAAACAAGTGATGTATTTATCATTATTTACTTAATTTAATTGGGTTATCTTCAGAAGATGAAGAAAATTTACCTTAGTAAGAGAAAACTGTGAATAATTATCTCCTTGTTTTTGCGGTATGTGTTAGGTAATTTAACATTGCCGGTCTTCATGGCGAAGGAGATATGGATGCGGTTCATAATCATGCTTCCTGCATTCAAAACACAGCTGCGATTTGGCAGCAGTCCGCGTTGCACTGGGTTTTAACGAATTGGTATGGGAGCTGGTTGTTCAGAAAGCAATGACAAACTACTGAACATAAACTTGCTAAGACATCAACAACAGCAGTAAAATGCTGGTGTTGACAGCGATATCCTGTAAGAGGATAAGTTTTAAAAATTTCACATTATTTGAATGTTTTTGTTTCCCAAACTGTAGTTAAAATATCACAACAGTAATGTTCCCTATTCTTTGGACCTATTAGGGATACACAAAGTGGAGAGTGGAAAAGAAGAAGTAACAAAGACATTTATGATCTGTTTAAGACACCGCTAATCACTGGTATCATGAAGGCTAATAGACTACAATGGCTGGGGCATATAGAAAGAATGGAAGATAATAGGGAAACAAAACTCGCTTACACTCAGGAAATAAATGACCTTAGACCCCGAGGTAGACCAAGAAGGCAGTGGAGAGATAATACATGTACAGACCTACAAGCACTTGGAATCAACGACTGGCAAGAGAAGGTCTACCAGAGAGACGAATGGAGACGGATTGTATCTGCAGCAAAGAACCTCAATGGCTCGGAACGCTGAAGAAGAAGAAAGAAGAAGAAGAAGAATGTTCCCTATGCAAGCCCCTTTAATTTCTTCTTCTTCTGCGTTCATCCAGAGTTGTTTTTTTTCGGACGTGATTGCATTGTGCCTGTTTACAGCAGAGCTGTGTTCTTGCGCCATTAGGCCGACACATCCGACTTCTGTGAGCATTTGTTGACCGGGTTAACCTTCCCGGGGGCCCTTTGATTTGAAATATAATACAGCATGTCTGCTACCGCATTAACTTGTAAATTATAACTGTGACACAAACCTACTTTTCATCTTCCGCCATCCATTTTTGTTTGGTCCAACTCTACTTTTTGTTTTGCAATGAATCAGTTGAAGAGTTGTACTGTAGTTACAGATCCCAGTGTAACTTCAGTAGGTAGCTCTCCAGCTGTGGAGTAAAGTCTCATCTTCAACTGCTATTGCCAGTCCTTTCCAGGACATTGCAATCATCCGCAATATATATATATATATATATATATATATATATATATATATATATATATATATATATATATATATATGGTATTGGCTGTTTGTGGTTTGAAACGACATGAAAGTTTGGAGAGAACAATAATGGAAGTGTATATGCCTGGGAAGAGAGGAAGAGGAAGACCAAAGAGAAGATGAGTGCAGGATGTGGCGGATGATCTCCATATGGGTGTATCAGACACGGGACTCTTGCTTGTGATTGAGCAGTTTTCCTGAAGGGTTGTTATGGCAGCGAGGTTCTGCAAAGGAAATGCTACTGAATGAATGAATGTTTGTAGGTTACTAGGCAGTTTTAAGTTGTGTAGTTTGCCACAAAAGAAACAGAGGAAGACCTAAAAATTCACGGAGACGAGAAGTAGAAATCAATAATGTGGGAAGGACATGGACATAGCTGTATTGGACAGCTAAAGACAGGGTTGGTGAAGAGGGAGGGGTGCGCTTGGAGTTGGACCTTGGAGAGGGCTTGTTGACGGCCTATTCCCCCACTGAGTGATAGAGGGCAACAGAAAAAAAGACGGAGAAGTCTGCGTCAGATTTCTGAACGAGAAGTCAACATTTACGTCCAAGTGACCGATGTGTGAAATAAATCCATTAGTGGCATTTAATTAAAATACAAATGTGGACTGCCTGACAGAAATTTTTTTGTTTATTTAATAATTTAACGAACGGCCCGGTATTGGTTATACTTCAGGTTAACAGATTTCTTGAGATCCCAAACATACAATCTCAATTACAAATGCTTCAACTAATAATGTATACATGTATCTTTCTATTTACTTACCGGTTGATGTACTCGCCTTGACGCACTCAGTGAAAGAAACCCTCGGCTGTCTGTCGTTCTCCAACCATGGAAACTGCTGTCTCTTAGCGCAAGCTACTTTGTGGTCACGTGACACCGTCTTAGAAAATCTATTGGCTAATTAGCTCTACAGGACACGTCTTGACGACAGGGGGCGTCATCCATGTAACTGGTATACTGGGAATACCTGAATGGTGCTGTCCTCTTCACTGGTCGGGAAAAGGGACAAAGAGAGCCAAATTGGAGGTATAATGATACATTATTGGATGTACAGATGTTAGTGTGGTCAGGAGGTTGATGCTCTTGCGTTTAAACTTCCCGTGCGCTGACAGCGGGATTCATGATTCATTGCCTATACCGTTCAGTTGGACTTCAACGCTAACTTCTGCTTCAGAAAGCAAAATCACACAATTAAACGTAAAATTGCCTAGTAAGTCAACTTGGAATTGGGGTTGGTCGCAACGTTATGTATAAGGACATGCAATATGTTAATTACAGTGAAGTTACGAACACGAAATCGATATAGTAAAATTGCATAATTGCAGTTACGCATGCGGCTTTATAAGAACATACCAAATGTATTATCATACCAATTAATTGACGTGAACACCCATTATTTTCCGCAACTCGAGGGCTCTATCACAGTGTATCGATAATTCAGAAACCTCAACTGTCGAAGTCGGAAGATGTTGACCTAAGCGGCAAGGGACTAGAAAGTTGAGATCTACGCACTACAACTGGTGCTGTCACCAATGGAGTGAAGCAAGGATGTGTCCTGGCACAAATGGAGTGAAGCAAGGATGTGTCCTGGCACAAATGGAGTGAAGCAAGGATGTGTCCTGGCACAAATGGAGTGAAGCAAGGATGTGTCCTGGCACAAATGGAGTGAAGCAAGGATGTGTCCTGGCACCAATAGAGTGAAGCAAGGATGTGTCCTGGCACCAATAGAGTGAACCAAGGATGTGTCCTGTTACCAATGGAGTGAAGCAAGGTTATGTGTCCTGTCACCAATGGAGTGAAGCAAGGTTATGTGTCCTGTCACCAATGGAGTGAAGCAAGGTTATGAGTCCTGGCACCAATGAAGTGAAGCAAGGATGTGTCATGTCACCAATGGAGTCAAGCAAGGATGTGTCCTGGCACCAACACTGTTCAGCCTCATGTTTTCAGCTATGCTGACGAACGCCTTCGAAAACAACGACATTGGAATAGACATCAACTACCGCATGGGTGGAAAGTTGTTCAATCTCAGAAGGCTGAAAGCTAAAACTAAAACTAACAGCGACACCGTCAGAGAGCTCCTATTTGCTGATGATTGCGCTCTATACGCCAACTCAGAGGCGGACATACAACATAATGTTTCAGCTTTCTCACATGCCTGTGCCAACATTGGGCTCAATATCAACTTGGAGAAGACTGTAGTTATGTACCAGCTAGCTCCAGGGAATAATCACACAGTGCCGAATATCAAAGTGAATGATCATAGACTAAGTGTTGTGGACAAGTTCACCTATCTTGGCAGCACTGTGCCCCAAGCTGCTACAATTGATGACAAAGTGAATGCAAGAATCTCCCAGGCCAGCGCGGCCTTTGGCAAACTGTACAAGAATGTGTAGGAAAGAAATGGAATAAGCCTGCATACAAAGCTGAAAGTCTACAAAGCAGTCGTGTTATCCACACTGCTATATGCTTGTGAAACCTGGACTGTTTACCAGCGACACTCTAGGAATTTAAACCACTTCCACGCAGTCTGCCTTAGGAAGCTATCGAAGATTAAATGACAAGACAAGGTCCCAGACACCGAGGTCCATGCCCAGTATCCACACTCTACTAATAAAAAATCAGATTCGCTGGGCTTGTCATTTGATTCGCATGCCAGATCATAGGCTCCCTAAACAAATTTTTTACGGTGAGCCACGTTGTGGTAAACGCTCCCAAGGCTGCCAGAGGAAACGCTTTAACGACACTCTGAAGATCTCACTAAAAGCTTTTGGAATTCATCATGCCACTTGGAAGACTGCTGCCAAAGACCGAAATTCGTAGCGTACATCATTACGCAAGGGTGTAGTCATTTGTGAAGCAAACAGGGCTGCAAGAGCTGTGGAAAAAAAAATGCTGGACAGAAAAACCACTACAGGAGATCTTCCTCCTGGAACGCCAAGCATTCATTGCCCACATTGTCAAAGAATATTTCGAGCCAAAATAGGCTTTACCAACCATCTTAGAACTCACGGTTCCATACTTTCAACTCCACTATATGAAATGAATGGTCATCATCATTGCTGATGGACAAACAACACAATTGATGCAATACACAATCCTGTTTGTAACCCATGCAGGTATACAGACACTTATATAAATTTGGTCGCAGAAGAAGAACATTATATTCGTTTGCTATGTTTACGTCATCTTATTTTTGAAGTTTAATGTATTTAAATAATTTACAAATGTAGGGTAAAGCTATTCATTCCAGTTTGGGCCTTGAACTTAATGACCACAGGCTTTTGGCTGCGGAGAGTGGCACAGGTCCCCTTAACGGCCGCGCGGATCAAGTCCTTGCGTAAATTGTTGTACCTGAAAGTTCTGCGGATTGTGGCGATGGTGCCACGCTGGTCCTTCTTCAGCTCCACACGGGTCAAGGTCTCTGAGAGTTCGCGAAGACCTCGGCTTGTGGGGGTCACCAAGACGACCCCCTTGCCATCCTTGACTGATTCTACATCATCTGTCCGCCGATCGCTTCGTGGTGAAAGTTTTACCGACGGAGTTCGTGATCCCGCATACTGCGTTCGAAACACAGCTGCGGATGATTTGGCAGCAGACTGCCTTACCACTTTTATGAAATGACATACCATTTCATAAAATAAATGGGTGCCGGTGTTCAGAAAACAATGGCAAACTACTGAACGTAAACTTGCCTAGGGATGACGAACAGCCCCAAAATGCTGGGATTGACAGCTACGTCCTGTAAAAGATATGCAACTAACATTTTAAACGATGGATCAGACCAAGTTCCTCTTTGAATTTTTTTTTTTTTTTTTTTTTTTTTTTGCGTTGGCTCACTGTGAACTCAAGCGTAGGCCATACACGTGCCACTATTTCTAGTGCACTGGACTGATTTTTGCGTGAAAATTAACTTTCTCTACTACCAGTTTTCCTCGCCATCAGGCTAACCCACTCCGACTTCTGAGGTACTTGTTATTTACATCCCCAAGTCAAGGACGAGAAGTCAACATTTTAGTTCAGCCGACAGATGTAGGGATTGAACAAAGTTGAAGAAACAAGGGGGATAACTGGAATAATTGATTCTTCACCATCCCTCTTCTAACTAACCTTCTCAAGGTGTGAATGAGAATACTTGCCTGTAAAAGAATTTCCGTTGACAAATTTAGTGTGCATGAGAGCAGATGATCACTCCACCGAAAATCGTCTCCGATCGCCGAATGTTTCCACCCCTTTGTCCTCCGCGCACTCTCAAGGGGACGGCCACCCTGGGTTGTGACTTGCAGGTGTTCGCTTCTCTTAAGTTCGCACATCCACCTGCAGGGCGATTCGTGTTCCGCACTTATCTCGCATTAACGCCGCTATGTGTGCCTGCCCAGAAGGCATGTCGCCCTCAGGACGCAAACATTGTGCATCTGCCGGCCGGGTGGTCATGAATTCCATTCTCATCAGGGCGAATTCGGATTTATTAAATTGACCTATACCACCAGGTCGACCCAGCATAAAATGGTACCAAGAAATGTCTGAAAAACAATGGCGGCCAGCAGGATATTAACCACATCACCAACTGATCGTCGATATGCCATATAAATATATCTCTCTAGCATCATATGCTAAATGCGCCTTGTGGTGTGTGAATGGGTGCTTCACTGTACTTATTATAAGATGGAAAACATACTCTCCAACAAACTGCCTTTCTACATACAAAGGGTCAAAGTGTAGTGAGATTGTACAAACACCTTATATTATAGGGTGTATTTTTAATGCCTGTGCAGTGTTTGAAAATATTCTCGGTCCAAGATTTGTATTCACGCTCTGTAAAGTTCATGCAAGATAATCCATCCATCCATCATGCATCATGCCGATAAGCGTAGGCGGTCATGATTCGCCATTTCACTCGATCACCAGAGTCATGGATCAGCTCAGTGCTCTTGCCTCGACCATGCTACGTGGTCAATCCACCCAGATATTTACATCTTTGTCTTCACTTTGTTCTCTTCCCCTCGATCTTGCCAGTTGTCACCATGTACTCGAATTTCTTTCTTCTCATCACATGTCCAACAAATTTTGACTGTCTACGTCTAGATTATCATTTGTTTCTTGTAGGACTTGGTCGTTGGTTTTTCTGTCTGTCCGTGGTATTCTTTTCATTCTCCTCAGAAACTATATTTCCACAGCCATCAGATGTTTTTCAGCTTGACTGCTCATTGTCCACGCTTCACATCCATACAAAAGGTTCTATGTAGCACCTCAACAGTCTTTTTCCCGTAGCAATTGACATCATTTTATTGGTCAGTATGTTTTTCATCTTGCAAAAGACTACCTTCGCAATGGCAATTCTTGTCCTAATTTCTTCCCATCAGATGTTACGACTGTTCCGAGATAATTGTACCGATTCACTTGTTTAAGAATATTCCCATTTACCTGTATATTACTTTGTTGTATTTCGTTCTTCCTATTGACTACCATAATATGTGTCTTCTTACAACTTAATTCTAACCCTAGTTGTTCACTGTGTATAACAACCGCATCTACTAAATGTTGCAGATCTTGCTCATTGTCTGCAATCAATACTGTATCATCTGCATATCTAATGTTATTGATTGTTTTCCCTCCAATTATGATACCTTTCATATCTTATACATTTCTGAAAATATGTTCACTATACAGGGAAAACAGATCTGGAGACATTATACATCTCTATCTCATACATATCTTAATAGGCTAATATTGACCTACTTCATTATCATTTCTATGTCAATGTAATAGGTAAATATATAAAGTTGAGTTGAGTTGAGTTTAGCTAAGAATTGACATCACTGCACTCAGGACATTCCCATACGCGCTCTGTTTTCTCGTTGAACAGCCAGGGAAGAGTCATATAATCGTTCCAACCGCTATCTGATTGAAAGTTCTCCTGGTCTTCCCTCTCAGTTTTGAGATTCTCAAAGAACCCCTGCCAATCCAACGGAATGTCATTCTTTCCACATATAGGTTCTCAATCTGTTCCACCACCTTCTCCCTGGCCCCACACGACCATCTCTCTCTTGTCCAACACACACACACACACACACACACACACACATATGTTTGTGTCTCTGTGTGTGTGTGTGCGTGCGTGTGTGCGTGTGTGTGCAAGCGTGTGACTAAAAATACGTTATCTTTAAATGCATGTTAAGGGACAAGATGAACGACATATGATTACAAGTGAACATCCCAGCCGAGACACAAGCCACCTTGGCCTGCCCATCACGCACTGTGTTCTGTCACCCGTTATCAGTGGACTGTACCCCTGGCTGTAGTCAGGCCTAACATTATCACATCGCTTTCCATCTCCACAGACCTCGCACGCACACACATACGCTGACATAGATACTTGGCCCGGGGTTAGCCTATGACAAACTGACTGTTCCGTGGTATATTTATCACAAACCAGCAAGATAACAGCAGATCAACCCGAATTCTTGCTTTCACTAGCATGTTTTAGGACACACTTTTATCAGACGCAGATTTATTCATATTCACTGTCACTGGAACAAAGAGAAAACCTACAGGTAATATAACATTCACTATCATCACGTGACATCTTCACATCAAAAACTTTGTGTCATGAGGTCATGAGCCTCCTACACTCTTTGTTCTTCGTTCGTGCACACAATGAGTTTTTGTTTTTTTCCAGCTTATCTCTTAACGTTTATTCACATTTGACTTTCACTTCACATACCAGTCCTCTACGTTTCCCTCTAACACTAGCTTTTTTTTTTATCTTCGCATATCCTTTACAGGACATCGCTGTCAACTAATCTTTCAGCTGATTGTTGATCTCTTGGCAAGATTACCCTCAGTAGTTTGCCATTGCTTTCTGAGCGACCGGCTCACAACCCCGTAAGTTACCGACGCGGAGAGAACCGCTACCGATTCTCGCGCAACGCCACGTTGCTTACGAGAGTATACGAGATTACTGAGGAAGTCGTGTAACCCCTTGACCAGGGAGACCAGCAACACTAGCTCTAATAGGGCCTAAATCTTTTTATGTAGCAGAAGTACTTGAATGTTTTGACTTTGCTCTCATGCAGGTATGTTTTTATCAGTCTTACCTTTTGTATAACTTTCTTTTTTTTCTACGTCTGTATAATCACACATCGAAAGCCTTTAAATTGTTTACTTATTGTCCAAGTTGCTGCATCTTATAACTTTTCGATTTATGATTTATGATTTTTGTTGATCAATTAACTTCTCTGCACTCGTGACAGTCGGATAAACGCCCAGTCTCGTCCAGCAGAAGTGGAAGAGTGGGGACTTTGGCTTACTGTCCGTGTTGTGAGCTGGTCAGCCACTCGCCTTCGCCGTTCTCGAGTTAACAGAAATAGATGAAGGTCGTCCCACGGCAGATTCCGCTGTTGGGATGTGAAGTTATGTCTTCACATATTTTAGACCACGAGATATGGGGCGAGGTGTTCACTTCCCCTCCTTGTTGCTCGTCCTCCCTATACAATTGCCAGATATTCTTAACATTGTCTAGTATCCAACTGTATCAGGTTTGGTCGACCCATATAGCTCGTGAAAAACAAAATCCTAACTCGTCCGAAAATTGACCCCAGGCGACTCTCATGGCGGGCTAGCCCTTTATAATATTCCCAATCTTACTATTTTATATTATGCCATTTGGACTAGCCATCTAGACATTAATCTCCTAATTTTCCTCTTATTCTTTTCCCATCAATCGTGCCAGTTGTCACAAAGTTTTCTTGTTTATTTCCCTCACCACAGTCCACAAATGCATTGACTGTTAAGGTTTACTTTCTCTACCCAGTAGGCGTTTCATTTGGTTCTTCAAGGACTGTCTTCTGAATTGTCCATTTTCATCAATAATATTATCTGCACCTACGTATAGTAAACCTTCTGTAACTATATGAATCTCACAACACAAGTTTAATCCATGCGCTCTGATGTCCTCGGCCTGGGGATCCTCTTATTAATAATTAATATAGTCTTGTACATTGTGTTGTCTATAATCATATAATATATATCTTGTACACGTGTTGTCTATAATCATATAATATACAGTCTTGTACACGGTGTTGTCCATAATCATATAATATATGTCTTGTACACGGTGTTGTCTATAATCATATAATATATGTCTTGTACACGGTGTTGTCTATAATCATATAATATATATCTTGTACATGGTGTTGTCTATAATCATATAATATATATCTTGTACACGTGTTGTCTATAATCATATAATATACAGTCTTGTAAACGGTGTTGTCTATAATCATATAATATATGTCTTGTACACGGTGTTGTCTATAATCATATAATATATGTCTTGTACACGGTGTTGTCTATAATCATAGAATATATGTCTTGTACACGGTGTTGTCTATAATCATATAATATATGTCTTGTCCACGGTGTTGTCTATAATCATATAATATATGTCTTGCACACAGTGTTGTCTATAATCATATAATATATGTCTTGTACACATTGTTGTCTATAATCATATAATATACAGTCTTGTACACGGTGTTGTCTATAATCATATAATATATGTCTTGTACACAGTGTTGTCTATAATCATATAATATACAGTCTTGTACACAGTGTTGTCTATAATCATATAATATACAGTCTTGAACACAGTGTTGTCTATAATCATATAATATACAGTCTTGTACACAGTGTTGTCTATAATCATATAATATACAGTCTTGTACACAGTGTTGTCTATAATCATATAATATACAGTCTTGTACATGGTGTTGTCTATAATCATATAATATATGTCTTGTACACGGTGTTGTCTATAATCATATAATATACAGTCTTGTACATGGTGTTAACTATAATCGTATAATATACAGTCTTGTACACAGTGTTGTCTATAATCATATAATATATGTCTTGTACACGGTGTTGTCTATAATCATATAATATATGTCTTGTACACGGTGTTGTCTATAATCATATAATATACAGTCTTGTACACAGTGTTGTCTATAATCATATAATATATGTCTTGTACACGGTGTTGTCTATAATCATATAAAATAATACTTGTACACGGTGTTGTCTATAATCATATAATATACAGTCTTGTACATGGTGTTGTCTATAATCATATAATATATGTCTTGTACACGGTGTTGTCTATAATCATATAATATAAGTCTTGTACACGGTGTTGTCTATAATCATATAATATACAGTCTTGTACACAGTGTTGTCTATAATCATATAATATACAGTCTTGTACACAGCGTTGTCAATAATCATATAGTATACAGTCTTGTACACAGAGTTGTCTATAATCATATAATATACAGTCTTGTAGACGGTGTTGCCTATAATCATATAATATATGTCTTGTACACGGTGTTGTCTATAATCATATAATATACAGTCTTGTACACGGTGTTGTCTATAATCATATAATATATGTCTTGTACACGGTGTTGTCTATAATCATATAATATACAGTCTTGTCCACGGTGTTGTCTATAATCATATAATATACAGTCTTGTACACAGTGTTGTCTATAATCATATAATATATGTCTTGTACACGGTGTTGTCTATAATCATATAATATATGTCTTGTACACGGTGTTGTCTATAATCATATAATATATGTCTTGTACACGGTGTTGTCTATAATCATATAATATATGTCTTGTACACGGTGTTGTCTATAATCATATAATATACAGTCTTGTTCACGGTGTTGTCTATAATCATATAATATACAGTCTTGTACACAGTGTTGTCTATAATCATATAATATACAGACTTTTACACAGTGTCGTCTATAATCATATAATATATGTCTTGTACACGGTGTTGTCTATAATCATATAATATATGTCTTGTACACGGTGTTGTCTATAATCATATAATATATGTCTTGTACACGGTGTTGTCTATAATCATATAATATACAGTCTTGTACACGGTGTTGTCTATAATCATATAATATATGTCTTGAACACGGTGTTGTCTATAATCATATAATATACAGTCTTGTACACGGTGTTGTCTATAATCATATAATATACAGTCTTGTACACGGTGTTGTCTATAATCATATAATATATGTCTTGTACACGGTGTTGTCTATAATCATATAATATACAGTCTTGTACACGGTGTTGTCTATAATCATATAATATACAGTCTTGTACACGGTGTTGTCTATAATCATATAATATATGTCTTGTACACGGTGTTGTCTATAATCATATAATATACAGTCTTGTACATGGTGTTGTCTATAATCATATAATATATGTCTTGAACACGGTGTTGTCTATAATCATATAATATACAGTCTTGTACACAGTGTAATCTATAATTATATAATATATGTCTTGTACACGGTGTTGTCTATAATCATATAATATACTGTCTTGTACACGGTGTTGTCTATAATCATATAATATACAGTCTTGTACACAGTGTTGTCTATAATCATATAATATTTGTCTTGTACACGGTGTTGTCTATAATCATATAATATACAGTCTTGTACACGGTGTTGTCTATAATCATATAATATATGTCTTGTACATGGTGTTGTCTATAATCATATAATATATGTCTTGTACACGGTGTTGTCTATAAACATATAATATATGTCTTGTACATGGTGTTGTCTATAATCATATAATATACAGTCTTATACAAGGTGTTGTCTATAATCATATAATATACAGTCTTGTACACGGTGTTGTCTATAATCATATAATATACAGTCTTGTACACGCTGTTGTCTATAATCATATAATATATGTCTTTAACACGGTGTTGTCTATAATCATATAATATATGTCTTGTACACTGTGTTGTCTATAATCATATAATATAAGTCTTGTACACGGTGTTGTCTATAATCATATAATATACAGTCTTGTACACAGTGTTGTCTATAATCATATAATATACGTCTTGTACACGGTGTTGTCTATAATCATATAATATATATCTTGTACACGTGTTGTCTATTATCATATAATATACAGTCTTGTATACGGTGTTGTCTACAATCATATAATATACAGTCTTGTACTCGGTGTTGTCTATAATCATATAATATACAGTCTTGTACATGGTGTTAACTATAATCATATAATATACAGTCTTGTACACGGTGTTGTCTATAATCATATAATATGTGTCTTGTACACGGTGTTGTCTATAATCATATAATATATGTCTTGTACACGGTGTTGTCTATAATCATATAATATATGTCTTGTACACGGTGTTGCCTATTGTCATATAATATAGTCGTGTACAAGGTGTTGTCTATAATCATATAATATAGTCGTGTACAAGGTGTTGTCTATAATCATATAAAATAATTCTTGTACACGGTGTTGTCTATAATCATATAATATATGTCTTGTACACGGTGTTGTCTATAATCATATAATATATGTCTTGTACACGGTGTTGCCTATAATCATATAATATAGTCGTGTACAAGGTGTTGTCTATAATCATATAATATAGTCGTGTACAAGGTGTAGTCTATAATCATATAATATAGTCGTGTACATGGTGTTGTCTATAATCATATAATATAGTCGTGTACAAGGTGTTGTCTATAATCATATAATATGGTCGTGTACACGGTGTTGTCTATAATCATATAATATAGTCGTGTACAAGGTGTTGCCTATAATCATATCGCATTACAAAATTCAATATAATTGTAATAGTGTGCTTCTTATGGGTTTTTACAACACACACAGAGAGAGAGAGAGAGAGAGAGAGAGAGAGAGAGAGAGAGAGAGAGAGAGAGAGAGAGAGAGAGAGAGAGAGAGAAACAAATAAAGAAAGAAAGAAAGAAAGAAAGAAAGAAAGAAAGAAAGAAAGAAAGAAAGAAAGAAAGAAAGAAAGAAAGAAAGATAATGTTGATAAACTTGTGCCTTGAAAATGGTTAATGGATCTTCAACTCAGGACAGAAAATGTGGCTTTATAACAGATCAACTATTATTTTCTAACCTTAGGCACATCATACAACACCAGCAAAGAATTATGATCGTGTGATAGCCACTCACAGAACTGGGGCTATGATCGCATGGATCTGAAAGGAGAGAAACTGGAGGACTGGCAGGATGAGAACAGTTCGCGGCACTCCACCACGACTATGACCGGGCTTTTCACTAAACGAACCGGAATTAGAACGTAACACAAATTATGAAACAACTCGGAGGCAGAGATCATCGCTCTGTCTTTTTAATTGTAGGAAATGAGCTTGTTAATGAAAGCAGCATCCTCTCATGGTGTAACTACGCACTACAAGAAAGCAGACTGGACAACGTACCAACATTGCACCGGCATAATAGTTAGAAATCTTACAGATAAATACATAAATAAAGTAGTTGAAGAGTTTGGAAAACGCATACACAACACCGTGTACAAGGCGTCCAACACAACAACACTACAGACAGCATGAGAAACACTACCAAGATCGTAAGAAATGTAATTCAAACTGGAGTAGTGAACTAGAGCAAGTGCATAATGATGTGGGAACACCAAGAAAGTTAGTAGAAATAAACGTATGCTAAGAGAAGCATAATAAATGCCAGGATGAAGAGGTTACATTTCACAGGGCAAAGTTGCAGACTAGACGTAAAAACTGACAGAACAAAACATATTTCCTGAACATTGAAAGAGACACAAGGAAAATGTGGAAGCTAGTTAAACAACTAGATAACTAGTGCCGACGAGAAACTCAAAGATTGCCTACATAAAGACCGAAACATATTAAAAGTAAAACAAGCAGCTGGCCATTTTGCAAACTCATTTTCTAGAGACATAAATTATTGAAATCAGCTCAGAGAACCAGCAAGAAACTAGAGAGAAACGGCTACATACATGTTAGCATGAAATCAAGCAAGAGAAATTGGGAGCATATGGTGAACTGGAGCTATCAATACCAAAACTGTAAAAGAGAAAGTAATCAAGAATCGATGGCATATATCATGAACTTATCAAGAAGATCAAGACAATGCTGCTGCAGATCTACAAAAACTATTGGACTTTATGCACATATAAGTACACAGCTAGATACAAGTGAAAGGAATATTGGACAATGAAGAACAGAGCAGTGTACAATACAGAATCGTCGGTGTCAGTTCTCTGAATGATAAGCATCAATTGGACAATTGGTTCCCGAAAGACTGCTGTTCGTCCATCTCTAGATATTATTCCTCCCTGCTCGACTACTTTCTAATTTCCCGTTCAGTATGGCTTGATAAGAGTGCCGTAACTTTATATTTGGAACAAGAAGTTAAGAGTAACTAAAATAAATTCACGTTTCCAATGACTTGCATACTTTATACAGGTCAACTTTTAACATTGAAGAAGCAAAGTGTATCACAGCCCCACGAGGAGAGTTTTGACGGACATCTTGGAGATTTGAACTCATAAACACCGTTCACCAATGCCTGGTCAACGGGGCGGAGACTAGAGAGAAAAGAACAGTCTAAGAAAGAATACTGATCTAATGGCGTCCGATTCTGTCATCAACTCTCAATACCAAAGGCGCACTTGGTGCGGTCAGTTCTGGCTAGTATGTTGTGTGGTCATCTTTCTCTCACAAAACACAGTGGTGTCTACCGAGGAGTGTCCCCTGTATGTAAGCGAAGCCGGGATTAATGTCCAGAACTGTTCTGAGAAGGGTAAGTCAAATTTATGTGCTAGTCTACATCAACTGTCATTAGTGTTCTATCTCTGAGTTTATATGTTTGTCACTCAAGTTTAGGAAACTATCAAACTAAGGAGCTAGTCTACATTAACTGTCATTAGTTTTTTTTTTAGCTCTGAGTTTAAATGTTTGCCATTGAAGTGTAGGAAACTATCAAATTCATGTGCAAGTCGACATTAATTGTGATTATTTTTCTATCTACGTGTTTATTTGTTTGTCACTCAAGTGTAGGAAACTGTCAAATTCATGTGCTAATCTACATTAACTGTCATTAGTACGTGCCAGGGCATGCGGGTGTACAAGGAAATGAGCAGGCTGACAGGCTTGCAGGTGAGGCTACTGTGGAGGACGGATGAGCCATGGACCAGTTTGACATTCTGAATGCTCTACGAGAAGTAAAACGTTTGCGAGAACCAAGTATGGCTGTAAATCTACAACCATGGTCAGACTGCGAGAAAAAGTTAAAAGAGGTGTGAACGAACAAGAACACCACACAGGAAGCTACAGAAGATTAATAAACCGACACAGAACTGCGGGATTTGCTGAGGAGGGGATCTGTGCACTTATGGACTGAATGATTCGATGTGCAATGAAGATGTTCTGTCGACTAAATAATCAACCAACCAATCAATCAACCAACCAACCAACCAACCAACCAACCAACCAACCAACTAACCAACCAACCAACCAACCCACTTTGTTGTAGTTATTATTGCTACATCATATCCATGATAAACACATGGAAAGACAGACAAGCATACCGGAGGCCAGATATATAAACAGAGAGTTAATTAGACAGAGAGGCAGAGGAAGACAGATAGATAAACAGACAGGGAGACAAACAAACAGATAGACAAATAGAAAGACAGATATGTATACGGGAGGACATACAGATAAACAGAGAGTTAGTTAGACAGACATTCAGGAAGAGACAGACAGACAGACTGACACAGAGACAGACAGGCAGACAGATAAATACATAGACAGGCAAGCATACAGGAGGACATATAGACAGATGTGGAGATTACAGACAACCAGATGGACTGATAGACAGACAGACGGACAGACAAAAGGCAGTTACTTTACCGTTTCTAACTCAACATCCCAGAAATATAACCATTGTATTATCCAGACTTGAGCGAGCTGTTGGATGGTCAACTATCAGACCAGGCCGAGATTCTGGACTTCAGCAGAAACAAGTTTACCACCCTCCCGGTCATCACCGAGTCCAAGCTGTGTCCAGACACTCACAAGTGTCACCCGACTAACTCGACCAACCACTGTCGGCGGGACATCTCTTTCAGTAGGTTAGTCATCGCGTGTTTGGCCCACATCATATATATATATATATATATATATATATATATATATATATATATATATATATATATATATATATATACATATATATATATATATATATATATGTGTGTGTGTGTGTGTGTGTGTGTGTATGTGTGTGTGTGTATATATATATATATAAGTATCTGTGTTCTTCAGTACATACCGGCAATAGCTGGTGGCCGTGAACAGAGAAACTCGGGAGGCATTTAACTGATAAATTGTCATGGGATGATTAATCGTCTTAAGCGACTTGCTTATCCATCCATTTTTGTTTGGTCGAAACTTATATTTTATTGCTTGGCACTGAATCTGTTAACAGACAAGACTATCTATTTTCTATTACTTAGCGATCTGAATCTACCAGTGATCTTCAACTTTACCAAGATATACACTGGTTATTTCCTTTTATGGTTAGTGTTATGCTCATAAGATGTCAATACCGCTTTATTAGATTTCGTCCGAAGAGTTGAGTTGGTCAAGAACCGATATCACAGCACTTGGGTCATTCCCATAAGCGTTTTGTCCTCATCTTTAACAGCCAACGAAGCGTCCAAATACTGTTGTAATCTGATTAACATGTCCGTTTGACCTTTCCTCGGAGTGATGATTGTAGGTCAGACCCCCTGGTCACTCACCCCTGCCTCCCCATTCTCTCCAGACCTTGGTGATTTACGTGATCATTCACACTGTACACATGATTCCAAAGTGCCCATGGCTAAATCTGCCTTATCATGCAGTTTTCGTCCGAGGATTTCAATGAACAATGTTATGCCTACACTGTTTCTGCTATTGCCTTTACGCATGCTGTCTTATCTTGAAAGTTCACAAATGACGAGTATTCTTCTGTGGGATGGCGACACCGATGTTTTCATATCGGAATGAATATGATGACAGACATAAACACTACATCTTCCATTTGAACAAGCACAACAACCGGTCGAAATGGGCTTGTCTCATATTGTACTGATATGTTGTTTGGTTGCTCCACACAGGAAATTGTTTGTTTGCTCCACACATGAAATACTTTGTTTGGTTGTTCCACACAGGAAATACGTTTTCTAGTTTACTCCATACAGGAAATGCTTTGTTTGGTTGCTCCACACAGGAAATTGTTTGTTTGCTCCACATATGAAATACTTTGTTTGGTTGCTCCACACAGGAAATACGTTTTCTAGTTTACTCCATACAGGAAATGCTTTGTTTGGTTTCTCGACAGAGGAAATACTTTGTTTGGTTGCTCGACACAAGAAATAATTTGTTTGGTTGCTCCACACAGGACATACTTTGTTTGGTTGCTCGACACTGGAAATACGTTGTGTAGTTTACTCCACACAGGAAATACTTTGTTTATTTGCTCCACACAGAAAATACTTTGTTTGCTCCACATAGGAAATATGTTGTGTAGATTACCACACAGGAAATACTTTGTTTGCTCCACACAGGAAATGCTTTGTTTGTTTGCCCCACAAAGGGACTACTTTGTTTGCCCCACAAAGGAACTACTTTGTTTGCTCCACAAATTAACTATATTGTTTGCTCAACACAGGAACTACTTTGTTTGCTCCACATAGGAAATATGTTGTCTAGATTACCACACAGGAAATACTTTGTTTGCTCCACATAGGAAATATGTTGTCTAGATTACCACACAGGAAATACTTTGTTTGCTCCACATAGGAAATATGTTGTCTAGATTACCACACAGGAAATACTTTGTTTGCTCCACATAGGAAATATGTTGTCTAGATTACCACACAGGAAATACTTTGTTTGCTCCACATAGGAAATATGTTGTCTAGATTACCACACAGGAAATACTTTGTTTGCTCCACATAGGAAATATGTTGTCTAGATTACCACACAGGAAATACTTTGTTTGCTCCACATAGGAAATATGTTGTCTAGATTACCACACAGGAAATACTTTGTTTGCTCCACATAGGAAATATGTTGTCTAGATTACCACACAGGAAATACTTTGTTTGCTCCACAAAGAGACTACTTGGTTTGCTCCTCAAATGAACTACATTGTTTGCCAACATAAAAAAAAAATTTGTCTCGTTTACCTCACACAAAATACTTTGTCTAGTTTACCCCACACAGGAAATACGTTGTCTAGTTTACCCCACGC
The DNA here is from genome assembly GCA_963921405.1 of Cepaea hortensis. NCBI lineage: Eukaryota > Metazoa > Mollusca > Gastropoda > Stylommatophora > Helicidae > Cepaea > Cepaea hortensis. The sequence continues at coordinate 105,130,887 of OY992886.1, forward strand.
CAGTCTCTCTGGCCGAGGGGTTACACCACTTTCTCCGTAATCCCGTTTATCACGCAGTCTCGTAGCGGGCGAGAACTGGGAGCGGTTCGTCCCCCGCTGGTGACTTGCGGGATAACTGAGCCGGCCGCTCAGAAAGCAATGGCAAACTACTGAGCGTAATCATGCCAAGAAATCAACAGACAGCTGAAAGATGCTGCTGTTGACAGCGATGTCCTGTAAAAGGATATGCGAATTAAAAAAAAAAAAAGTTTACCCCACACAGGAAATACGTTGTCTAGTTTACTCCACACCATTTCTGCCATCGCGTCCTTCCCATAGAACTGTGATATGTCAACTGGAAGGATGAATGAAACACACGCACACAGAGAGACGCAGGCGAGCGTTTCCACCCAAGTCTTCATCAACGGGACAACAAGAACAACACGAGTACAAATATATAAATGAGCAACACAAGTGTGTACTTCCCTAGGCGCAGCTTCGATCCTGTTAATTGATCTGATAACTTGATTAGTTGAATCAATGAACACGATAATACTAAGCAATCAATTTACAACGTTTTTATGCACAAAAGAGAGTAAAGTTATAACTATGACGATTTTTAAAAAGAGCAAATTGAAAGGTTAAAAGCATGGAAGTCATTAGTGTGTAGTCCAGACATGCAGTATGATGTGTTTGATACAATCATCTTGTCTGTTGTTGCCCAGTCACCCAGTATGTGTTTGATACAATCATCTTGTCTGTTGTTGCCCAGACACCCAGTATGTGTTTGATACAATCATCTTGTCTGTTGTTGCCCAGACACCCAGTACGTGTTTGATACAATCACATTGTCTGTTGTTGCCCAGACACCCAGTATGTGTTTGATACAATCACCTTGTCTGTTGTTGCCCAGACACCCAGTATGTGGTTGAAACATCATCTTGTCTGTTGTTGCCCAGACACCCAGTATGTGGTTGAAACATCATCTTGTCTGTTGTTTGACACCCAGTATGTGGTTGAAACATCATCTTGTCTGTTGTTGCCCAGACACCCAGTATGTGTTTGATACAATCATCTTGTCTGTTGTTGCCAGACACCCAGTATGTGGTTGAAACATCATCTTGTCTGTTGTTGCCCAGACACCCAGTATGTGTTTGATACAATCACCTTGTCTGTTGTTGCCCAGACACCCAGTATGTGGTTGAAACATCATCTTGTCTGTTGTTGCCCAGTCACCCAGTATGTGTTTGATACAATCATCTTGTCTGTTGTTGCCCAGACACCCAGTATGTGTTTGATACAATCATCTTGTCTGTTGTTGCCCAGACACCCAGTATGTGTTTGATACAATCATCTTGTCTGTTGTTGCCCAGACACCCAGTATGTGTTTGATACAATCATCTTGTCTGTTGTTGCCCAGACACCCAGTATGTGGTTGAAACATCATCTTGTCTGTTGTTGTCCAGACACCCAGTATGTGGCTGAAAGGTCATCTTCTGTGTTGTTGTCCAGACACCCAGTATGTGGCTGAAACATCATCTTGTTTTTTGTTGTTGCCCAGACGTACAGTATGTGTTTGATATAATCATCATACATGTTGTTTCCCAGACGTACAGTATGTGTTTGATATAATCATCATGTATGTTGTTTCCCAGACGTACAGTATATGTTTGATATAATCATCATATATGTTGTTGCCCAGGCGTGCAGAATGTGCTTGATATAATCATCATGTGTGTTGTTGCCCAGACGTGCAGAATGTGTTTGATACAATCATCATGTATGGCGTTGCCCGGTGAAACGTCCTTTTTTTGTGTGTGTGTTGTTGCTCAGACACCCAGTATGTGGTTGAAACATCATCTTGTGTTTTGTTGTTGCCCAGACTTACAGTATGATTTTGATATAATCATCATGTATGTTGTTACCCAGACGTGCAGATTGTGTTTGATATAATCATAATGTATGTTGTTACCCAGACGTGCAGATTGTGTTTAATATAATCATCATATATGTTGTTGCCCAGACGTGCAGTATGTGTTTGATATAAAATATCACGTATGATGTTGCCCATACGTGCAGTATGTGTTTGATATAATCACCATGGATGTTGTTGCCCAGACTTACAGACTGTGTTTGATATAATCTTCATGCTTGTTGCTGCCCAGAAACCAGATTAACAACTTCACAGAAGACTCCCTGCGTGCAGTTAGCTGTTTGAGGACATTGGACTTGTCCTTTAATGAACTCACCGCGGATGTCTTCCACGCCAACACATTTCAGTCTGGTGAGATTTTCATGGCACTGCTGCTGCTGCTGCTGCTGCTGCTACTACTACTACAAATACTACTACTACTACTGCTACTACAAATACTACTACTACTACTACTACTACTACTACTACTACTACTACTACTACTACTACTACAACTACTACTACTACTACTACTACTACTACTACTACTACTACTACTACTACTACTACTACTGCTACTACAACTACTACGATTGCTCCTACAAATCTTATTTTGAGGCCTAAAATACGACCAAACACCCCATGGCAGTACCGAGAGAGGTTTTAACAAGTGTCCTGGACTGCAAGGTGTTCCCGGCCTTAAATGGGTGCGTCCTGAGAAGTAAAGGCGACCGGCATGATTAGAATTGCATAATGCTTCGGCTGAAATACTTATAACACATAGTCGCCCTCCTCGGCGATTTCTCAAATCCGCTTAAACTACGGGCATAAAGTTAACAAAGAAAAAGCGTTTTGTGTCTTTATTTGATGAATATTAAACGAATGCTCAAGTATAGATAGATTTCAGCAATTAGCCGGTCCCAGCCAGTTTTGTGCAAACAGAAATAGAACGTTTAAATGTGAAATTACCGTTTGATTAAAACATGTACCATGTTCGAACATTACCTGCGATTATGTGTTTTAAGTATTTCTTCAAAACATATGGAACAAAAGAAAAAGCAGCGGCTGCAGCAGGATATATCAATGTGAACTGCAAACAATTAGGCATATTTAGCTCCTGCGAAAGAAGAAATATACTAGACACAGACTCGATGTACATACCTTAAAGAGAATTCCATGTTACACAGGTGAAAACAAAGTGTGAGTTATCCAAAACCATAAACAATCAATAAATATACTGAAGTATTAAAATAAAATAATAATTATTATAGGCCAACAAAGCACATCGACGTTTCGGTTTTACTAACCTTTGTCAAGGACAGGGCAACACAAACAGATTAAAAGCTAAATAAAACACAAAATAAAATTAAACACAGCTTCTTATTAATAAGAGAGAAGCGAAAATGGTATTTTGAACCGGTTTAGAGTGGCGCTCTTGGGTTACAAAATTTTGTGTTGCCAAATGGTGTGCAAACATTCCGATATGAATAAAATACAGGGATGATAGCAACGTTATACAGTGGCATCAACAACAGTATTGATTCCTGCTGAGTGAATGCAGCCCAGAGAGTTTATTAAATGGCTTTCAATTTTAAGTCTTATAGAGTTCTTACAGAAGCCAGGTTTCAAAGCAGTTTCTAACTACAATGGAGTAGATGATGTATGGGTCACTGCTTAATCAAAATAATTAACCTTTACCTGGTTTGTGACATGAGTATAGTTTTGAGTTAAAACCAAATATCTTCATTTACATTTTACATTACATGTCACCTTTACGGCCAGGTGTGTTTTACCTACATCGACTGCTGCTGAACAACAACCCTCTTGGTCGGCTGCCAGGGAGTGTTATCACTCAACCATTTCTGCCGCATCTACGTGAACTTGACCTTTCACAATGTGACCTGGAAGAGCTGGCTGTGAACGGGGTGGACGATTTCGGGGACTTGCAGATTTTAAACCTGAGTTTCAATAAACTGAAGGCTCTTGATGGAGCCACATTTAAGGTTTGTGGTCGCAGTTTCTTTCTTCCCTTCTTCCCTCCTTCCATTCTTTCCTCTCTTCTTTCCTTCTCATCTTTCCCTTCTTCTTGTTCACCTTCTTCTTCCCCTTCTTCTTTCCCTTCGTCGTCTTCCCCGCCTTCTTCGTCTTCCCTGTCTTCTTCACCTTCCCTGTCATCGTCGTCTTCCCCATCTTCTTTGACTTCCCCGTCTTCTTCGTCTTTCTCTTCGTCTTCCCTTTCATCTTCTCCTTCGTCTTCTTCGTCGTCGTCTTCTTCGTCGTCGTCGTGTTCGTCTTCGTCTTCTTCTTCTTCTTCTTCTTCTTCTTCTTCTTCTTCTTCTTCTTCTTCTTCTTCTTCTTCTTCTTCTTCTTCTTCTTCTTCTTCTTCTTCTTCTTCTTCTTTTTTTTTTCTTCTTCTTCTTCTTCTTCTTCTTCTTCTTCTTCTTCTTCTTCTTCTTCTTCTTCTTCTTCTTCTTCTTCTTCTTCTTCTTCTTCTTCTTCTTCTTCTTCTTCTTCTTCTTCTTCTTCTTCTCCGTCGTCCATGTCGTCGTCGTAGTCGTTGTCGTTCCTCTGTCAATGGAAGTGCTTCACACCTAATTATGCACACCCAGGATCACTTGTACATACACAACATGACATCTGATGACAGCGAGATGTTTCAAGTCAGTGGTCACAGACACAACGTGTACATACCTAAATGTTATCGATGGAAAGGTATTTTCTGCCGCCTAGCATTTAACGGAGAGAGAAAACAAAAACACGAATTATGACCAAGAAACTCGACGAATAAATATGAAACACACGGATACAGACGACCATTTCAACCGCAGTCGTTATCAACGGAACAACGAGAACAAAACAATCAAGAATAAATAAAATAACAACACAACAAGAACCCGCAGTCTGTAAAAACAAATAAAAATGTCTCTCGCAAAATATGCCTAATGTGTATTAAATCATGAAAAAGGGTTCGTGACTTTCTTTATTCCCAATTCAAGTAAACAGGACATAGCATAGTTACAACATGTATCCTGTATGTAAGTCGTCGTGTTACGTATCGTTTAGCGAGATCGGAGTTAAAATAAGACAATATATAAACTGAAAGCTGTAGCCATACGAGGATTCGAACTTACCGCCCCTCAGAACTATTATATACACTCGGTAGATTACCAGTTCTCTCCACGTACGTTATATGTGTGTTCAGCTGGATGAAGGGGCGGCTGATTGGTCTCGAGGTATGGTGTCCCGGGTTCAAAGACCGGGATTTTTTTCACGTGGACTTCTAGTAATAAAATTGCCCCTGGTCTCTGGGTAGTGAGATCGGACGCCCGTGTGTATTGTTGCGCACGTAAAAAATGCCTTGGAAGTTGGAAATCGAAAAGAGTAGCCTAACGGCGCTGTCCAGGCAAAATTTCGAGCTAAAAATCCACCCAAAGTATTTCAGGATCCTCGCCTGTGCTACAGAGTTCGTGCACTGAGCTGAGTTTCTCCGGACTCGGGCTTGAGTTAGGAGGAGAGCGGAGCACTTTTGGGTTACACCCGTGTGCCGTGATGTTGATCCGTCGACTAAACTTAACTAAACTAAACTCAGCTGGATGAGACAGCCGCCTAATGATACCTTTATCTTGGGTTGTGGGCTGACATTGGGTCGAAGTCCTTTAGCGCTCCTCTTGTCGTTATTTGGAGGTGGAACGTCCTAAACCTAGTATGCTTTCAATAATGTGTTTTGTTTACTGAAACCTGTGATTTCAACTTGTGATCTTTACTTCTATGTTAAAAGTTAGTTGCATATCATTTACATGACGTCGCAGTCAATCCCAGAATTTTTTTGACTGTTTGTGATATCTTGGCAAGTTTACGCTCAGTAGTTTGCCATTGCTTTCTGAACGACCGACTCCCATACCATTTTATAAAACCCAACGCAAGGTGGTCTGCTGCGAAATCGCCTGTAGCTGTGTTTCGAACGGGGTATGCTGGATTACGAACTGCGCCATTAACCCTTTCTATGAACGCTAATAAATACCTATGAATAGGTGTCTCATGCTGTGTAAAACAGGTTAAGCAGATTAAATAATATTACATAATTACCACTTGTATACGCTCCACTATTTCTACGTGTTCCTGTGTTTATTACCAACAAAGGGGCTCAGCAAACTGGAGCATCTGGACTTAAGGGAAAACCAGCTCACATATCTTTCGGAGGACATCTTCGCGGACGCGGTCAGCCTGAAGGTTCTACTGCTGTCGGACAACAAAATCCAGGGCTTAAACGACAAGGCGTTTGACAGGCAAGTTTAAGGATTCTGAAATGTTGCGTGTCATTTGTGCGACAAGACGATTGACAGGCAATTTTAGAAATTCTCTAATGTTGCATGACCTTTTTTTTAAAAAATCATACTTTGTGAGGGAATAACAGAGTCCATGGGAATATCGATACATGAAGCCCATAAGAAGGCACTCTCCCGCTGTTTATACTTCACCTCGACACCGCAAGGTACAAGAGGAACATGATGAGATGAGATGAGATGAGATGAGATGAGATGAGATGAGATGTGAGTAAAATCACGACATATGCGTACTATTTTGACTTGAAGTAGGTGGCAAGCATGAACCGAATAGTTTGATACGGTTAGATTAAATACGATAGTTTTATGTTTAATACAATTATAAGATGAAGGAAAATATAATAAGCCAGAAAATAAATGAGAGAAACAGTAATAAAGAACAAGAAAGAAAGTTAGAATACATGGATGAACGAAGTATAAAAGAGAGTATTTGACAATGGACAGGATGTCAACCAACTAGCGGATACTCGATTAAGACAGTCAGTCAGATAGACACAGAAAGATACAAACAGATGCACAATGTGGCATACAGTAGGACACACCAAGAGATGGACAGTCGTATAGACAATGACACTGACACACAGTGAGACAGACAGTGAAACATACACACATATGGTGAGAGAGACAGGTCGACAGTGAAAAAAAGGCATTAGGGCTGACAGTGAAACAGACAGTTAGGATGAGAGACAGTCGTTGACAGAGACACCGAGGCTGTAGATAGGCATAAATATATACACACACACACGCACACACACACTCCATAAGGAGGGGGGAAAGAGAGAAAGAGAAAATAAAAGACGAAAGAATAATAAACGAAACCCCAGAAAAACAAAGACAGCACATAATGAAGTAACTTTCTATCGCATGCAGTAATTCCATCCTACAAGTTCTGGACCTCCGAGGCAACCAGCTGACCAGTGTCCCATACAGAGCTCTAGAAAAATTGACCAAGCTTCAATCCCTAGATTTGAGCCAGAACCCAATCCAGAAAGGTACGCAGGAAAACACCTGTATGATCATCATTGTATGTATTTGGTTTTGATGACTAAGTGAAGTTGAGTCAAGAACCGCTTTCACTAGGCACATACGTGACCCTCTTTATCTTCAACAACCAGCGAAGAGTCCCAATTGCGGCGTCCTGTAAAAGCCTAGTGATCAGAAGTTGACATTTAACAGGGTTTTAACAGGTTTCGGATGCAGTGTCCAAGTGTACCGAAAAGCTTTCGTGGAACGCAAAAATGTCCTGATTATTTTTTATTTCGGAGTGACTTTCGGTCTCTGTGGCTAAGGGCTTGCGAACGCGGTTTGTGAGCCCGTATACCCGGGTTCGAAACACAGCGGTGCTGTTTTTTTTCGAAAATAAAAGGTATAGGGGCCGGTCGTTCAGAAAGCAATGGCAAACTACTGAACGTAACAATTGCCTAGTACATCAACAGCAGCTGAAAATGCTGGTGTTGACTGCAACGTCCCGTAAGGGATATGCAACCAAATTTGTTTATTTTATATGTGACAACACCCGTCCCTTATAGACGAGGATCCACTTACGGGGTGGACTGTGGGTATTTTAACAAAATAACAAATGTACGGCTAACTCCCCCTTTGAGAACCAAGTTTATATACTGGCTAGTCGCTTGCCTGCCGGTCCAGTGGACATGAGATTGAACTTGCATCGAACAACATGTTAAAATGGACATAAGATCACGGCCAGATCCAGTTTGATACGAGTACCAGCAAATGTCTTCTGAGATAAGGCGGCCGGCGGTAAATAGACCTCATCACCCCTCCAACTCAGACTTGTTTTTTTTTTTTACCTTTTTTTCGCATATCCTTTTACAGAACATCGCTGTCAACACCAGCATTTTACCGCTGTCGTTGATTTCTTGGTAAGATTACGCTCAGTAGTTTACCATTGCTTTCTGAGCGGCCGGCTCACTTATCCCGCAAGTTACCAACGCGGCGAGAACCGCTTCCAATTCTCGCGCTATCCTATGTGGATAAACGGGATTACGGTGAAAGTCGTTTAACACCTAGGCCAGGGAGACCAGCTATTGAGATATACTTATCCAATAATAATAATGTTTAACACAGACATGTGCGCGCGCGAGCACACACACACACACACACACACACACACACACACACACACACACACACACACACACACACACACACACACACACACACACACACACACTCAGACACAACTACAACAACCACTGATGATGGTCTGTATGTTTCGTCTCAGTGACCAGGGGCCCAGTGGTCAGCAGTCTACAGACACTGGCTCTGGACAACTTGCCTGACCTGGCAGAGTTAGGACCCTATTCTCTGGCCTCATTTACTGGCCTCGTGTCTCTCTCCATCAGCGAGAACACACGGTATGTAGGTGCTATATATGTGAGGAGGTGCGTGTGAAAATTGTTAGACAGACAGACAGACAGACAGACAGACAGACGCTGGATGGATGTGTGGGTGGGTGAATGGAAATATGGATGGATAGATGGCTGGATGGATGGATGAATAGATGTGTGGACGAGTGGATGGGTGGGTGGTTTGATGGATAGGTGAGTGGATGAATGGAAGGGTGAATGGGTGGACGGATGGGTGGGTGGATTGATTGGTGTATGGATTAATGGATGGACAGACATACAGACATACACGCAAATAGGTAGACAGACAGACAGACAGACAGACAGACAGACAGACAGGCAGGCAGACAGACAGACAGACAGATAGACAGACGGACAGACGGACGGACGGACGGACAGACGGACAGACAGACAGACAGACAGACAGACAAATAGGCAGGTAGGCAGGCAGGCAGGTAGGTATGGAAGCAGGTAGGTTGATCGATTCATTGACTGATTTGTTGAGTGATTGAATGTTGACTGGTTGATTGATTGATACGTTTATTGACATAATGATAGAAAGATTGATAAGTAGGTAATTAGGCAAGCTGACAGGTAGGCAGGTAAGTAGGTAGGTAGGTATGTAGGTCGTTAGATATGTAGTTAGAAACGTAGGTAGACGTATGGGTAGGTATATAGGTAGGTAGGTAGATAGGTAGGTAGATAGGTAGGTAGATAGATAGGAAGGTAGATAGGTGTGTAGATAGGTGGGTAGGTAGGTAGACAGGTAGACTGGCAGGTAGACAATTAGGTGGGCAGATAGGTTAGGTAGGTAGGCAGACAGGTAGGTAGGTAGGCAGATAGGTAGGTAGGTAGGCAGATAGGTAGTCAGGCACATGTAATTCATTCTCTACCTTTGCAGGCACTGGAAACAATCCATCCACAATTCCTGGGACATAACCTTGCCTCGCTGAAACACATTCGTCTAGAAAACAACAAGTTATCTACCCTGAGCGGCGAGGCAATTCCATGGCAACAGTTGGCGGTGTTGAAGGTGGCCGGCAACCCATGGTACTGTGACAACGAGCTCGAGTGGATGCTCAAGGCCTTCAGCATCCAAAAGGACGCCCAGTAAGTCGGTGTGACTTTTATATAAGTTTATGTTCCAGGCAATTGATAATTTAGCGTAATAACTAACTGTCTTGTGACAGGCAGTTCATAATTTAACGTAATTTAATGTTTTGTATTAGGCAGTTCATAATTTAACGCAATAACTTACTGTCTTGCGCAAAAGAGGTTGTTTGGGTGCCTGTGAACAGGACAGGGGAAAAAACGGGGGGGGGGGGGTGCTCTTCTAGGCAAAGTGGTTAAATTGACTGCCTCTCACTACGAAGGGCATTATTCCATTATCCCATATGGGCAACAATCACCTTCGGATTAATAAGCCTGTAAGGGTAGAACTGTGGGTAGCTGCTTTTGCGGCTGACTCAATCACATGACTATCGTTCTGAGCCGGTGATGGACCCCAACTATATCTTCTCCTTGAAGTTGCACCGGGTCGGGGTAATGTTGAAATTGAATTAGAATAAGAATGGCTTGGTTTCTTGTTCAGACTTCTTCATACGATTCAGGAGCGCAATAATTCGGAGACCCTTGGAAATCGTTGCTGAAGCTACGGAGGTCGTGCTCTATGCGACGTTTTCTGCAGGCCGGTCTGTGGACAGAATGCCGAATTATATGGGATGGAACCTGGTGCAATGAAGTAATCCTCTCGCATTTAACCCCTCTGTGAATCACTTGGAAGGCTGTGTTTTAACTCTTAAGGGCGATGTACTGACGTTCAGGTCGGCTAATCCATGATAAGAGTTGGCATCAGCCGGAGTGAGACTGTTCTCACCACTCACGTGGGTACAGACACTGACGTAGTCGACATGGTAAATGCGCTTGCTCTTAAACTTCCCAGGAGCTGATGGCGAGTTAGGCGGTCCGACCCCTACACCGGCATTAAGTTGGACTTAAAACACTGCCGTCTCATTCAGAAAGCAATGGCAATCTACTGAAGGCATATTTGCAGAGAACATTAACCTGGGGTTGATTGCAACTTCGTGTAAATGAGCTGCAGCAGTGTAGTGGGAGTGTCCCCAGTGACGTCATGTCGGTTCTAGGCTCAACTTACTTCAGTTTCTCTCAGCACTATGTAAGAAACCACCATCTCCGCGCCATTAAAGTGCTGAGCTATCCTGCACCTCTCTAAGTCAAGAAACTAGAGACATACGTTAGACCGGCGTAGCAACGCCACAACTACGGACGGTCATGACACAATGTATAAAAACATATAAGAGAAGTCACGGCCGCAGCAGGATATCACAATACACACTGAAAACAGTTCCACTACTGCGAAAAAGTGAGAGACTGACCACGAACAGAGGTGTCGACTTTTAAGCGACTTTTTTTTTTTTTTAGAGGTGGCAGACAGGGAAATGAATACTAATAATGAATATTAATGAATAATAATGTTATATCCTGCTGCAGCCGTTACTTCCCTTTTCTATTATTATTCATTTTCCTGGCTGTTTGTCTCAGTCTCTCACTTTTTCGTAGAGGCACACATAACCTAACTGTTTTAATTTTGTATCATAATACAATGTAACCAACACATGACTCACCACAGAACAAATAGGCCGGCGGAGATTAGGCTTAGCTTGGCAATGTCCCCCCCCCCTCCCCACCCACCCACCCACCCACCCACACACCCACACACACACACACACACACACACAGAGAAAGAGAGAGAGAGAGAGAGAGAGAGAGAGAGAGAGAGAGAGAGAGAGAGAGAGAGAGAGAGAGAGAGACAGGTTTAGATAATTCATTGTCAACAGGCCCCATTTGAATGCCGGAGACGATCAAAATAGGTCAACATAAGTATCATGACACGATGTCTAGTCTCTTCAGATAATATAACACGGGTGGTCACGTGGGTATGTTACTCATATGAGCGACCTTATCGGCAGTTGGAAATCTAAAGTTTCAGGTGTCTTTCATGCTGACCGATATGTGACGGGTTCAAACCTACCCAAGCCCGGGAAAGTTAACCCGGTCAACAAATGCCCGCAGAAATCGGATGTGTCGGCCTAACGGCACAAGAACGCAGCTCTGCTGTAAACAGGCACAACGCAATCACGTCCGGAAAAAAAAAACTCCGGATGAACGCAGAAGAAGAAGAAGAAACCTACCCAAGCACAGTCATATGACAACCCAGCATCAGAGAATGTGGGTTTTGGTGTATTCAAATTCTCACCTTTTATTTCATTGTTTCAGATGTGCCGGGCCACTACCCTTGAAGGGTCAGAAAATCAAAGACCTGAAACCCAACGACCTAATGCGTGATTTCGCCCTCCAATCAGTAACGGCCATCGTGATACTCTCCCTGTGCCTGCCCTTGTTTTCTGTCTGTGCTGTCCTCATCTGGAGACGTCGCCGCTACTGTCCGTGTGTTAAAGTCACCGTTAAAGGACAATATGTCACGCTATTCACGAGAGAGATTGACCAGGAAAGCGACCAGAGAGTAGACGTGGAGTTGAAGGTCAGCGGAAGTAAACTTAGCGCCATTAGCAACGGTACTGCAGACGACACGGAACCGTTTATAAGGCTGCACAAAGGAAGTGAAAGACTTGTGGACATCTGATTGGTGGTTTGACACAAAACTTTCACACTTACCTCATTTAATACATGTATTTTGCACAGTAAAATGTCTGTAAATTTGGAGTTTAGTAAGCTAACTCTTTGTGTACGTTGTAAAAATTCACAAATGGGGAGCTCATGGAGAGAGCAGGATAAATACCAATGAATCTAGAGGTGAAGAAAAAAAAAACGCTGGCTCTGGGTAAGCCATACATTGAGAAATCCTGAGAATAATATAGGGTGTAGTTTTAATGACTAAACAGTGTTTGAAAATATTGCCGGTTCAAGTTTTGTGTTCATCCTCTGTAAAGTTCATGCAACATAATAGGTAACTACAAAACTTGGAGAGGCAAAATTTTTAAACACTGCACAGCCATTAAAAATACATCCTGTATAACAAGAAATGGACTCCGGACTCCGGTCTGGAGCCCACAGGGCAAAAGAAACAGAGGGAGACAACAACAAAAAAACGCAGGGACGAGAGAAGTAGAAACAGAAAAGAACAATATTGGAAGTACATGGTCAGAGCTGCATGGGATAGCTACAGATTGGGGAGGGGGATTGGAGGGAGTTGGTTGAGCGACTATTCCCCAAATGGAGGACAGAGAGTACAAGAAATAGAAGAATGCCCTAATAGGTCGCATGTTGCAATGTCATTTTTGAAGCAACTTTCTAGTCGTGATTGGTGATAGTAATTTGCATCTCATTACATGACATCAACTTATGACATAAACCTCACCACAAGTTAACACACAGATTACCAGATGTAGATTGAAGACGTATTGGAATGGAATACCGCTTCCTCTGGTTCCTTGTCTGGTTCAGACATCGTCTTCTTCTTTATTTTTTCGCCCTCTATCGCCCTCTATCATTAGAGCATCGGTCCTCAGGCAACTGACTCCAAGCCCTTCTGTCCTTTGCTATCCCCAGCAGCTTCTTCCATGGCCTTCCCATATCATTCATTCCTGTTTCTACTTCTATTCTCCGTGAGTTGCTAGCCTTCCTCTGTTTCTATGCCACCTTGTTTTATTGTTTAGCATAATTCCCAAATGCTAATCTCAGAACATTGCATCTCCTCCACCACCAGTGCTGTCTGTACCAATCCATACCCAGTTCTCATACTCCAGGTGCCAAGCCTGGAAGTGTTCCTCGGTGACAGAGAGTAAATCTGTGGGCTGGACTCCTTACCGGATTTGCTGCATCTCGTGATGCCTCTCCTAGAAGAGTCCCCTGTCCTTTGGGTTGGCTTGGCTGATCTTTTTACCTCATCTTTCAGTTATCAGTTATCAGTTGGGGTATCGTCATTGCACTCCGGACAAGTCCATAGGTGCTCAGAGCCGCCCCCCCCGCCCCCAGCATATGCATCAGCGTCCAGTGGTTAATAGTGCCAGTTCTGTGTCGGTTGACGAGGCCCCTCGTTTTCCCAATGTACCTCTCGTGTCTGGCCGCGCCAATTCTTACTCCCAAGTCTCTCATCCTGGACGATATGGATTCACTGACGTCAAAGTCCTCTGTTCTCGACATCTCTTTAAGGATGTTAATAACATCGGCACGATCCATGGGCTGGCCATCAGCAGGGGATTCAGAGCCGGCCAATTTATCAGCTCGTTCATTTCTCTCGACTCCCGCATGTCCCGGGACGAAGATGAAGGTAACTTTACGGACAACAGACTTCCGCAGCGACTCAGTCCACTGTCTACGTACAGATCCTGCATCGACCCTCCGAATCATGCTCATTGAATCACTTAGTACACACACGTTGGTATAATGCTGTGATTCCAGCCACATGAAAGCCTGTGCTACTGCCATCACTTCCATCGTCATGCTGCTCGTGGTCACGTAATGGGCACCACTGGATTCATTAAATCTATTCATGGTTGGTTGGATTTGTTTAGCTAAAGCTTTGCTACGGAATGGGGAAGACAGCCCCACACACAGTCCCCCGTCATCGCCTCTTACGACATACAAAGCAGGCTACAGCGTGTACACTACTTTACCTCCCCCTCAGTCCCGGTATCACACAGGCCAGAACAGGCATCAAGACCCTGCCGTTTCCCCTACCATCTGCCTCAGTCCCGGTATCACACAGGCCAGAACAGGCATCAAGACTCTGCCGTTTCCCCTACCATCTGCCTCAGTCCCGGTATCACACAGGCCAGAACAGGCATCAAGACTCTGCCGTTTCCCCTACCATCTGCCTCAGTCCCGGTATCACACAGGCCAGAACAGGCATCAAGACTCTGCCGTTTCCCTTACCATCTGCCTCAGTCCCGGTATCACACAGGCCAGAACAGGCATCAAGACTCTGCTGTTTCCCCTACCATCTGCCTCAGTCCCGGTATCACACAGGCCAGAACAGGCATCAAGACTCTGCAGTTTCCCCTACCATCTGCCTCAGTCCCGGTATCACACAGGCCAGAACAGGCATCAAGACTCTGCAGTTTCCCCTACCATCTGCCTCAGTCCCGGTATCACACAGGCCAGAACAGGCATCAAGACTCTGCAGTTTCCCCTACCATCTGCCTCAGTCCCGGTATCACACAGGCCAGAACAGGCATCAAGACTCTGCAGTTTCCCCTACCATCTGCCTCAATCCCGGTATCACACAGGCCAGAACAGGCATCAAGACTCTGCAGTTTCCCCTACCATCTGCCTCAGTCCCGGTATCACACAGGCCAGAACAGGCATCAAGACTCTGCAGTTTCCCCTACCATCTGATATCATATACCGACGACGGCGTTATTTCTATTTTTACTCTTATGTTTGGCCCAATTGTTTAAGCTTTCCAAGTACACAAAGCCTGTCGTACTGTGCCTCTCGCGCCTGGTACCAGGGTTACTGGCTGCAACACGAGCCACACATTTCATTTATCTGTTGTAGTCATTCTGTAGCCATTCTAAGTGCATAACTCCTGTAAATAACTCCTGTAGCTATTCTAAGTGCAGTCTGGTAAATTTGACGCATTATTATTATTATTATTATTATTATTATTATTATTATTATTATTATTATTATTATTATTATTATTATTATTATTATTATTATTATTATTGCGTTCGCTCGTTTATGTGTGAGGATTAGTTTTCCTTTCTACCATTGTTCATTGCCATCAGGCAAACCCACTCCGACTTATGAGGTGCTTGTAATTTACGTCCCCAAGTCAAGGACGAGATGTCAACATTTTAGCCCAATTAGCCGGTGTAGGGGTTGAACCCGCTACTTCATCATTAGCATACTGGAAGTTTAAGAGCGAGTGCTCTTATCCATTGAGCCAGCTGAACTCCGACGCTATTTATGAGCCTGCTCAAGGTTGTACTTCACAGCCAAGCCGTCATGTGATGTGTTTTAGTGATCAGCTCCATTTCTGCTCATCTTTACTTACCATTAACATTTCTACCCCATCTACTATCCTGGGTCCATCCCAAAATAACTCACGCCGTCAGAAACAACAAGCCATCTCAGCTCTGACACATTGTTGTGTGGGTGTGTTATCATAGCTTGTTTGTGTGTCTTCTCTTATATGAACACCTCGTTAGTTGCATATCCTTTACAGGACGTTACAGTCAACACCAGCATATTTTGCTGTTGTTATCTCTTGGCAAGTTTACATTCAGCAGTGTGGCATTGCTTTCTGAACGACCGGCACCCACACCATTTCGTAAAAAAACAACGCAAGACGGTCTACTGCCAAATCGTCTGCAGCTGTGAACACCTAGAGTGGCTCAAAATATCAACACACTTATAGTGGCTCAAAGTATCACCCAGTAACAATTTCTCAGAATAACACTTAATTTGAGTGGCTCCAGTAGCTTGACTCTACATGTTCAGATTAAGTCAATTATATTCATTTTGAGCCAATAATACGGAAGCGAATCATGGACAATTAGCAGGCAAGTGAGAAGTTATGTGGATGCTGCGGAGATGTGGCTTTATAGGAAAATGATGAGAACGCCGTGGAAGGATAGAAAGAACAAAGACAATATGTTAAAAGGAGTTAACTCACAATGAGGACTGGTTAGACGCATCAGAGGAAGACAGTCCACTATATTCTATAGCAGTGTTTCCCAACCTTTTTTGTACCATGCCCCACTCCGACTTTCTAAAATTCATATTGCCCCCCTCCCCCGCCCCATGCCCCCCCCCCCTCAACAAATACATTATTTTTAATATTCAAAAATTGAAATGTTCACTAAAGAAACTTGAATGATAGGTTTTAGGAAGAAATCACTAGGTAATTATTGAGCAAACACATTAAGTAAATTTTCAAAACATATAATGGAGAACTGAAATTCAAGTACAAAATAATTTTAATGAAAGATTTTTCTATATTATTTTAATTATTAGTAATTATTTATTATTTAAATTTAGTGAGATCCTTGCGCTTGATGCTTGCTGCAAAGAGATCTTATGTCAGGTTCCAATTTAGTTAACTTCAGTCTCAAGTCTCCCCGTTTTGTTATATTCAGCCGATTTCTTCCATTTTCGAATTGCCCCCCTTAACAGTCAAATTGCCCCCCTGTGGGGCGTGGGCCCCACGTTGGGAAACACTGTTCTATAGCCTATTATTTAGTCTTTCCTCTTGAGCCCAAGGCGACGCATAGTGCAGAAGTCATTGCTCTCCATATTTGGCGGTTCGCTGCTACGTGTTGTAGATCTTGGATGTTTACTTGGCCGTTGAATGAGCCTTCTCTAATGATGGTTCTACGCAGGGTCTCTCTTGGTCTTCCCCGTTTTCTTTTCCCTACCGGTGACCATATGAGGGCTTGGTAGGGGAGTCTTGTCTTGTCCATTCTGAGTACATGGCCGACGTAGTTCCAACGGCGTTTTCTTATAAAATTGGACACAATGTCTTGCTTAGTCTCTTGTCTTATTTGCGTATTGTTTCTGAAGTCTGTCCAGTGGAGGTTTAGATTTAGAATCCTTCTAAGACATTTCTCAAAATTATCTATTTTTTTTTAAATCTAAAGCTACCGTTGATTTCTAACTCTCACATCCAGAAGCCTATATAGGACATATATTCTATAGCCTATATAGGACATATATTCTATAGGCTATATAGGACATATATTCTATAGGCGTGTCATGAACAGAGGAAAGCTAGAGGTTGCCGTCACAGTGGGAGGGAAAGATGGAGGGGAGGAGAAGCAGGGGGAAGACCAAAAGTGATGATGCTGGAAGTTTGAAATCATGGCAAGGAGAAACATCGGTATAAAAAATGACTAGTAGGCCTACATGAGACAGAAGGCTGCGAACAGATACAATCACCAACGCCACACGTCAGGACTATGGTAAGAAGACGAAGAAGAAGAAATTAACGTTTAGTATTTCTACAAGTCACATCTGGTAATCTGTGTGTTAACGTGTGGTGGACATGTCAGCTTTAGTTCGATGCGAAGCAAGGAGCGCCAAATTACAATTACCTTTCACGACCAGACACGTACCTTCAAAAATGACCTTGATCCAACACTAAGAGTTAATGAAATCTCGGGAATGTCCTGTTTCCAATAATACTTGTGACCTTGACCTGTGCTGATTTATGTGTAGAATTAGTTAAGTGAGTTGATTGTTTCGGTAATTCAAACAGAATGTATTTCTTTAACTGTTTCAATTTTGTTTTAACTGTATTTATCAAATGATTTCTGTTAAATGCATTTCTTGATTATAGTAGTTGTAGTAGAAGTAGTAGTAGTAGTAGTAGTAGTAGTAGTAGTAGTAGTAGTAGTAGTAGTAGTAGTAGTAGTAGTAGTAGTAGTAGTAGTAGTAGTAGTAGTAGTAGTAGTAGTAGTAGAAGTAGTAGTAGTAGTAATAGTAGTAGCAGCACCAGTAGTAGTAGTAGTAGTAGTAGTAGTAGTAGTAGTAGTAGTAGTAGTAGTAGTAGTAGTAGTATTAGTAGTAGTAGTAATAGTAGTAGTAGTAGTAGTAGTAGTAGTAGTAGTAGTAGTAGTAGTAGTAGTAGTAGTAGTAGTAGTAGTAGCATCAGCAATAGAAGAAGTAGTAATAGAAACAGTAGTAGTCGTAGTTGTAGTAAAACATGAGCTAAAATGACCACTGGAATAATCCTGTAGAAGATCTTGTAGATTTAGAAGATCATAAAGTAATATCTGCCAAGACATGAATAAACTAAATGTTACCTACGACTTGTTTCGTGTGTTACTGTAATCAGGTGTGAGGTTTGGTAAATCACTGTTCAGTATAAATGTGTATGTAGTTTGAAGAAAGCCGGCTTCGTGGCTTAGAGGTTATGACTTTTCTCCGTAATCTCATATACTCACGTAGGTAACGTGATGACGGTGAGAATCAGCAGTGGTTCGAATCGCATCGGTAACTTACAGGGTATGTGAGCCGGCCGCTCAGAAAGCAATGGCAAACTACTGAGCGTAATCTTGCCAAGAAATCAACATACAGCTGAAAGATGTTGCTGTTGACAGCGATGTCCTGTAAAGGATATGAAAAAAAAAAGTTTGAAGAATCACCCAAAAAAAACACACACATAACACACACACACACACACACACACACACACACACACACACACACACACACAGAGAGAGAGAGAGAGAGAGAGAGAGAGAGAGAGAGAGAGAGAGAGAGAGACAGGGTAGAAAAACGGGAAGGTTTAGAGCAGTGGTTCTCAACCGGTGGGGAATTCCCCCATAGGGGGGAATTTGAGGGTTTCGGGTGGGGGGGGGGGGGGGGGGAGAAATTAAGATATTTTCAAGATCGCGTTAATACAAGAACCGATCACTTGATATTGTTTTTTCCTCCATACGTTACGGTTCTGAACTTCTCGCCCTTCTGAAATTAGTTTTATAACGTAAGTAGACCAGCAAATTACGTTGTATGTTGACGTCTAGACATATTCTAGTATGTGTTATTAAATTCAGCTTCCGGTTTTACACATACTGTATAGGGGCGAAAAAAAAGGGGATTTATAGGGAGGAAATACGAAAAGGGGGGAATGACATTCTGAGCATGGACCAAAAAAGGTTGAGAGCCACTAGTTTAGAGCAAGAGGGACTGACAGGAACCGGGAAGAAGAATACATTGGACCATGTGAAAGGAATATATATAAATCAGAGATAACTAATAGACAAAAGAAATGACCTGTATTTGTAGACATTTTTCTTTTCACACACATGGTCAGTGAGAGGACATAAGGACACAGACATGGACAGTGTGAGGACATAAGGGCACAGGCATGGACATGGGTAGAAAAAAAAATCATTTGCTATAACAAGACAGAGAAATAAAGAAAAATTGGGGACAAAACGATGGCAACAAGAACAAGGCAATTAATGGGGAGGGAGAGGGGGGAGGGTTGAGAGCAAGACAGAGAGATAAATACAAATATACGGAAACAGTAAAAGGGAGATTGAGAGAGACAGAGGAGTAGAGCATGTAAAATAAGTTTTGAAAAAAGAGGGGAAGAGAGAAACATAGAGATATATACAAAGACAGACAGACAGCGAGGGAGGGAGAGACATCCACTTATCCATTCCTAGTTCGTTGAAATGCGTTTTGCCATGAAATTGTTTCACCCCATTAAGTAACCCAAGCACAACAAATATTTGTTTAATACATGTCAAACTTCTTATTTTTCTTCGCTCGTTCGAAATGTTTGTTTTGGACGTAATTGCGCTGTGCCTGTTTACAGCAAAGCTGCGAGATGTGCGCCTTTTAGCAGACACACCCGACTTTTTGTGGTGTTTGTTGACAGGGTAAATCTTCCCGGGTATACATGGCAAACTACACTATGTTCGTTCATAACTGTACTTCATTGATTCCTTCCTTTGGATGATCCGTGGTAGTTGGTGACTGATACCAGAAGTGATATCAGAGACGACATTGTCATGAACTTCCACGACATAAAGATGTCTAGGGCGTTAGATTCACATACCGATTTAGTTCTCTCATACAGAATGCCTTGCTGTACCAAACGAACAACAACAATAACAATAACAACAACAACAACAACAATTACAAACCAGTGTGTATCTGCCAGGTCGAGCAGGCCTAGAATGAGTACCAGGACATGTTGTGTGTAGTAAAGGCGGTCGGCGTCATATTGACCGCATGACACACCAGTGCCGACTGGTCTATACAATGTGTGTCTATATGTACCCAACACGACTGAAGGGCTGTCATTGACTGTCATTGACGGCCAATATAGTACCTCTCGGTGTATGGCGGGGGGGGGGGGGTGTCTTGAGCCTGAGGAATTAAGGCCGCCTGGCTAATGCAGTCGCCGCGAACTGTGCAGGTTAGAGGTTTCTTTTGTTTTCCCCCCAACAGAAAAAAACTCCACACCTTACCGAGGATTCGAACCCGGGTCGATTGAAGGAGAATCCGGCATTCTAGCCACTCGGCCAGCCGCTCCTCTACTGATGGAAGGGTTGTGAAAGGGAATTTAACTTTGCTTTTGTAGGCGGAACTACTGAACGTAAACTTGCCAAGAGATCACAACAGTACAAAAATTCTGGTGTTGACTGCAACGTCCTGTAAAGGATATGCAACTAACTAACCTTGTAGGCGGTGACACATTTATTCCTCTCGTGCGATTAGTAAACAGGGGAAAGAATCCCAAGAAACCTTGGAGATGTGCTTTTATTGAAGAATGCTGAGAATTCACTGGACAGCTAAAATAGGCAATCTGGACATTATGAGGAATGCTAAGTCGCAAAGACAACTAACTTATAAACATCAACTAGAGGCAGTCATTTTTTTTTTTTTTTTTTGACCACATATATGAAAAGACAAACACGTGAACATGTAGTGAAAACCGGAAAGATTTGTGGAAAAAGATACAGGGGAAAATAAGGTGATAAAATTATTGACAGTCTTCATGTCAAATGTCATGGAAGGAAATCACCACACGAATTGACCCATGACCTCAGAGATCGCAATTTGTGGAGAAGCATGATTACCTACGCCAACTGGCAAGGTACTTAATAATGACAAGACCACATTGTGCAGAGATGTCCTCATACACTCCCAGGCCTGGCAATCCTACTCTATATGTCAGATTTACGCTTAAACTGTCTCCCAACCTGGGCAGACTGTGGATCCATTTCCCTACCACAGAAGGATAAACAAACTATGAAACAGGGGTTCATGTGGTTTCTGTCTTCTATAGCGCAGTGAGCGCCTCATCCTGTGGGTAACTGTAGCTCTTACCAAGATTCTGCTATATTTTTAACATTGTCTACACGATTGATCTATCGATTTTGTCCGGCTAGGAAGATTGTTCCACGATAAGTTCCCGAACCGTTGTCTTCTTGGACACCAGATGGCAGGGCACATGACAATATATATAACATAGGGCATGCACCTATATATATATATATTTATATATATATATATATATATATATATATATATATATATATATATATATATATATATATATATATATATAGAGAGAGAGAGAGAGAGAGAGAGAGAGAGAGAGAGAGAGAGAGAGAGAGAGAGAGAGAGAGTTGATTGCATGTCATTTGCAGTCAGCCAAGCTTGTATTGGTTGTTTGAGAATTACCAGGCAATTTACATCGAGTAGTTTACCATTGCCGGCTTCCTGGCCTAGAGGTTAGCGACTTTTCTCCGTAATCTCGTATACTCTCGTAAGTAACGTGACGACGGTGAGAATCAGCAGTGGTTCGAATCGCGTCGGTAACTTACGGAGTACGTAAGCCGGCCGCTCAGAAACAATGGCAAACTACTGAGCGTAATCTTGCCAAGAAATCAACAATCAGCTGAAAGATGCTGATGTTGACAGCAAAGTCCTGTAAAGGATATGCAAACATTCTAGTTTACCATTGCTTTTTGAGTAGCCGACGCCTCGTACCATAGAAAACAACACATAGCGGTCTGCTTAGACATCGCCCGCAACTTTCGACATGGTGTGTCGGGGAATTATGAAACACGTGTGCCTGTGTGTGTGCGTGTGTGTGTGTGTGTGTTTTAGAGAGTGTGTGTGATAGAGTTTGTTTGTGTGAGAGACAGTGTGTAAATGTGAGAGAGGGTGTGTGTGAGACAATGTGTGAGAGTGTATGTGCGAGAGAGTGTATATATGTGAGAAAGAGAGTGTGTGTGTATATGTGTGTGGATGTGTATGCTTGTGTGTGTGCACCTGTAACATGAGCCTGGTAAGATGATGATGATGCCTCCGACAAAGCAGCCGTTGAATTCGTACCTAAGTCCCTCTGCTCTGGTGTAACCGAACAGTGGGTGAGGCTGGGTAATGACTTTCCCGCCAGTGTTGATCCGAGCAGGTTTGGTAATCTGTCACGCCGTGTTACAGTGTTAAAGTGTTAAAGTCATCAAATGGTTCCAGAAAATAAGCCACCCGTGAGAGCTGTTTGGTTTACTTAATACACAGGGCCCGATACAATATGTGGTGAGTACAGTGTGGTGAGTACAGTGATGTGAGTACAGAGATATGAGTACAGTTATGTGAGTACATTGATGTGAGTACAAAGTGGTGAATACAGTGTTGTCAGTACCGTGTGGTGAGTACAGTGTTGTAAGTACAGTGTGGTGAGTATAGTGTGGTGAGTACAGTGATGTGAGTACAGTGATGTGAGTACAGAGATGTGAGTACAGTTATGTGAGTACATTGATGTGAGTACAAAGTGGTGAATACAGTGTTGTCAGTACCGTGTGGTGAGTACAGTGTTGTAAGTACAGTGTGGTGAGTACAGTGTGGTGAGTACAGTGATGTGAGTACAGAGATGTGAGTACAGTTATGTGAGTACATTGATGTGAGTACAAAGTGGTGAATACAGTGTTGTCAGTACCGTGTGGTGAGTACAGTGTTGTAAGTACAGTGTGGTGAGTATAGTGTGGTGAGTACAGTGCGATGAGTACATTGTAGTGAGTAATGTGTGGTGAGTGCAGTATCATGAGTACAGTTTGGTTTTACTGTCTGTCCATGGTAATCTTCACATTTTCCCTAGAAGCCACATTTCCATTGCCACTGGATGTTGTGTTTCAGCTTGTCTGCCCACTGTCCACGTTTCACATGCAGACAAAGGTACAGGTAAAGATGTGGGTATATTTTCGAGTTGGTCGACCCCTGCCTTTTGCGTCCAGGGACCATGTCTTCCATCAATGACTGTCCGAACCACGGGGACCTATAATATAGTCACAGTGTTTCAATTGCTGAGACATGCTGCTATCCATAAGATAGGTTTCTTATAGGTTCAGATCTTTAGAATTTTGTTTTTTTAATGCGTTAGCTCACTTTGAACTCAAGCGTAGTCCATACACATCCTACTTCTTCTAGTACACTGAACTGATTTTTACTGGGGGATTTTGTTTGTTTGTTTGTTTCTTTGTTTGTTGTTTTTTTTTTTTTTTGTTCGCATATCCTTTACAGGACATCGCTGTCAACAACAGCATCTTTCAGCTGATTGTTGATTTCTTGACAAGATTACGCTCAGTAGCTTGCCATTGCTTTCTGAGCGACCGCCTCACATACCCCTAAGTTACCGACGCAGTGAGAACCGCTACCGATACTAGCGTACGTCACGTTACTCACGAGAGTATACGGGATTACAGAGAAAGACGTTAAACTCATAGGCCAGGGAGACCGGCACTGGGGGATTAGCTTTCCCTATTATTAGTATCCCTCACCATCAGGCCAACCCACTCTGGCTTTTGAGGTAGTTGTAATGTACGTCCCCAAGTCAAGTAAGAGAAGTCAACATTTTAGTTCAGCTGACCGGTGTAGGAGTTGAACCCGCTACCTTGTAGTGTAGTTCTCCCTGGTCCAGAAAATTATTTGAGAACTTACACGTACTATTTAAGCTGAACGGCCTCGAGATTAGTCGAGATTTACCTTCAGCGATTGCGAAATAGTCTGTGACTCATATCCTTAACTTGCCGTGGCGATGAGGCATGTTCTCACTATTTTACTTTTACTTATACGTTGCGATTGTGTCATATATTCTGAATACTTTTAAATCCCTGCATTTCTCAGGCATGAAGGAGAGAGAGAGAGAGAGAGGGGAGTGAGGGAGAGGGAGGGAAAGAAAGAGAGAGAGGGGGAGAGAGCGAGAGAGAGGGGACAGAGGGAGAGAGAAGGGAGAGACAGCGAGAGAGAGAGGAGAGAGAGGGAGAGAGAGAGTGGAGAGAGGATAGAGAGCGAGAGAGAAGGAGAGAGAGAGAAAGAGAGGAGACAGCGAGAGAGAGAGAGAGGAGAAATAACATGTCCTTTGCAGGACGCTGCTATGAACCCCAACCCCAGTCTGAATTTCTAGGCAATTATACATTCAGTAGTTTCCCAATTATACGTTCAGTAGTTTCCCATTTATACGTTCAGTAGTTTCCCAATTATACGTTCAGTAGTTTCCCATTTATACGTTCAGTAGTTTCCAAATTATAAGTTCAGTAGTTTCCCATGTATACGTTCAGTAGTTTCCCAATTATACGTTCAGTAGTTTCCCAATTATACGTTCAGTAGTTTTCCAATTATACGTTCAGTAGTTTCCCAATTATACGTTCAGTAGTGGCTTTCTGAATGTCAAGACGGCAAGGTGCCAGTGAGGTATTTATGTTCTCCTCATTCACAGATTTCTGTCCTCCTCTTCCTTTGAGTCTAAACTTTTTTGTCACAGACGGCCACATGCCTTATCTCACACCATTTGCTAATGTGCTCCATACATTTCAGTTGTTATTTTACATCCGGAGCTGACAAAGGGTCTTTTCTCCACTCTTCCCGATCTATGTACTTTCCTCCACTCTTCGCGATATCCTCACAATTGTTGGCGACAACCTCACAATTGTTGGCGATATCCTCACAACTACTGGCGATATCCTCACAGCTGATGGCGATATCCTCACAACTGTTGGCGATATCCTCACAACTGTTGGCGATATCCTCACAACTGATGGTGTTATCCTCACAATTGTTGGCGATATCCTCACAATTGTTGGCGATATCCTCACAACTGTTGGCGATATCCTTACAACTGTTGGCGATATCCTCACAACATATGGCGATATCCTCACAACATATTGCGATATCCTCACAACTTATGGCGATATCTTCACAACTTATGGCGATATCCTCACAACTGATGGCGATATCCTCACAACTGATGGCGATATCCTCAGAACTGATGGCGATATCCTCACAACTGATGGCGATATCCTCACAATTGATGGCGATATTATCACAACTGATGGCGATATCCTCACAATTGATGGCGATATCCTCACAACTGATGGTGATATCCTCACAACTGATGGCGATATCCTCACAACTGATGGCGAAATCCTCACAACTGATGGCGATATCCTCACAACTGATGGCGATATCCTCACAATTGATGGCGATATCCTCACAACTGATGGCGATATCCTCACAATTGATGGCGATATCCTCACAGCTGATGGCAATATCCTCACAACTGATGGCGATATCCTCACAGCTGATGGCAATATCCTCACAACTGATGGCGATATCCTCACAGCTGATGGCAATATCCTCACAACTGATGGCGATATCCTCACAACTGATGGCGAAATCCTCACATCTGTTGGCGATATCCTCACAGCTGATGGCAATATCCTCACAACTGATGGCGATATCCTCACAACTGATGGCGATATCCTCACAGCTGATGGCAATATCCTCACAACTGATGGTGATATCCTCACAGCTGATGGCAATATCCTCACAACTGATGGCGATATCCTCACAACTGATGGCGAAATCCTCACAACTGTTGGCGATATCCTCACAGCTGATGGCAATATCCTCACAACTAATGGCGATATCCTCACAACTGATGGCGAAATCCTCACAACTGTTGGCGATATCCTCACAGCTGATGGCAATATCCTCACAACTGATGGCGATATCCTCACAACTGATGGCGAAATCCTCACAACTGTTGGCGATATCCTCACAGCTGATGGCAATATCCTCACAACTGATGGCGATATCCTCACAACTGATGGCGAAATCCTCACAGCTGTTGGCGATATCCCCCAGCTGATGGCAATATCCTCACAACTGATGGCGAAATCCTCACAACTGTTGGCGATATCCTCACAGCTGATGGCAATATCCTCACAACTGATGGCGAAATCCTCACAACTGTTGGCGATATCCTCACAGCTGATGGCAATATCCTCACAACTGATGGCGAAATCCTCACAAATTCTCCTCTAAACCAACATCAACATGCGCCTCGTATGTCTTCACCATTTCGTGACTCATAAGGGAGTCTCCTTGGCGAAACGGTAACGTCGTCTGTTTCGCGTTCGGAAACTTATGGGTTCGATTCCGGGCCACGTCGTTCGGTTCACGGGTGCAATATTCTTGGGACTCCTGGGGGGTCGTCGCTGGAGCTACGGAGTTCGTGATTTGTGGGACGCTTTCGGCGGGTCGCCCTGCTCAAAGAGACAGAGCTTTGTGTGATCAACCCCTGTGTAATGAAGTCGATCCTCTTAGTTTGTTAGCCCCGTTATTACCAATTGTCCAACAAGTGTCCAAGATTCGAGATTTTAAAATACCAGACGCTTACAGCAATAGGGGTAGCGGGGTAAGGGTATCCCTTGTCAAATAGAAGTAAGATGCCTTCTTACCTCCGCAAGCCTACGGGACACCCTTGGGCAAGGTGGAGTACCCGTTTAGCCCCCCGATCAGGGTTAGGTGCAGCCATGGGTGCAGGTGGTGGATGAGGTTGAAGAGAAGCCGACAGATAGTTATCGGTTATGGTTTCCAGCTTCACGATGGTAGGCAGAGGATCTCTTTTTTGGAGAGACAATGCCTACCGTCATTAACCAGTATGGTCACTCATAAGAAGGAAAGCAATGGCAATCTACCTTCAAGAAAATTATCTTTTACATTATCTTGCGTAATCAGAGAATGGGTGCTCCTTAGGAACAGCCTCGCCCGGTGCCTCGCCCGGTAGGAATAGTCATGTGCACCAGGTGACTCCAGACCGTCAGCAGGCTACTAGGTGCAAACGAATACTGTCATTGAATGTAGGAACTTGAGATGTTAGAACAATGAGTGCAGATGGAAAATTGGATAACAGCAAACAAGAAATGGGAAGACAGAATATTAACATATTAGGATTGTGTGACGCGAGATGTAAAGGGACAGGGATTAAAATAGGGGAGGATTTTAAGGTTATATATTCTGGAGGAGAGGAAAGGCAAAGAGGTGTAGCAATTACATTGGAACTGAAAACATCAAAATCTGTTAAAGGATATTGGGTAGTGTCAGATAGAGTTCTATTGGAAAATTAATCGGCAGACCTTTTAACATAAACGTCATTCAATTATGTGCCCCAACGGGAGAAAGCAGTGAAGATAATGTAGATGAATTTTATAATGACATGGAGAATGCTTTGAAGAAATGTAAAAGTTCAGAAATAAACATCATAATAGGTGACTTCAATGCGAAAGTAGTAAATCAAGGTGATGGATGCACAATAGTGATTTGGGAGAACGAAACGAGAGAGGATACCGACTTGTAGAATGGGCAAAAGAACATGAACTGATTGCCGGAAACACCTGGTTTAAGCAACATATCAGAAGATTATGGACATGGAGAAGTCCTGACAGCAGGGTTAGAAACCACATAGATTACATACTGGTTAACAGAAGGTTTCGAATTGCGTAACGGTTGCACAAACAGTTCCAAATGCAGACTTACAGTGATCACAGATCGATTATAGGCAAATGAAAGGTAAAAGTAAAGAAAGTCAAATATACACCAGGAAACACTAAAAATTATATTATCTGTGTGCATTAAAAATGAAAAGGAAATACGGGACAATTTTAACAAAGGGGTGGAGAGCAGATTTGATGTGTTGTATGATCTGGAAATCATGTTTCAATATGTGGATGATCAATGGAAGATGTTGAGGATTCCGATCGGTTTTGCTGCAGAAACGGCTGTCCCAGTGTTGAAGACGATGGGTCATAATAGGCGAATGACTGAGGAGATTTTAGGACTGGCCGAGGCAAGGTGTCACGACAAAGGTAATTTTGACAGGTGTGAAGAGATTCACGGGAGGATCAGAGATTTACGTGGGGGAGGGGGGAGGCGTAAGGGACACATGGCTTGAAAGTAATTGCGTTGAGATTGACAAACAGCACGACAGTGAAAGTGCCAAATTGGTGCACAGGGGAATTCAGGAGCTTACTAGTGAGGAAACATCTGCGTCAGCGGGCTGCCTGGGGGAAACAGATTGAGTGGTCATATTAGAAAAGCATGGGATTTTACATGCATGGTCAAATTGTGTGGGGGTCTTTGTGATGACGCGGGAGGGGAACATTATGGTGTTCGGAGTGATAGTGAAGGACTATCGATTCTGAGGATGGAGGTTCAGAGTGCTCTTGGTCATGTGAGGTCTGGCGGGACCTCGGATCCAGACGATATCTCGACAGAGGTGATCACTGCCCTGGAGGAGTGTGGAGTGGAGGGGGTACCAGATTGCTGAGCGGAGTATGTGATGCTGGAGATATGCCTCCTGAGTAATTCTGTGTTTATTTCGTTCCCGGCGAAATTGGGAGCCTTGGAGTGTGATCGATATCGAACAATTGGTGTAGTGAGCCACATCGCGGGGATTTTGCTTGGGATTGTCATGCAGGGAGTTGGGAATAGAGGGTAACCTGAGGTGGGAGAGGGGCGGTGTGGATTTTTGGAGGGCGGGGGTGCAGTGGATGCTGTGTGTATGCTGAAAGCATTGGCTGAACGTTCTGTGGAGGTGAGCAGGGCCTTACATCCTTGCTTTGTTGACTACACGGAGGCTTTCGTTAGGGTGGAACATGTCGGTATGATGGAGATGTTTGGAGAGTGAGGATGAAGTGGGTCGGTGTGAGCCTACTGGGAGAGATGTGGGACAGGGATGTGTAATGTTTCCAGATCTTTTTTCCCTGTGCGGTGAGGGTATTTTCAGAAATGTTGACGATGTGAAAGGAATCGTCGCTGGGGGACATAACATCAATAACATTAGATATACGGATGATACAGTATTAACTGCAGACAATGAGCAGGATCTGCATCATTTAGTAGATGTGATTGTTGCACACAGTGAACAACCTGGGGTTAGAATTAAATTGTAAAAAGACACAGATTATGGTCGTCACCAGGAAGAGATAAACACCACAATGCAATATACAAGTAAATGGGGATATTTTTCAACAAGTGAATCGGTACAATTATCTAAGAACAGTCATAGCATCTGATGGGAGATGCCTTGAAGAGATTAGAACAAGAATCGCTATGGCGAAGACAGCCTTTGAAAAAACAGCAAGATGTAAAACATACTGACCAATAAAAAGATGTCATTTGCAACGAGAAAAAGAGTGTTGGGGTGCTACATACAACCTGTGCTTTTGTATGGGTGTGAAGCGTAGACAATGAGCAGACATGCTGAAACACAACTGATGGCTGTAGAAATGTGGTTTCTGAGGAGAATGCAAAGAATACAATGGACGGACAGAAAAACCAACGATCAGTCCTACAAGAAACAAATGAAAACCGTAAACTGATTAGAGAAATTAGACGTAAACTGTCAAAGTTTTTTGGTCACGTTATGAGAAGAAATAAACTTGAGAACGTGGTGACATCTGGCAAGATCGAGGGGGAGAGAACAAGGGGAGGACAGAAAAGTAAATACCCGAATGCTTGGCCACGTTATATGGTCGAGACAAGAACACTGAGCTGAGCCACGATTCTGGTGATCGAGTGAGATGGCAATACATGACCGCCCACGTTTACCGGCATGACACATGATGATGATAATGACTAGTTTACGAATACGCAATAATAAACAACACCTGGCCAAGCCCTAGAAATGATTTATTGCCAACAATAATTCCTCTGTGATAATGTTAGATCGTTGTCGTACCATCAACAGTTGTAGGAATGCTGTAAACAACACAGCACTGTTAATAAAGCTAATTTAATTTGTTTTCTTTCAGCTAACCTTTTACAGGTGTCTGACTTATTACACACTCACGGTGACACGAACTTCATACACCGTTTACCTGAAATGTTGTTTGGCCTAGGCATTTCCGAGCAAAACATGTAGGCGAGTTTAGTGAGGGATTCACCATTGATTTATGATTTGTGTTTGTGCCTTGATGTAGGCAATTACCCGCTAGTTTGACTTGAGCAAATAAGAATCGCTGGCTTTGCTGGCAGAGTTATCTTCTCCCAGCGTGAGAAAGGAAGTGGAGCTAGGTCCAATCTGGAATCTGGAAAACATAACAGTGTGAAGCTAGGTTCAGTCTGGAATCTGGAAAACATCCGGCAGAGATAAATGTGTGTAGCATGTGTTGTTGTTGTTTTTGTTGTTGTTGTTGTTGTTGTTGTTGTTGTTGTTGTTGTTGTACAGGAGTAAATGTGATTACCATTTGCTGCTGCTGCTGCTGCTGCTGCTGCTGCTGTTGTTGTTGTTGTTGTTGTTGTTGTTGTTGTTGTTGTTGTTGTTGTTGTAAAGGAGAATACGTGTAAATCATTCTTATTGTTGCCGCCGTGCAGGAATAAATGTATAAATCGTTGCTGTTGTTGTTATTGTTGTTGTTATTGTTTATGTTGTTATTATTGTTTATGTTGTTATTGTTGTTGTTATGTTTACTGTTATTGTTGTTTCTTGCTCTTATTGTCGTCGTTGTTGTTATTGTTGTTCTTGTGATTATTATTATTATTATTATTATTATTATTATTATTATTATTATTATTATTATTATTATTATTGCCGTTATTGTCCTTGTTGATGCTGATGTTATTATTGTTGTTGTTCCTGTTGCTCTTGTTGTTGTTATTATTATTGTTATTGTTGTTCTTGTTTTTGTTGTTGTTGATGTTCGTATTATTATTATTGTTATTATTCTTGTTGTTGTTGTTATTGTTGTTGATTGTGGTTCCTCTGAAATTCTATGCGTTTTAACACTTGCGAGCAATCTATAGGACTGGGGTCGGTGACAAGACTGTGTTCCTAACCTGGAGATACTATACATTTCAGGATAGAACCACAACCAGACTACTAGCGACAAGTACAATCCACTTTGCAAAAGAAACCTACCGACAACATGCAAATATATAGAAACTGATACTTGTAAATGTAAAGCCTTCACACCTGAACCATGGAAGAGCTGCCGAGATGTATGACGTACAGCCATAGAAAGGAGGGGGAAAGTCATTGATGTTTCAACTGGCAAGACGACGTTTACCTGCAAAGCGTTGTGGAACGTAATGAGCACGGCAAGGCACGTAGTGCGCCCTGGCCATCTACTGCACCTGTATTCGTCTCCAGTCTTCTTGACTTGTCTTGCCACTGGACTCCGATGGACTCAGACGAGAGAGTGTGGTCAACGAATTGCGCAACTCTTCCTCACTTTAATCTAATTCATCGCACAAGTCATTCTTCATCCAACTCAACCACTGCAGCAGATCCTCCTCCTGGAACGTCAAGCATTCTTTGCCCACATTGTCAAAGAACATTTCGAGCCAAAATAGGCTTTACCAGCCATCTTAGAACCCACGGCTCCATACTTTCAACCCCACTGGATGAAATGAGTGCTCATCATAATTCTTGATGGACAAACAACACAGCCATAGAAGAGTTGGCGAGATGTATGAAGTCATGAAAGTCACAGAAATAACCTCCACAAATGAACAAAGTCAAGTCAAGGAGCTCATTCACTTCACAAGCTCAGAGAAATGTATCTCTCTGACATCAGGGCTCAGGTTTTTACGTGTACCACTCTTCGGCACAAACTTTGGGGGATCTTTGAAGACCTCAAACCAACCGTAATGTTTATGACCCGTACAGAAATAAATGAATAATAAACAGTTGTTACAGAAGGAGAAGAGGACGGAAGAAGGAAGGGGGTAGAACAAAAACAAGAAGAAGGAAGAGGAGGAAGGGGGAGGGGGAGGGGTGAAGAAGAAAGAAGAAGCTATATTGTAGAAATGCAAATGCGATGGTTCAGAAGCATAAATAACACCCATGTCAATGGTTCCAACAAGACCAGCAGTCAGTTTCACTTTTCTGACACGCCAGTACAACCGTAGATTACAGAAAGTGGATTGATGCAATCTTTGTTTACCGTCATTACTGTGAGGTGGGCAGGACTCGGAGTAACACAACAACAACAACGTCTCAGATGCAGACAGTGATAAGACAAGCTGAGAAAAGTCAGACAAACCCCTGAACAATTGTACAAACATGTTCAGTACGAATAATGTGTCAGAATTAAACGGACAGTTCACTGGTATACGCATTAGAATTTCTATTCCGGGTGCCTGGTATGTAGCAAACAATGACGGCCAAGACCTCTCTATGACGTCTGCTATTTTATTGAAGTTGATTTTCTTATCTTCTTCTTCTTCTTCGTTCCTTTGTCAATGGGGGTGTCACAACTAGTTATCCCCGGCACACGTGAATGTGCCCCACTTCTGTCGATGGGAGTGCGTCACAACTAGTTATCCCCAGCATAGGTGAATGTGCCCCACTTCTGCATGAATTTGTGTCAGGTTTACTGCCTATGCCGGTTTCTCTGGCTGAGGGGTTACACCACTTTCTCCGTAATCCCGTTTATCTACGCAGGGTCTCTCAGCGAGGCGAGAATTGGAAGCGGTTCGACCCGCGCTCGTGACTTGCGGGATAATGAGCCGGCCGCTCAGAAAGCAATGGCAAACTACTGAGCGTAATCTTGCCAAGAAATCAACAGACAGCTGAAAGATGCTGATGTTGAGAGCGATGTCCTGTAAAGGATATGCAAAACATTTACTGCCTCTAGACCAGTGCTTCTCAATCTTTTTTGGCCGCCCCCTTCACTATATTTTCAGAACGTCACTCCCCCCTTTCGTATTTCCTCCTTAAAAATCCCCCCCCCCGCCCCTACACAGTATACTTTATAATGGAAGCTAAATTTAATAGCACATACTAAAACAAGTCTAGACATCTACATAAAACGTGATTTATGGGTTTTACTTACGTTATAAAATGAATTTCAGAAGGGTGAGACATATAGAACCGTAAAGTATGAAGGGGAAAAAAAAATATCAAATAATCGGTTCTTGTATTAACGCGATCTTGAAATAATCTTAATTACTCCCCCCCCCCTGAAAACCCTAAAATTCCCCCCCCCCCCCCCCCCGGAGGGGGAAAATTCCCTTCCGATTTAGAACCACTGCTCTAGACAGATTCCATTCGTGGTAACGGGCCCTATATAGCTGTGAGTAGGTTTACTTTTTCCTAACATTTTTGCCATACGGACTACACGTTGCCATTTTCAACTGCCGTGGGATTTTTAACGTGCACAACTTGCTCTCGCCCTTATAGGAGAAGGCTAGGAATTGGATCTCACTATCCAAGAGATCAGTGGAGCGAGTGATATCATTAGATACAAACAGTTCCTGGAAACACTCCCATTCCTATGCAGAGATCTAGCCCGCACCTCTTGAGCCTTTTTTTTTTAAATGTCGCATATCTCCTAAAGGACGTCGCAGTCAACACCAGCATTCTTCAGCTGTTGTTAATGTACTAGGCAGGAGTTTACGTTCATTAGTTTGCCATTGCTTTCTAAACGACCGGCTCCCATACCAGTACGTTATAACACAACGCGACATGGTCTGCTGCACAAATCTGTTGCGGCTGCGTTTCGAACGCCTGGTAAGCGGCTTACGAACCGCATTCGCAAGACTTTGGCCACAGAGATCGGCCTTTGGTTAACATAATAACCTTTCTTACAAATTGCTTTCTAGCTGTGTCAGCTTGCAGTAAAAAAGAACCCAGAGCACCCCGAGGTGGTCAGACAAGATGCTGGCCCTCAAGTATCTCCTATGCACGAGAAAAAACACGGGAGAGCATTTGCGTCTACACCTGATGCATTTGGGAACCCACTTTGGCCCTAGCCGGAAGGGACTTAGTAGAAGACGGAGTACATGCGTGGCATAGCATCATGTCACTGAAACTATAGGTATTCATACTCTTTGACATCTTCTGATGAAAGAGCGATCATATAGGGACATTCTCTGAGGGGTGTGGCGTCAGCACTTGACCAAGAATTCTGAGTTAACTTTTCCGTAAACATTTTCACTCTTTTCCTTGGCTTGTCTGGCTTTGTATTTTAGTACATGATGCTAATTATCTGTTCTATTTGTTTTGTTGATATGTCTTTTTCTTCTGATTGTCATGAGTAATGTTGTAACGCCTAGAGCTGCTAATACCTCAGCCACAGTGTATGCTATTTCTTCTGTTTACGATGTTCTCAATATTCTTCTTAAAAACCGCATACCCATTTCCCCCAGGTGATTTACCATTGCATTGCATTAATCCTTGTCCAGCTTTTGAATCTAAACAGAAGAATAACCTATACTTAACCTGTCAGAAATCAGATATGATTCTTGTCGGGATATAGTTATTCTTGACGCCATATTGTCATTCTCGTCGTGGTGTTGTCATTCTCGTCGTGGTGTTGTCATTCTCGTCATGGTGTTGTCATTCTTGTAGTGGTGTTGTCATTCTCGTCGTGGTGTTGTCATTCTTGTAGTGGTGTTGTCATTCTTGTAGTGGTGTTGTCATTCTCGTCGTGGTGTTGTCATTATTGTAGTGGTGTTGTCATTATTGTAGTGGTGTTGTCATTCTCGTCGTGGTGTTGTCATTCTTGTAGTGGTGTTGTCATTCTTGTAGTGGTGTTGTCATTCTCGTCGTGGTGTTGTCATTCTCGTCATGGTGTTGTCATTCTCGTCATGGTGTTGTCATTCTTGTAGTGGTGTTGTCATTCTTGTACTGGTGTTGTCATTCTCGCCGTGGTGTTGTCATTCTCGCCGTGGTGTTGTCATTCTCGCCGTGGTGTTGTCATTCTCGCCGTGGTGTTGTCATTCTCGTCATGGTGTTGTCATTCTCGTCATGGTGTTGTCATTCTCGTGGTTCTGTTGCCATTCTCGTCGTGGTGTTATCATTATTGTCGTAATATTATCTTTCCTGTCGTGATATTTCTGGCTTCCCATTGTTTCTCGTTCTAGTTAAATAGTCTATGGTAGTGTCGATTCATTTCTTTATCGAATCTGCCATTTGATGTCAACAGGTAGTCTAGACATGACAAAATGTATAGCTTCTACAAATTGACTGTAGTAAGTACAGTAAAGAACCCATGTACATGTTTAAATAGCATTGGGTATATGGTGCTAATCCCATATTGTTACAGACCATTCAGCAATAGTTGGGTGATGGGGTTAGTATCTCGGTGGCTGCATTTATTCCCCACGATTTCCCTGGTACCTATTTGAGGCTGGGTCAGTTTCAAAATTCTTAATCGGCCTAGATACGGATCGAGCCCACGACCACTGGGCCGGCAGACGAGCGTCTAGCCCTACACCACATCGACTCTTAAATTGACCTCAGATGGAGTATAATGAGACTGACTGTAACCGTCGTAAGAAAACGACAAATGGCCGGACGATAATGAACCGGATTTATAACTCTTATAAATTGACAGGAAACACAATGGCGGATGCTAGACTGCATGCGATAGCCGGCAAGAGTGAAAGGAAACACGTACGTCATATGAAAGGAAACCTGTCATGTGAAAGGAAACATGTACGTCATGTGAAAGGAAACCTGTCATGTGAAAGGAAACACGTCAAGTGAAAGGAAACACGTCATGTGAAAGGAAACACGTCATACAGCGCTTAGTAGAGGATGATACCTTAGCTACTTCCTGGATTATGCTTCATGAAAGACGAAATCAGTGGAAAGGTGTATCTAGATCAGTAGATATCTGCGCACCTGGAGTCAGGTAATGGGATACTTGTGAGTTAAAAGGTGTACAGACAAGCCATAATGTTACTCTTCTTCATTCCCACTTGTGCTAAAGACCTGACAGAGCATGCTGGGTGTGAAGAAGACAGGTTTGCTTTGTGCCGAGGCAATCAATCACCGTCTCCACAATGAAAGTTGGCAGCAATAGATCTCCAACAATGTCTGTCTCTAGCCTTTATTGCACATTCTATCATACTGCTGTTAGTCCATCTCATGATGTTATCTTCCTACTTGTATCGTTGCCTACCTCTTGCTTGCTTGCCTTCAGTATGGTATTAGAAAAATATATGCTTCAATTTAGGAACAAAGATATGGAACGTCCGTTATATCTTTTCCCCAGGACATGCTGGTGTGTTGGGAAACGAGCAGGCAGACAAATTGGCAGGGTCGGCACCACTAGGTGGGGTGTTGGTGTACGGTAAAGCAGGTGTGGTCATGGGCCTTTGGAAACGTGTGTATAGTGCAGAAAAACAGACACCATCATTGCCTGGAGAGAATGGTGCTGCAGGGAGTGATCAGAGGATCTGATCGACACTCAGTCCTCAGAGAAAAGGCCAGAAGGACATAGAATCAGACTTCAACTGGTACTATTGGTATTGGAACTCTACGCTGGTTGTTGAAGATGAGGATGAAGCAAATATGGGAATGTCCAGAGTACCGTGATGTTGGTTCTTGAATCAACTCAACTCAGCTCAACTCTACTCATCTCAACTCTACTCATCTCAACTCTACTCATCTCAACACAGCTCAACTCAGCTCAACTCAGCTCTGTTTGTGTTTGTGTGTATGTGTGAGTATTGTGTATGTGTGTGTACATGTACAACATGCACTGCCTGTTTCACCATGTTTATGTCAATTTCAGGAATTATATTATTGAACTGTATCACTATGTTTTACGTTACAAGATGTATAACATACTCTTTATCATTTTCACCATGTTTCCACTTTCCCCATATTTTTTCCCCAATATTGTCCATTTTTGTAAGGTTGCTCACGATAATCGTCAGTGAAAGTGTGAGAGTTTGTTCATAATAGTTTTAGTGATTATTTTAGAAAGCGTATATGTGCCTAGATGTGTAAGTATGTGTGCGGGTGGGTGTGTGTCTGTGTGTGTGTTTATGTGTGTAGATATGTGTATGTATAAATGTGTGTCTATGTGTGGTGTTTATATATGTGTGTACATATGTGTGTGTGTGTGTGTATGTGGGGGTACGTGTGTGTGTATATGTGTGTATGTATGTTTGCTTGTGTGTATGTGTGTGTACTTGTGTGTGTGTGCTTGTGTGCATGTGTGTACGTGTGTTTATGTGTGTATGTGTGTTTATGTGTGTACATTTCTGTATGTGTGTATTTGTGTACAGTGTGTATGGGTATGTGTGTATGTGTGTAAGTGTGTGTATGTGCGTATGTATGTGTTTAGGTGTATGTATGTGTGTACGTGTGTGTATATGTGTGTGTTTATACATGTGTATATGTATATGTATGTGTATGTGTGTGTATGTGGGCGTGTGTGTGTGTATGTGCATGTATAAGTGAATGTGTGTATATGCGGGTGTGTTATGTGTATGCGTGTGTATGTGTGAGTATGTCTGTGTATACTTGTTTATGTGTTTGTTCATGTGTGCATGTGTGTATGTGTGTATATTGGTGTGTATGAGTGTATGTGTGTTTGTGTGTATGAGTGTGTATGTGTGAGTAGTCTGTGTATGCTTGTTTATGTGTGTGAACATGTGTGTATGTGTGTATATTGGTGTGTATGAGTGTGTGTATGTTTGTGTGTGTATGAGTGCGTGAGTGTGTGCGTATGTGTCTATGTATGTATTTATACGGGTGTATGTGTGGGTATGTGTTTGCAAGTGTATGTGTGTATGTATGCGTATATGTGCGTGTATGTATGTGTGTATATGTGTGCATGAGTGTATGTGTCTGTATGTCTGAATGGGTGTATGTTTATGTGCATGTATGTCTATGTGTGTGTTTACGTGTATGTGTGTATGTTTGTCCATGTGTGTGTTTGTGTGTATGTGTGTTTGTGTGTGTGTATGTGTGGATGTGTGTCTATGAGTATGCATGTGTGCGATATGTGTGTCTATGTGTGCGATATGTGTGTATATGTGTGTATGTGCGTGTGGGTGTAAGTGTGTGTATATGTGTGTATGTTAGTGTATGTATGTGTGTATGTTTGTATGGGTATGTGTGCATACAGTGTATGCGAGGAAGTGTATATGTGTGTGTCATTGAGTGTGTGAATAACTGTGAGAGTCTGTGCAAATGATGTAAGTATGTATGCAGGTATGTACTAGTGCGTGTATGTTTTTGAATGTGTGTGTGTGCGCTCGTGTGTCTGTTTGCTTTATGACATGGCAATATGCATTGTTTATGTTTACAAAATCCATTTGACAATGGTTTTTTTCCTATGTAAATGTAACATTCACAATTGGTGAATGAAAGATGAGTGATTGTAAGGGCCGAATGTAAGACGGGCCTGTCTGCCCAATTTGTTACCCTTTGAAAATAAAGATCGTTCGTTAGTTCGTTCGTTCGTTCGTTCAGCTCAGCTCAGCTCAGCTCAACTCAGCTCAACTCAGCTCAACTCAACTCTGCTCAACTCAGTTCAACTCAACTAAACTCAACTCAATTCAGCTCAACACAACTCATCTCAACCCAACTCAGCTCAACTCTACTCAACTCAACTCAACTTAACTCAACTCAACCCAACCCAATTCATCTAATGGTTTGAAGCGATCGAGTTCCAGAATATAAAACTTCATGATTAATGTGTTCCATATGACCACCACCGGCTCCGTGGCGAAGGTGTCACGGGCACGATTCGTAATC
The DNA here is from genome assembly GCA_963921405.1 of Cepaea hortensis. Lineage (NCBI taxonomy): Eukaryota > Metazoa > Mollusca > Gastropoda > Stylommatophora > Helicidae > Cepaea > Cepaea hortensis. The sequence continues at coordinate 105,169,785 of OY992886.1, forward strand.
CCGTATACCCGGGTTCGTACCGGGTTCTGAAGTGGTGCAATAGCTAGCACGCTGGCCTGCCGACCCTGCGGTCATGTGATCGAATCCCCATCGAGGTCAAGGTTTATTTTAAATTAATCTGGCGGGACCGGAAATGTTCTCGGATGTGAAGACGGCAGGCGTGACATTGACCTTTTCTCTCGTCGAGTACGGGTTGGTCTACAAACATATGTCGTCAAACACTGTCTACGTAATACCACTAAAGACTTGTCCCTTCTTCCCCCCCCCCCCCCCCCGCATAACCTATTATAGGACATCGCTGTCAACACCAGCATTTTACCGCTGTTGTTGATTTCTTGGCAAGATTACGCTCAGTAGTTTGCCATTGCTTTCTGAGCGGCCGGCTCACATATCCCGTAAGTAATGGGCGCGACAAGAACCGCTACCGATTCTCGCGCAGCTGCGTTTGCTCACGTGGATAAACGGGATTACGGAGAAAGTCGCTAACGCATAGGCCAGGGAGACCGGCAAAGACTTATTTATTATCTGCGAATTACATTGAGCTCGAAGGCTGCTTGTTGTTTATTTTGTCCTCCTTTGTCTTTCCACATTCCTTCTTCAGTCTCTTTGCCATTCTCTCAATTGTCTGTTACTCTGGTGGTGTCCTTATCTTTAGAAGAGACTGAATCCCATTCAGTGATGCAGAGGGTAAGGTTTAGCTGGAAAGGGTAAATTACTTTATTTTTGCTTACAGGTGCAACCACTGCACAAGTGCACTAGACACACATATAACCAATGCACAAGTGCACTAGGCACACTAAACAAGTGAACTAGACACACATACAACCACTAGACAAGTGCACTAGACACACCTATAACCACTGGACATGTGTACTAGATACACACACACACACACAATCACTTGACAAATGCACTAGACACACCAATAACCACTGGACACGTGTACTAGATACACACACAATCACTTGACAAATGCACTAGACACACCTATAACCACTGGACACGTGTACTAGATACACACACAATCACTAGACAAATGCACTAGACACACCTATAACCACTGGACAAGTGTACTAGACACACATACGATAACTGCGCTCAAATTCATTGAGGTGTCATGTCCTAACTAGCGTGAGGTTCTATGTTTACCTGGCTGAGGTTCTATGTTTACCTGGCTGAAGTTCTATGTTTACCTAGCTAGAGGTTCTGTCTACCTAGCTTGAGGTTCTATGTTGTACTAGCTTCAGGTTCTACGTTGTACTAGCTTGAGGTTCTACGTTGTACTAGCTTGAGGTTCTACGTTGTACTAGCTTGAGGTTCTACGTTGTACTAGCTTGAGGTTCTACGTTGTACTAGCTTGAGGTTCTACGTTGTACTAGCTTGAGGTTCTACGTTGTACTAGCTTGAGGTTCTACGTTGTACTAGCTTGAGGTTCTACGTTGTACTAGCTTGAGGTTCTACGTTGTACTAGCTTGAGGTTCTATGTTGTACTAGCTTGAGGTTCTATGTTGTACTAGCTTGAGGTTCTACGTTGTACTAGCTTGAGGTTCTATGTTGTACTAGCTTGAGGTTCTACGTTGTACTAGCTTGAGGTTCTACGTTGTACTAGCTTGAGGTTCTACGTTGTACTAGCTTGAGGTTCTATGTTGTACTAGCTTGAGGTTCTATGTTGTACTAGCTTGAGGTTCTATGTTGTACTAGCTTGAGGTTCTATGTTGTACTAGCTTGAGGTTCTATGTTGTACTAGCTTGAGGTTCTATGTTGTACTAGCTTGAGGTTCTATGTTGTACTAGCTTGAGGTTCTACGTTGTACTAGCTTGAGGTTCTATGTTGTACTAGCTTGAGGTTCTATGTTGTACTAGCTTGAGGTTCTATGTTGTACTAGCTTGAGGTTCTACGTTGTACTAGCTTGAGGTTCTACGTTGTACTAGCTTGAGGTTCTATGTTGTACTAGCTTGACGTTCTATGTTGTACTAGCTTGAGGTTCTATGTTGTACTAGCTTGAGGTTCTACGTTGTACTAGCTTGAGGTTCTATGTTGTACTAGCTTGAGGTTCTATGTTGTACTAGCTTGAGGTTCTACGTTGTACTAGCTTGAGGTTCTACGTTGTACTAGCTTGAGGTTCTATGTTGTACTAGCTTGAGGTTCTATGTTGTACTAGTTTGAGGTTCTATGTTGTACTAGCTTGAGGTTCTACGTTGTACTAGCTTGAGGTTCTACGTTGTACTAGCTTGAGGTTCTATGTTGTACTAGCTTGAGGTTCTATGTTGTACTAGCTTGAGGTTCTATGTTGTACTAGCTTGAGGTTCTATGTTGTACTAGCGTGAGGTTCTACGTTGTACTAGCTTGAGGTTCTACGTTGTACTAGCTTGAGGTTCTATGTTGTACTAGCTTGAGGTTCTATGTTGTACTAGCTTGAGGTTCTATGTTGTACTAGCTTGAGGTTCTACGTTGTACTAGCTTGAGGTTCTACGTTGTACTAGCTTGAGGTTCTACGTTGTACTAGCTTGAGGTTCTATGTTGTACTAGCTTGAGGTTCTATGTTGTACTAGCTTGAGGTTCTACGTTGTACTAGCTTGAGGTTCTACGTTGTACTAGCTTGAGGTTCTATGTTGTACTAGCTTGAGGTTCTATGTTGTACTAGCTTGAGGTTCTATGTTGTACTAGCTTGAGGTTCTACGTTGTACTAGCTTGAGGTTCTACGTTGTACTAGCTTGAGGTTCTACGTTGTACTAGCTTGAGGTTCTACGTTGTACTAGCTTGAGGTTCTACGTTGTACTAGCTTGAGGTTCTACGTTGTACTAGCTTGAGGTTCTATGTTGTACTAGCTTGAGGTTCTATGTTGTACTAGCTTGAGGTTCTACGTTGTACTAGCTTGAGGTTCTACGTTGTACTAGCTTGAGGTTCTACGTTGTACTGGCTTGAGGTTCTATGTTGTACTAGCTTGAGGTTCTATGTTGTACTAGCTTGAGGTTCTACGTTGTACTAGCTTGAGGTTCTACGTTGTACTAGCTTGAGGTTCTACGTTGTACTAGCTTGAGGTTCTACGTTGTACTAGCTTGAGGTTCTATGTTGTACTAGCTTGAGGTTCTATGTTGTACTAGCTTGAGGTTCTACGTTGTACTATCTTGAGGTTCTACGTTGTACTAGCTTGAGGTTCTATGTTGTACTAGCTTGAGGTTCTATGTTGTACTAGCTTGAGGTTCTATGTTGTACTAGCTTGAGGTTCTATGTTGTACTAGCTTGAGGTTCTATGTTGTACTAGCTTGAGGTTCTACGTTGTACTAGCTTGAGGTTCTACGTTGTACTAGCTTGAGGTTCTATGTTGTACTAGCTTCAGGTTCTATTTTGTACTAGCTTGAGGTTCTACGTTGTACTAGCTTGAGGTTCTACGTTGTACTAGCTTGAGGTTCTATGTTGTACTAGCTTGAGGTTCTATGTTGTACTAGCTTGAGGTTCTATGTTGTACTAGCTTGAGGTTCTATGTTGTACTAGCTTGAGGTTCTATGTTGTACTAGCTTGAGGTTCTATGTTTGCACAGGTTGAGGTTCTATGTTTACCTGGCTGAGGTTCTATGTTTACCTAGCTTGAGGTTCTATGTTGTACTAGCTTGAGGTTCTACGTTGTACTAGCTTGAGGTTCTACGTTGTACTAGCTTGAGGTTCTACGTTGTACTAGCTTGAGGTTCTACGTTGTACTAGCTTGAGGTTCTACGTTGTACTAGCTTGAGGTTCTATGTTGTACTAGCTTGAGGTTCTATGTTGTACTAGCTTGAGGTTCTACGTTGTACTAGCTTGAGGTTCTACGTTGTACTAGCTTGAGGTTCTATGTTGTACTAGCTTGAGGTTCTATGTTGTACTAGCTTGAGGTTCTATGTTGTACTAGCTTGAGGTTCTATGTTGTACTAGCTTGAGGTTCTATGTTGTACTAGCTTGAGGTTCTACGTTGTACTAGCTTGAGGTTCTACGTTGTACTAGCTTGAGGTTCTATGTTGTACTAGCTTGAGGTTCTATGTTGTACTAGCTTGAAGTTCTACGTTGTACTAGCTTGAGGTTCTACGTTGTACTAGCTTGAGGTTCTACGTTGTACTAGCTTGAGGTTCTATGTTGTACTAGCTTGAGGTTCTATGTTGTACTAGCTTGAGGTTCTATGTTGTACTAGCTTGAGGTTCTATGTTGTACTAGCTTGAGGTTCTATGTTGTACTAGCTTGAGGTTCTATGTTTGCACAGGTTGAGGTTCTATGTTTACCTGGCTGAGGTTCTATGTTTACCTAGCTTGAGGTTCTATGTTGTACTAGCTTGAGGTTCTACGTTGTACTAGCTTGAGGTTCTACGTTGTACTAGCTTGAGGTTCTATGTTGTACTAGCTTGAGGTTCTATGTTGTACTAGCTTGAGGTTCTACGTTGTACTAGTTTGAGGTTCTATGTTTGCACAGGTTGAGGTTCTATGTTTACCTGGCTGAGGTTCTATGTTTACCTAGCTTGAGGTTCTATGTTGTACTAGCTTGAGGTTCTACGTTGTACTAGCTTGAGGTTCTATGTTGTACTAGCTTGAGGTTCTATGTTGTACTAGCTTGAGGTTCTATGTTGTACTAGCTTGAGGTTCTATGTTGTACTAGCTTGAGGTTCTACGTTGTACTAGCTTGAGGTTCTATGTTGTACTAGCTTGAGGTTCTACGTTGTACTAGCTTGAGGTTCTATGTTGTACTAGCTTGAGGTTCTATGTTTGCTTAGGTTGAGGTTCTATGTTTTACTAGCTTGAGATTCTATGGTTTGCTAGTTTGAGGTTATATGTCTACTTAGTTTGAGGTTCTATGTTTATCTAGCTTCAGGTTTTATGTTTCCTTAGCTTGCGGTTCTATGTTTTACATTTGAGATTCTATGTTTTACTAGTTTGAGGTTCTATGTCTATCTAGCTTGATGTTCTATGCACTAACTAGCTAGATCAGTGGTTCTCAACCTTTTTTGGTCCATTCCCCCCTCCACCATATTTTCAGAACGTCATTCCCGCCCCCCCCCCTTCCTATCAAAAATTTGGCCCGTTTCCCCCCCCCCTCTTTTCACCGTATTTTCAGAACGTCATCCCCCCCCCCCCCCCTCTTTTCACCGTATTTTCAGAACGTCATCCCCCCCCCTTTCATATTTCCTATCTAAAAATCCACCACCCCCATACAGTATATGTAAAAATGTAAGGTAAATTTAATAGCACATACTAAAACAAGTCTAGACATCCACATAAAACATGATTTGTGGGTCTACTGACTTTATAAAATGAATTTTAGAAGGATGAGACGTACTTAACTGTAAAGTATGAACGGAAAAACAATATCAAGTAATCGGTTCTTGTATTAATGTGATCTTGAAATGGTCTTCATTCCCCCCCCCCCCCCTGAGAACCCTAAAATTCCCCCCTGGGGGGGGGGGGGAATTCCCCACCGGTTGAGAGCCACTGAGCTAGAGGTTCTATGTACTAACTAACTAGAGGTTATATGTACTAACTAGCTAGAGGTTATATGTACTAACTAACTAGAGGTTATATGTACTAACTAACTAGAGGTTATATGTACTAACTAACTAGAGGTTATATGTACTAACTAACTAGAGGTTATATGTACTAACTAACTAGAGGTTATATGTACTAACTAACTAAAGGTTCTATGTACTAACTAACTAAAGGTTCTATGTACTAACTAACTAAAGGTTCTATGTACTAACTAACTAAAGGTTTTATGTACTAACTAACTAAAGGTTCTATGTACTAACTAACTAAAGGTTCTATGTACTAACTAACTAGAGGTTCTATGTACTAACTAACTAGAGGTTCTATGTACTGACTAACTAGAGGTTCCATGTACTAACTAACTAGAGGTTATATGTACTAACTAACTAGAGGTTATATGTACTAACTAACTAGAGGTTATATGTACTAACTAACTAGAGGTTATATGTACTAACTAACTAGAGGTTATATGTACTAACTAACTAGAGGTTATATGTACTAACTAACTAGAGGTTATATGTACTAACTAACTAGAGGTTATATGTACTAACTAACTAGAGGTTATATGGACTAACTAACTAGAGGTTATATGTACTAACTAACTAAAGGTTATATGTACTAACTAACTAAAGGTTCTATGTACTAACTAACTAAAGGTCCTATGTACTAACTAACTAAAGGTTCTATGTACTAACTAACTAAAGGTTCTATGTACTAACTAACTAGAGGTTCTATGTACTAACTAACTAGAGGTTCTATGTACTGACTAACTAGAGGTTCTATGTACTAACTAACTAGAGGTTATATGTACTAACTAACTAGAGGTTATATGTACTAACTAACTAGAGGTTATATGTACTAACTAACTAGAGGTTATATGTACTGACTAACTAGAGGTTCTATGTACTAACTAACTAGAGGTTCTATGTACTAACTAACTAAAGGTTATATGTACTGACTAACTAGAGGTTCTATGTACTGACTAACTAGAGGTTCTATGTACTAACTAACTAGAGGTTATATGTACTAACTAACTAGAGGTTATATGTACTAACTAACTAGAGGTTATATGTACTAACTAACTAGAGATTATATGTACTAACTAACTAGAGGTTATATGTACTAACTAACTAGAGGTTATATGTACTAACTAACTAGAGATTATATGTACTAACTAACTAGAGGTTATATGTACTAACTAACTAGAGATTATATGTACTAACTAACTAGAGATTATATGTACTAACTAACTAGAGATTATATGTACTAACTAACTAGAGATTATATGTACTAACTAACTAGAGATTATATGTACTAACTAACTAGAGATTATATGTACTAACTAACTAGAGATTATATGTACTAACTAACTAGAGATTATATGTACTAACTAACTAGAGATTATATGTACTAACTAACTAGAGATTATATGTACTAACTAACTAGAGGTTATATGTACTAACTAACTAGAGATTATATGTACTAACTAACTAGAGGTTCTATGTACTAACTAGCTAGAGGTGATATGTATTAACTAACTAAAGGTTATATGTACTAACTAGCTAGAGGTTTTATGTACTAACTAACTAGAGGTTATATGTACTAACTAACTAGAGGTTATATGTACTAACTAACTAGAGGTTATATGTACTAACTAACTAGAGGTTCTATGTACTAACTAACTAGAGGTTATATGTACTAACTAACTAGAGGTTATATGTACTAACTAACTAGAGGTTATATGTACTAACTAACTAGAGGTTCTATGTACTAACTAACTAGAGGTTATATGTACTAACTAACTAGAGGTTCTATGAACTAACTAGCTAGAGGTGATATGTATTAACTAACTAAAGGTTATATGTACTAACTAGCTAGAGGTGATATGTATTAACTAACTAAAGGTTATATGTACTAACTAGCTAGAGGTGATATGTATTAACTAACTAAAGGTTATATGTACTAACTAGCTAGAGGTGATATGTATTAACTAACTAAAGGTTATATGTACTAACTAGCTAGAGGTGATATGTACTAACTAACTAAAGGTTATATGTACTAACTAACTAGAGGTGATATGTATTAACTAACTAAAGGTTATATGTACTAACTAGCTAGAGGTTATATGTACTAACTAACTAGAGGTGATATGTATTAACTAACTAAAGGTTATATGTACTAACTAGCTAGAGGTTATATGTACTAACTAACTAGAGGTTATATGTACTAACTAACTAAAGGTTTTATGTACTAACTAACTAGAGGTTCTATGTACTAACTAACTAAAGGTTCTATGTACTAACTAACTAGAGGTTCTATGTACTAACTAACTAGAGGTTCTATGTACTAACTAACTAGAGGTTCTATGTACTGACTAACTAGAGGTTCTATGTACTAACTAACTAAAGGTTATATGTACTAACTAACTAGAGGTTATATGTACTAACTAACTAGAGGTTATATGTACTAACTAACTAGAGGTTATATGTACTAACTAACTAGAGGTTATATGTACTAACTAACTAGAGGTTATATGTACTAACTAACTAGAGGTTATATGTACTAACTAACTAAAGGTTATATGTACTAACTAACTAAAGGTTCTATGTACTAACTAACTAAAGGTTCTATGTACTAACTAACTAAAGGTTCTATGTACTAACTAACTAAAGGTTCTATGTACTAACTAACTAGAGGTTCTATGTACTAACTAACTAGAGGTTCTATGTACTGACTAACTAGAGGTTATATGTACTAACTAACTAGAGGTTATATGTACTAACTAACTAGAGGTTATATGTACTAACTAACTAGAGGTTCTATGTACTAACTAGCTAGAGGTGATATGTATTAACTAACTAAAGGTTATATGTACTAACTAGCTAGAGGTTATATGTACTAACTAACTAGAGGTTATATGTACTAACTAACTAGAGGTTATATGTACTAACTAACTAGAGGTTATATGTACTAACTAACTAGAGGTTCTATGTACTAACTAACTAGAGGTTATATGTACTAACTAACTAGAGGTTATATGTACTAACTAACTAGAGGTTATATGTACTAACTAACTAGAGGTTCTATGTACTAACTAGCTAGAGGTGATATGTATTAACTAACTAAAGGTTATATGTACTAACTAGCTAGAGGTGATATGTATTAACTAACTAAAGGTTGTATGTACCAACTAGCTAGAGGTGATATGTATTAACTAACTAAAGGTTATATGTACTAACTAGCTAGAGGTGATATGTATTAACTAACTAAAGGTTATATGTACTAACTAGCTAGAGGTTATATGTACTAACTAACTAAAGGTTATATGTACTAACTAGCTAGAGGTTATATGTACTAACTAACTAGAGGTGATATGTATTAACTAACTAAAGGTTATATGTACTAACTAGCTAGAGGTTATATGTACTAACTAACTAGAGGTGATATGTATTAACTAACTAAAGGTTATATGTACTAACTAACTAGAGGTTATATGTACTAACTAACTAGAGATTATATGTACTAACTAACTAGAGGTTCTATGTACTAACTAGCTAGAGGTTATATGTACTAACTAACTAGAGGTTATATGTACTAACTAACTAAAGGTTTTATGTACTAACTAACTAGAGGTTCTATGTACTAACTAACTAAAGGTTCTATGTACTAACTAACTAGAGGTTATATGTACTAACTAACTAGAGGTTCTATATACTAACTAACTAGAGGTTATATGTACGAACTAACTAGAGGTTCTATGTACTAACTAACTAGAGGTGATATGTATTAACTAACTAAAGGTTATATGTACTAACTAGCTAGAGGTTATATGTACTAACTAACTAAAGGTTCTATGTACTAACTAACTAGAGGTGATATGTATTAACTAACTAAAGGTTATATGTACTAACTAGCTAGAGGTTATATGTACTAACTAACTAGAGGTTATATGTACTAACTAACTAGAGGTTATATGTACTAACTAACTAGAGGTTATATGTACTAACTAACTAAAGGTTATATGTACTAACTAACTAGAGGTTATATGTACTAACTAACTAGTAGAGGTTATATGTACTAACTAACTAGAGGTTATATGTACTAACTAACTAAAGGTTATATGTACTAACTAGCTAGAGGTTATATGTACTAACTAACTAGAGGTTATATGTACTAACTAACTAAAGGTTTTATGTACTAACTAACTAGAGGTTATATGTACTAACTAACTAAAGGTTTTATGTACTAACTAACTAGAGGTTCTATGTACTAACTAACTAAAGGTTCTATGTACTAACTAACTAGAGGTTATATGTACTAACTAACTAGAGGTTCTATATACTAACTAACTAGAGGTTATATGTACGAACTAACTAGAGGTTCTATGTACTAACTAACTAGAGGTTCTATGTACTAACTAACTAGAGGTTATATGTACTAACTAACTAGAGGTTCTATGTACTAACTAACTAGAGGTTCTATGTACTAACTAACTAGAGGTTCTATGTACTAACTAACTAGAGGTTCTATGTACTAACTAACTAGAGGTTCTATGTACTAACTAACTAGAGGTTCTATGTACTAACTAACTAGAGGTTATATGTACGAACTAACTAGAGGTTCTATGTACTAACTAACTAGAAGGTCTATGTACTAACTAACTAGAGGTTCTATGTACTAACTAACTAGAGGTTCTATGTACTAACTAACAAGAGGTTCTATGTACTAACTAACTAGAGGTTCTATGTACTAACTAACTAGAGGTTCTATGTACTAACTAGCTAGAGGTTCTATGTACTAACTAACTAGAGGTTATATGTACTAACTAGCTAGAGGTTCTATGTACTAACTAACTAAAGGTTCTATGTACTAACTAACTAGAGGTTCTATGTACTAACTAGCTAGAGGTTATATGTACTAACTAACTAGAGATTATATGTACTAACTAGCTAGAGGTTATATGTACTAACTAACTAGAGATTATATGTACTAACTAGCTAGAGGTTATATGTACTAACTAACTAGAGATTATATGTACTAAATAACTAGAGGTTATATGTACTAACTAACTAGAGATTATATGTACTAACTAGCTAGAGGTTATATGTACTAACTAACTAGAGATTATATGTACTAACTAACTAGTGGTTATATGTACTAACTAACTAGAGGTTATATGTACTAACTAACTAGAGATTATATGTACTAACTAACTAGTGGTTCTATGTACTAACTAACTAGAGATTATATGTACTAACTAACTAGAGGTTCTATGTACTAACTAGCTAGAGGTTATATGTACTAACTAACTAGAGGTGATATGTACTAACTAACTAAAGGTTATATGTACTAACTAGCTAGAGGTTATATGTACTAACTAACTAGAGATTATATGTACTAACTAACTAGAGGTTATATGTACTAACTAACTAGAGGTTCTATGTACTAACTAGCTAGAGGTTCTATGTACTAACTAGCTAGAGGTTCTATGTACTAACTAGCTAGAGGTTCTATGTACTAACTAACTAGAGGTTATATGTACGAACTAACTAGAGGTTCTATGTACTAACTAACTAGAGGTTCTATGTACTAACTAGCTAAAGGTTCTATGTACTAACTAGCTAGAGGTTCTATGTACTAACTAACTAAAGGTTCTATGTACTAACTAACTAGAGGTTCTATGTACTAACTAGCTAGAGGTTCTATGTACTAACTAACTAAAGGTTCTATGTACTAACTAACTAGAGGTTCTATGTACTAACTAACTAGAGGTTCTATGTACTAACTAACTAGAGGTTATATGTACTAACTAACTAGAGGTTATATGTACTAACTAACTAGAGGTTCTATGTACTAACTAGCTAGAGGTGATATGTATTAACTAACTAAAGGTTATATGTACTAACTAGCTAGAGGTTATATGTACTAACTAACTAGAGGTTATATGTACTAACTAACTAGAGGTTATATGTACTAACTAACTAGAGGTTATATGTACTAACTAACTAGAGGTTCTATGTACTAACTAACTAGAGGTTATATGTACTAACTAACTAGAGGTTATATGTACTAACTAACTAGAGGTGATATGTACTAACTAACTAGAGGTTCTATGTACTAACTAGCTAGAGGTGATATGTATTAACTAACTAAAGGTTATATGTACTAACTAGCTAGAGGTGATATGTATTAACTAACTAAAGGTTATATGTACCAACTAGCTAGAGGTGATATGTATTAACTAACTAAAGGTTATATGTACTAACTAGCTAGAGGTGATATGTATTAACTAACTAAAGGTTATATGTACTAACTAGCTAGAGGTTATATGTACTAACTAACTAAAGGTTATATGTACTAACTAGCTAGAGGTTATATGTACTAACTAACTAGAGGTGATATGTATTAACTAACTAAAGGTTATATGTACTAACTAGCTAGAGGTTATATGTACTAACTAACTAGAGGTGATATGTATTAACTAACTAAAGGTTATATGTACTAACTAACTAGAGGTTATATGTACTAACTAACTAGAGATTATATGTACTAACTAACTAGAGGTTCTATGTACTAACTAGCTAGAGGTTATATGTACTAACTAACTAGAGGTTATATGTACTAACTAACTAAAGGTTTTATGTACTAACTAACTAGAGGTTCTATGTACTAACTAACTAAAGGTTCTATGTACTAACTAACTAGAGGTTATATGTACTAACTAACTAGAGGTTCTATATACTAACTAACTAGAGGTTATATGTACGAACTAACTAGAGGTTCTATGTACTAACTAACAAGAGGTGATATGTATTAACTAACTAAAGGTTATATGTACTAACTAGCTAGAGGTTATATGTACTAACTAACTAAAGGTTCTATGTACTAACTAACTAGAGGTGATATGTATTAACTAACTAAAGGTTATATGTACTAACTAGCTAGATGTTATATGTACTAACTAACTAGAGGTTATATGTACTAACTAACTAAAGGTTTTATGTACTAACTAACTAGAGGTTATATGTACTAACTAACTAAAGGTTTTATGTACTAACTAACTAGAGGTTCTATGTACTAACTAACTAAAGGTTCTATGTACTAACTAACTAGAGGTTATATGTATTAACTAACTAGAGGTTCTATATACTAACTAACTAGAGGTTATATGTACGAACTAACTAGAGGTTCTATGTACTAACTAACTAGAGGTTCTATGTACTAACTAACTAGAGGTTATATGTACTAACTAACTAGAGGTTCTATGTACTAACTAACTAGAGGTTCTATGTACTAACTAACTAGAGGTTCTATGTACTAACTAACTAGAGGTTCTATGTACTAACTAACTAGAGGTTCTATGTACTAACTAACTAGAGGTTCTATGTACTAACTAACTAGAGGTTATATGTACGAACTAACTAGAGGTTCTATGTACTAACTAACTAGAAGGTCTATGTACTAACTAACTAGAGGTTCTATGTACTAACTAACTAGAGGTTCTATGTACTAACTAACAAGAGGTTCTATGTACTAACTAACTAGAGGTTCTATGTACTAACTAACTAGAGGTTCTATGTACTAACTAGCTAGAGGTTCTATGTACTAACTAACTAGAGGTTATATGTACTAACTAGCTAGAGGTTCTATGTACTAACTAACTAAAGGTTCTATGTACTAACTAACTAGAGGTTCTATGTACTAACTAGCTAGAGGTTATATGTACTAACTAACTAGAGATTATATGTACTAACTAGCTAGAGGTTATATGTACTAACTAACTAGAGATTATATGTACTAACTAGCTAGAGGTTATATGTACTAACTAACTAGAGATTATATGTACTAAATAACTAGAGGTTATATGTACTAACTAACTAGAGATTATATGTACTAACTAGCTAGTGGTTATATGTACTAACTAACTAGAGATTATATGTACTAACTAACTAGTGGTTATATGTACTAACTAACTAGAGGTTATATGTACTAACTAACTAGAGATTATATGTACTAACTAACTAGTGGTTCTATGTACTAACTAACTAGAGATTATATGTACTAACTAACTAGAGGTTCTATGTACTAACTAGCTAGAGGTTATATGTACTAACTAACTAGAGGTGATATGTACTAACTAACTAAAGGTTATATGTACTAACTAGCTAGAGGTTATATGTACTAACTAAATAGAGATTATATGTACTAACTAACTAGAGGTTATATGTACTAACTAACTAGAGGTTCTATGTACTAACTAGCTAGAGGTTCTATGTACTAACTAGCTAGAGGTTCTATGTACTAACTAGCTAGAGGTTCTATGTACTAACTAACTAGAGGTTATATGTACGAACTAACTAGAGGTTCTATGTACTAACTAACTAGAGGTTCTATGTACTAACTAGCTAGAGGTTCTATGTACTAACTAGCTAGAGGTTCTATGTACTAACTAACTAAAGGTTCTATGTACTAACTAACTAGAGGTTCTATGTACTAACTAGCTAGAGGTTCTATGTACTAACTAACTAAAGGTTATATGTACTAACTAGCTAGAGGTTATATGTACTAACTAACTAGAGGTTATATGTACTAACTAACTAGAGGTTATATGTACTAACTAACTAGAGGTTATATATACTAACTAACTAGAGGTTCTATGTACTAACTAACTAGAGGTTATATGTACTAACTAACTAGAGGTTATATGTACTAACTAACTAGAGGTGATATGTACTAACTAACTAGAGGTTCTATGTACTAACTAGCTAGAGGTGATATGTATTAACTAACTAAAGGTTATATGTACTAACTAGCTAGAGGTGATATGTATTAACTAACTAAAGGTTATATGTACCAACTAGCTAGAGGTGATATGTATTAACTAACTAAAGGTTATATGTACTAACTAGCTAGAGGTGATATGTATTAACTAACTAAAGGTTATATGTACTAACTAGCTAGAGGTTATATGTACTAACTAACTAAAGGTTATATGTACTAACTAGCTAGAGGTTATATGTACTAACTAACTAGAGGTGATATGTATTAACTAACTAAAGGTTATATGTACTAACTAGCTAGAGGTTATATGTACTAACTAACTAGAGGTGATATGTATTAACTAACTAAAGGTTATATGTACTAACTAACTAGAGGTTATATGTACTAACTAACTAGAGATCATATGTACTAACTAACTAGAGGTTCTATGTACTAACTAGCTAGAGGTTATATGTACTAACTAACTAGAGGTTATATGTACTAACTAACTAAAGGTTTTATGTACTAACTAACTAGATGTTCTATGTACTAACTAACTAAAGGTTCTATGTACTAACTAACTAGAGGTTATATGTACTAACTTACTAGAGGTTCTATATACTAACTAACTAGAGGTTATATGTACGAACTAACTAGAGGTTCTATGTACTAACTAACAAGAGGTGATATGTATTAACTAACTAAAGGTTATATGTACTAACTAGCTAGAGGTTATATGTACTAACTAACTAAAGGTTCTATGTATTAACTAACTAGAGGTGATATGTATTAACTAACTAAAGGTTATATGTACTAACTAGCTAGATGTTATATGTACTAACTAACTAGAGGTTATATGTACTAACTAACTAGAGGTTATATGTACTAACTAACTAGAGGTTATATGTACTAACTAACTAAAGGTTATATGTACTAACTAACTAGAGGTTATATGTACTAACTAACTAGTAGAGGTTATATGTACTAACTAACTAGAGGTTATATGTACTAACTAACTAAAGGTTATATGTACTAACTAGCTAGAGGTTATATGTACTAACTAACTAGAGGTTATATGTACTAACTAACTAAAGGTTTTATGTACTAACTAACTAGAGGTTCTATGTACTAACTAACTAAAGGTTCTATGTACTAACTAACTAGAGGTTATATGTACTAACTAACTAGAGGTTCTATATACTAACTAACTAGAGGTTATATGTACGAACTAACTAGAGGTTCTATGTACTAACTAACTAGAGGTTCTATGTACTAACTAACTAGAGGTTATATGTACTAACTAACTAGAGGTTCTATGTACTAACTAACTAGAGGTTCTATGTACTAACTAACTAGAGGTTCTATGTACTAACTAACTAGAGGTTCTATGTACTAACTAACTAGAGGTTCTATGTACTAACTAACTAGAGGTTCTATGTACTAACTAACTAGAGGTTATATGTACGAACTAACTAGAGGTTCTATGTACTAACTAACTAGAAGGTCTATGTACTAACTAACTAGAGGTTCTATGTACTAACTAACTAGAGGTTCTATGTACTAACTAACAAGAGGTTCTATGTACTAACTAACTAGAGGTTCTATGTACTAACTAACTAGAGGTTCTATGTACTAACTAGCTAGAGGTTCTATGTACTAACTAACTAGAGGTTATATGTACTAACTAGCTAGAGGTTCTATGTACTAACTAACTAAAGGTTCTATGTACTAACTAACTAGAGGTTCTATGTACTAACTAGCTAGAGGTTCTATGTACTAACTAGCTAGAGGTTATATGTACTAACTAACTAGAGGTTATATGTACTAACTAACTAGAGATTATATGTACTAACTAGCTAGAGGTTATATGTACTAACTAACTAGAGATTATATGTACTAAATAACTAGAGGTTATATGTACTAACTAACTAGAGATTATATGTACTAACTAGCTAGAGGTTATATGTACTAACTAACTAGAGATTATATGTACTAACTAACTAGTGGTTATATGTACTAACTAACTAGAGGTTATATGTACTAACTAACTAGAGATTATATGTACTAACTAACTAGTGGTTCTATGTACTAACTAACAAGAGATTATATGTACTAACTAACTAGAGGTTCTATGTACTAATTAGCTAGAGGTTATATGTACTAACTAACTAGAGGTGATATGTACTAACTAACTAAAGGTTATATGTACTAACTAGCTAGAGGTTATATGTACTAACTAACTAGAGATTATATGTACTAACTAACTAGAGTTTATATGTACTAACTAACTAGAGGTTCTATGTACTAACTAACTAGAGGTTCTATGTACTAACTAGCTAGAGGTTCTATGTACTAACTAGCTAGAGGTTCTATGTACTAACTAACTAGAGGTTATATGTACGAACTAACTAGAGGTTCTATGTACTAACTAACTAGAGGTTCTATGTATTAACTAGCTAGAGGTTCTATGTACTAACTAGCTAGAGGTTCTATGTACTAACTAACTAAAGGTTCTATGTACTAACTAACTAGAGGTTCTATGTACTAACTAGCTAGAGGTTCTATGTACTAACTAACTAAAGGTTCTATGTACTAACTAACTAGAGGTTCTATGTACTAACTAACTAGAGGTTCTATGTACTAACTAACTAGAGGTTATATGTACTAACTAACTAGAGGTTCTATGTACTAACTAACTAGAGGTTCTATGTACTAACTAACTAGAGGTTCTATGTACTAACTAACTAGAGGTTCTATGTACTAACTAACTAGAGGTTATATGTACTAACTAACTAGAGGTTCTATGTACTAACTAACTAGAGGTTATATGTACGAACTAACTAGAGGTTCTATGTACTAACTAACTAGAGGTTCTATGTACTAACTAACTAGAGGTTCTATGTACTAACTAACTAGAGGTTCTATGTACTAACTAACTAGAGGTTCTATGTACTAACTAACTAGAGGTTCTATGTACTAACTAACTAGAGGTTCTATATACTAACTAACTAGAGGTTCTATGTACTAACTAGCTAGAGGTTCTATGTACTAATTAACTAGAGGTTCTATGTACTAACTAACTAGATGTTCTATGTACTAACTAACTAGAGGTTCTATGTACTAACTAATTAGAGGTTCTATGTACTAACTAACTAGAGGTTCTATGTACTAACTAGCTAGAGGTTCTATGTACTAACTAACTAGAGGTTATATGTACTAACTAGCTTGAGGTTCTATGTACTAACTAACTAAAGGTTCTATGTACTAACTAACTAGGGGTTCTATGTACTAACTAGCTAGAGGTTCTATGTACTAACTAGCTAGAGGTTATATGTACTAACTAACTAGAGGTTATATGTACTAACTAACTAGAGATTATATGTACTAACTAGCTAGAGGTTATATGTACTAACTAACTAGAGATTATATGTACTAAATAACTAGAGGTTATATGTACTAACTAACTAGAGATTATATGTACTAACTAACTAGAGATTATATGTACTAACTAACTAGTGGTTATATGTACTAACTAACTAGAGGTTATATGTACTAACTAACTAGAGATTATATGTACTAACTAACTAGAGATTATATGTACTAACTAACTAGAGGTTCTATGTACTAACTAGCTAGAGGTTATATGTACTAATTAACTAGAGGTGATATGTACTAACTAACTAAAGGTTATATGTACTAACTAGCTAGAGGTTATATGTACTAACTAACTAGAGGTTCTATGTACTAACTAGCTAGAGGTTATATGTACGAACTAACTAGAGGTTCTATGTACTAACTAACTAGAGGTTCTATGTACTAACTAGCTAGAGGTTCTATGTACTAACTAGCTAGAGGTTCTATGTACTAACTAACTAAAGGTTCTATGTACTAACTAACTAGAGGTTCTATGTACTAACTAGCTAGAGGTTCTATGTACTAACTAGCTAGAGATTATATGTACTAACTAACTAGAGGTTATATGTACTAACTAACTAGAGGTTATATGTACTAACTAACTAGAGGTTATATGTACTAACTAACTAGAGGTTATATGTACTAACTAACTAGAACTAGAGGTTATATGTACTAACTAACTAGAGGTTATATGTACTAACTAACTAGAGGTTATATGTACTAACTAACTAGAGGTTATATGTACTAACTAACTAGAGTTTATATGTACTAACTAACTAGAGGTTATATGTACTAACTAACTAGAGGTTATATGTACTAACTAACTAGAGGTTATATGTACTAACTAGCTAGAGATTATATGTACTAACTAACTAGAGGTTCTATGTACTAATTAACTAGAGGTTCTATGTACTAACTAGCTAGAGGTTATATGTACTAACTAACTAGAGGTTCTATGTACTAACTAACTAGAGGTTCTATGTACTAACTAACTAGAGGTTATATGTACTAATTAACTACAGGTTCTATGTACTAACTAACTAGAGGTTCTATGTTCTAGCTAGCTAGAGGTTCTATGTACTAATTAACTAGAGGTTCTATGTTCTAGCTAGCTAGAGGTTCTATGTACTAACTAACTAGAGGTTCTATGTACTAACTAACTAGAGGTTCTATGTTCTAGCTAGCTAGAGGTTCTCATTCCTAGCTATCTTAAGGTTCCATGTGCGTTCACACAACTTACAGAATCCCTGAGATGCTATTTTGTGTAAACATTTAGGTATCCAGCTGGTCGGACGACAACGTACACTTGCTCCTTCAGCGAGACGTTTAGAAGCGGCGGGATCGAATCCCGGTGTACTGATAACTTAGTTTTTAAGCGTAAAGCTGAAGAAGAAAGTGAAGGGTGAATTTCTGGAGAAAAAGATTACAACCAAATTACGAGCAATATAATGTTGATAAACTAATTTCATACCTGTACACACTCACCTGTCTCGGCACAGGTGCCCGTTGATTGACAAATGTCAAGAGGGGAGGAGAACGCCATTAAATTCTGGAAACTATGACAACCAAGTGTGAATACAAAAAGCTGTGGGTAATTTTATGGGAAAACACTTAGTTGGCCAGTCACAAGAAACGTAACTCATACACGAAAAAACACACTACGCAAAAGGATTAGTGAGTTCACTCTTCTTGTGCACTCAGGTCACTGGAGGGAGAGGGGAAGAAGGGGAAGAACTTCGGTATGGACTCAAGGGCTTCTGACAGAATGGGAATTGCCTCGTTGAGGTACGTGTGACTTCTTCTGTGTATCATAGTTTAGTTTAGTTTAGTTTAGTCGTTGGATCAACATGACGGCACACGGTTTAACCCATAAGTGATCCGTTTTCCTCCTAACTCAAACCTGAGTCTGGAGAAACTCAGCTCAATGCACGAACTCCGTTACATCGGGGAGGATCCTGGAATACTTTGGGTAGATTTTTAACTCAAAATTTTATGTGTGTATCATACTTGATGTAAATGGGACTTCTTATGTGTATAATACTTGATGTAAACTGGGTTTCTTTTGTTTATAATACTTTGTGTAAATGGGACTTCTTATGAGTAACATACTTGAAGTAAATTGGACTTATTATGTGTATGATATTTGATGAATAAAAAGATATCAATTGAAAACGAGAAAAATAGTGTTGAAGTGCTACATAGAACCTGTACGTTTGTATGGATGTGAAGCGTGGACAATGAGCAGTCAAGCTGAAAAACATCTGATAGCTGAGGAAATGTGGTTTCTGAGGAAAATGCAAAGAATGCCATGGGCAGACAGAAAAAAAGAATGAACAAGTCCTTCATGAAACAAATGAAGATCGTAAACTGATTAGAGTCATTAGACGTAGACAGTCAAAAGATTTTGGGCATGTTATGAGAAGAAATTACTTGGAGAACTTGGTGACAACTGGCAAGATCGAAGGGAAGAGACCAAGAGGAAGACCGAGAAGTAAATACCTGGATGGCTTGGCCACTTGGCATGGTCGAGAAGGAACACAGAGCTGATCCACGACTCTGGTCATCGAGTGAGATGGTAAAACACGACCGCCCACGCTTATCGGCATGGCACATGATGGATGGATGGAATACACTATATAAATGGGACCTCTTATGTGTATAATACTTGATATAAATGGGACTTCTTATGTGTATAATACTTGATATAAATGGGACTTCTTATGTGTATAATACTTGATATAAATGGGACTTCTTATGTGTATAATACTTGATATAAATGGGACTTCTTATGTATATAATACATGGTGTAAATGAGACTTCTTACATTTATAATACGTGATGTAAACGGGAATTCTTATGTTTATAACACTTGATGTAAATGGGATATCTTCCATTTATTCACCGTCTCAATCTTCCACTCAAGCGCAGCCTTTATCGGAAACAACGGGAGCGCGGTGGCTTATTTGCTTACCTACTGATCCGGTGGCTATAGGTTGGAATCTCCATTGAGACAGAAGTGTTACTTGCCAAGGTTCCCGGGTGTGGCGGGACAGCCCCGGCAGCATCCGAATGACACAAGTTTGAAAGGAATTAAAGAGCCCACAAGAATTATTCTATCATTCTCTATGTAAAAGAATAATTATCCACCAGAAAATAATCTAGTCCCCAACCAAGGAATAAGGAAAAACTAACAGAGATTGCAAACAAGAGAAAATTACATTTTGACCACGCACGCCCCATCATTTCTGTAATGCTAGGTCTGAGAAAGCTTTGATGTCCAGATCAAACGTAAAACTCAGACATCACGGCACCAGTCGGCGGGCGCTATCAAAGGTTGACAACTCATTGTTTTCAGTACCAGGGGAGAGAAAGACCGAAAAGTGTGAAATCTGGGCTGGAGATGAATTGATACATGGACATGCTACTCAGGGGAAAACCCCGTGTGATCCAAAGACGGCAATTTAATGCAGGCCTAACACCTATCTAAAAGTCCAGACTTTGTGGAGCCGGGACGTCTGTAATTGCCACCACCAAGGAGCAATTAGGACCAGATGCTTAACACCTCTCCGCAATACTACGGGGCAAAGTAGAAACACATGGCTGACACATTCCTGCCAGCAACCGGGAAGGCTGGTGTTACCAGCCTATTGGAATGTAATGACGCAACTGCATTGCCGCCAAAGCAGGTTTCATTGTTTCAGGCGTGGGGGGCATCGGTCAATTTGATTGACAGAGGAAACTACCCTTCACAGGAAAGGAAGAGGGGTGAAAAGAATTTGGCACTTAATCCATCTAGGTAAATCATCTTACATGGAAAAATAGGCGGAGTTAATGAAAAGGGGAATATTAATTAGCCAACCTGGAAACTAGCCAGGAATTGAATAGAATAAAACTACGAGCAGTGGCCAGCAAGACTTCAGACGCATTCACAATAGTGTACCAGGGAAGCCGGAATTTTAATTTCTGGTGAGAGATTACCCTCTCGTTTTGTTACTTCGATACAATGTCGTATGACAGGATTTCCTAGCTATAACCCAGGTAATACCATTACTCTGATTAGTTTGTCTGCTAGTCTGAAGGCTTGTGTAGTTTCTTGTTCTGCATATTCTCCAAAACTTTACACTTGTGGATTTTCTTTGTACTTAATGTTCCAGTTTCTAGATTTACTATTACACTGTGAACTTTATTTTCTTCTTTCATTCACCACTTGGTTGTCTGATTTGTTGTATGTGATAATTTGGAGAAATCCATTATCCAAGCTACATGAGCGTGTGGCTTATGCATGTACAGGAGATACATTTAGATTCATCCTGTATGATGTTAAACATTGGGGAGACTGACTACTTAGGAGAAATTCCTGAGAGCTACCAGTCTCTTGATAGCGTCCAATTAACATTGATTATTTGGACCAACACTTTGAGTGCCTACTAAGATTATGGTGAAACCACTTGGTTTGAGGAATGGCACCAGTTCACCTTGTCTGCATGATGTCTGCATGAGGACAGACATGACTTAGGACATTCAATATCCCAGACAGATTCAGGGAAGGCATTTAATGTTCGACAGGACTGTGCGACCAGCCCTTCAGAAAGACAGTATGAATGAATCAGAAAGGGAAAGAGTAAGTGAGGTGAACTTATATGGGAAACACTCCATTACACAAATGTATATGAATATGTATGTTTTGAGCTATAGATGTTCTAAATAGTTTAATTAATATATACATATATATATACATTTATTTAGAACTGATATATGTTTATGTAACATGCCATCATCTATCATCATACCATCATATATTATGACTTGAATGTATGTTTATATGAATGTATAGACATATGTGTTTGAGATGTGTAGACGTAGATATTACCCATCTCCGTTCGTTTCATTTCAGATCTCTTAGGAGCAATGGACAGTCAACAACCCATATCCGGAAGTGACTTAGCCTTGTGAGGGACCAATTTGGACTCCTTCAATCTGACAGTGAACTGCGTCTCACTGGGGGAAGCATGACCTATGTGCTTCTGAGCTTTTCAGCCAGATGAGTTACGTATACCATACCATAATCATCATCATCATCATCATCATCATCATCATATGATCATCAATAGCAATAATAAACACAGTTGTTGTATTTTAAACTCAGTTGTCTGTATAATTCTAAATGTTTATAAATGTTTGTGTAGCGTAATCAAGTACACACATTTTGTATCATTTAGTGGGGGTTCGCACATATTGTCCAGAAGTGGGAATCTATGTCCGGGAGGTATCTTGCCTATGCAGTCATAAGTAACCAGATTACGTTGCATGTCTTAACACCTCCTTTCTCACTTCTGGTGATACCAAGTACAGCCAAATCTATATAGATATATTCTATCTTCAACGAGCCACTTCTTGGCTGTTTTCTTGAGTATCAGGGACAGTGTCTTAAATCAGCATAACAGACATTTGTTCCACGTTTTCTCTCTGGGGTCTGGGGTGTTAATTAGTCCCTTCTGACAGAGTTAGGGGATCTTAAACTGCATCAAGAACTAAACACCAGTAGAAGAAAATGATTTTGGCTGAGTGGTTGCCCATCTGGGATCTAACCCCAGCCAGTTGGTGACATATTGGGTCGGCTCGTCCGCTATAGAATCCGGGAGTAAACCCTAGAACCTATTGGTCTGCTCGCCCGCTATAGAATCCGGGAGTAAACCCTAGAACACTTTGGTTCGCTCGCAAGGAACGAACCTATTTCAAATCTGTTAGTCTGGTATTATTCCGGTCTTGCCTATGGATAGAACCTAGGTCATTCTCACTTACATTCTTAGCAGCATTAGTTAGTTATAATTTATTTCTAATGTAATAGCTTGCTTGATTGTAGGCAAGATTTTGACACATCAGGACTTCTCATCCATGATAGAATCAGAGAATAAATTCTAGACTATTGATTTTCATAAACCATTCTTTCATTCTTCACCCATTACATTTGCTAAGTATTAACTTAGGAATTTGTTTCTAGGGAAGTCTGTAGAATTTAAATAACTTGTTAAAAAGTTAATAATGGATAATATCATATGAGTTAATTTACATCATTCACCACTGTAGAATTAATAATCACATTAATTAGTGATATTAATTAGTTTATTGATGATTTACGTGATGATTTTTTGATTACATGCTTTATCATTTGATTTAATCATGAATAATTTGATAATGCTTAGTTAATTCAGTGTATGACGGACTGCTTTGCATCAACTTTCTCACTCTAATTCACTACTATCATTCTCATAGCAGTGTCTGTTCCTCTTGTCACTATCCTGCTCTAGTATAAATCTAACTAGCTCTCTGTAGGGTAATAATATAATTACTTGCCTGAGTTTAAGCTGAGAAGAGATCATGGATGCACGCACAGATTTCTTAGAGTCCGCTAGAGGATGTGGCATAAGGCTCAGCTTAGTAGGAGAGAAGCTAGAACTATTTATTAGAGAAGAAATGGATTGGTGGGACAAAGAAGATGAGCAGATGATGAAAAGAGTTGCAAAATTAGAAGCAGATATGCGTCACAAAGCTGAAGAAGATGAGATTAAGAAGAAGCAAATTGAAATACAGAACATGGAGGAATCTACCAGCTCGATTGAGGAAAAGCCAATCACTCAAGCCGAAACTCTGATAGAAAGCGGGGAAGCTGACCGTCACAAAGAAGAGGCATGCATTCCTTCGCAAATCTCCATGGCTCAGAAAAACAAAAACTTGCGCACAGAAAGGCAGATGCTTCCCACCTCAATTCCGAAAAATAAACGGAATATGGAAAAATGTACCCAGGGTACAGTAAACAGTCACAAATGTGAAAAATGTTTACACCGCAATAAAAGCGGATTAGCTGGCTTGGCAACCTAGCAATCTCAGGAGCTTCCTAAGACTTCCCAAAGGAGAAAAATCCAGGAGGAGGAGGACCTGAGGAAAACTATTAAAGAGATCGAAGGCGAGACCTTACCCGATTCTCTTTTTCCCTTCAGTTCAGATAAACTAGGAGTGGAAATGATTTCAGCTGAGACTGGAATGGATGTAAAACAGGATTCCAGTGTTTCTTTCTATGTGGCCACACAAGATGAAACAATTATCAGTATGAATTACTTATCTCAGATGGGAGATGACATTGAAAATGACACCCCACAACATTCACTTCTATTGGATTTGGCACAAGAAAACCAGACCAGGGAGAGAATACCTCAATTGGACTTGGCACAAGAGAGCCCAGCCATGGAGGACAAACAAGACACGGAGGAGAATTCTTACGATGTCAGTATCTTGGAGTCTTTCGAAAAGGAAACTCAAGATACACAAAGCATTCATGTAGGTTATACCACGGACTCTGATTCAGGGACGATAAACATGTCTGCTAACAACACAGAAGAAAATACTTCTTTGGACAGGATGAAGGTAATACCTATCATCAACACAGCTGCAGCTAACAGGGGATCACAAATGATGGACTCTGCAGCGGAACAAAACCGGAGCGGTTGGTATACTCAACACTCAGGACCTTGTTTACCTTTCACTTCAACCAATGTTGGATGGGGAGAACAGCTGTTTATGTATACTTCTACAAGGAGTGATACAAATTCACAGTTCTTGGGGAACAACATGATTTCTCAAAGCTGGACAACTTCTACTAGCCTTATACTTTCAAACACAGATTCAAAATGGAACTCTGTTGAAGAGGAACGCACCTGGATAAATAATTATCGAGGGAAGAAAACTCTTAAATCAGGAGGGAGTAAACGGACGCCCTACCAAGAAAGAGGCAAGTATGAGTTGAATGCACATCATAAAATTATGATGTTTAGCAAATTTCCTGCCAAAAGGAGATTAAAGGATTTTGTTATGATCTTTGGCCGACGGAGGAAAAGAAAATGGAGCAACATTACTGCAACCAATTCTTTTAAGAAAACACTGATGGCACTTCCTCTGCTTATAGGACAAGGGCCAGAAATTGAGTGGAAAATAACAGTCTCTCTGCAGCGCCGGAGAATCTTGTTATACATTTTGCAATTTCCCGGCTGGGAAAAAGTAAAACCTCCAGAGGACAGGACATTACCGAGCAATAGCCTGGAAATCCGACACAACACCAGGAGCAAAGATTTGCAAGATTTGTCCTGGGAGAATGGACATGGGATGTCTTTCTGGACTCACCGGACACCCCACTGCCACAAGGAATATTGGGAACCCAGACTTGGAGGTAATTCTGGAATGGAGAGCACTTAGATACATTCTTGAATGCTGCCGAGGCTCTGTTATAGGCATCATTAATGAACCTACTTAAATTGGGAAGCTATGTGGCGGGACAGCCCCGGCAGCATCCGAATGACACAAGTTTGAAAGGAATTAAAGAGCCCACAAGAATTATTCCATCATTCTCTATGTAAAAGAATAATTATCCACCAGAAAATAATCTAGTCCCCAACCAAGGAATAAGGAAAAACTAACAGAGATTGCAAACAAGAGAAAATTACATTTTGACCACGCACGCCCCATCATTTCTGTAATGCTAGGTCTGAGAAAGCTTTGATGTCCAGATCAAACGTAAAACTCAGACATCACGGCACCAGTCGGAGGGCGCTATCAAAGGTTGACAACTCATTGTTTTCAGTACCAGGGGAGAGAAAGACCGAAAAGTGTGAAATCTGGGCTGGAGATGAATTGATACATGGACATGCTACTCAGGGGAAAACCCCGTGTGATCCAAAGACGGCGATTTAATGCAGGCCTAACACCTATCTAAAAGTCCAGACTTTGTGGAGCCGGGACGTCTGTAATTGCCACCACCAAGGAGCAATTAGGACCAGATGCTTAACACCTCTCCGCAATACTACGGGGCAAAGTAGAAACACATGGCTGACACATTCCTGCCAGCAACCGGGAAGGCTGGTGTTACCAGCCTATTGGAATGTAATGACGCAACTGCATTGCGGCCAAAGAAGGTTTCATTGTTTCAGGCGTGGGGGGCATCGGTCAATTTGATTGACAGAGGAAACTACCCTTCACAGGAAAGGAGGAGGGGTGAAAAGAATTTGGCACTTAATCCATCTAGGTAAATCATCTTACATGGAAAAATAGGCGGAGTTAATGAAAAGGGGAATATTAATTAGCCAACCTGGAAACTAGCCAGGAATTGAATAGAATAAAACTACGAGCAGTGGCCAGCAAGACTTCAGACGCATTCACAATAGTGTACCAGGGAAGCCGGAATTTTAATTTCTGGTGAGAGATTACCCTCTCGTTTTGTTACTTCGATACAATGTCGTATGACAGGATTTCCTAGCTATAACCCAGGTAATACCATTACTCTGATTAGTTTGTCTGCTAGTCTGAAGGCTTGTGTAGTTTCTTGTTCTGCATATTCTCCAAAACTTTACACTTGTGGATTTTCTTTGTACTTAATGTTCCAGTTTCTAGATTTACTATTACACTGTGAACTTTATTTTCTTCTTTCATTCACCACTTGGTTGTCTGATTTGTTGTATGTGATAATTTGGAGAAATCCATTATCCAAGCTACACGAGCGTGTGGCTTATGCATGTACAGGAGATACATTTAGATTCATCCTGTATGATGTTAAACATTGGGGAGACTGACTACTTAGGAGAAATTCCTGAGAGCTACCAGTCTCTTGATAGCGTCCAATTAACATTGATTATTTGGACCAACACTTTGAGTGCCTACTAAGATTATGGTGAAACCACTTGGTTTGAGGAATGGCACCAGTTCACCTTGTCTGCATGATGTCTGCATGAGGACAGACATGACTTAGGACATTCAATATCCCAGACAGATTCAGGGAAGGCATTTAATGTTCGACAGGACTGTGCGACCAGCCCTTCAGAAAGACAGTATGAATGAATCAGAAAGGGAAAGAGTAAGTGAGGTGAACTTATATGGGAAACACTCCATTACACAAATGTATATGAATATGTATGTTTTGAGCTATAGATGTTCTAAATAGTTTTATTAATATATACATATATATACATTTATTTAGAACTGATATATGTTTATGTAACATGCCATCATCTATCATCATACCATCATATATTATGACTTGAATGTATGTTTATATGAATGTATAGACATATGTGTTTGAGATGTGTAGACGTAGATACTACCCATCTCCGTTCGTTTCATTCCAGATCTCTTAGGAGCAATGGACAGTCAACAACCCATATCCGGAAGTGACTTAGCCTTGTGAGGGACCAATTTGGACTCCTTCAATCTGACAGTGAACTGCGTCTCACTGGGGGAAGCATGACCTATGTGCTTCTGAGCTTTTCAGCCAGATGAGTTACGTATACCATACCATAATCATCATCATCATCATCATCAT
Organism: Cepaea hortensis; assembly: GCA_963921405.1. NCBI lineage: Eukaryota > Metazoa > Mollusca > Gastropoda > Stylommatophora > Helicidae > Cepaea > Cepaea hortensis. Next base: position 105,197,822 of record OY992886.1, read on the forward strand.
CATCATATGATCATCAATAGCAATAATAAACACAGTTGTTGTATTTTAAACTCAGTTGTCTGTATAATTCTAAATGTTTATAAATGTTTGTGTAGCGTAATCAAGTACACACATTTTGTATCATTTAGTGGGGGTTCGCACATATTGTCCAGAAGTGGGAATCTATGTCCGGGAGGTATCTTGCCTATGCAGTCATAAGTAACCAGATTACGTTGCATGTCTTAACTCCTCCTTTCTCACTTCTGGTGATACCAAGTGCAGCCAAATCTATATAGATATATTCTATCTTCAACGAGCCACTTCTTGGCTGTTTTCTTGAGTATCAGGGACAGTGTCTTAAATCAGCATAACAGACATTTGTTCCACGTTTTCTCTCTGGGGTCTGGGGTGTTAATTAGTCCCTTCTGACAGAGTTAGGGGATCTTAAACTGCATCCAGAACTAAACACCAGTAGAAGAAAATGATTTTGGCTGAGTGGTTGCCCATCTGGGATCTAACCCCAGCCAGTATCCGGTGGCTATAGGTTGGAATCTCCATTGAGACAGAAGTGTTACTTGCCAAGGTTCCCGGGTCAGTTAAGATTAGCATGGACACCAGTAAATGTCATGTGAGGTCAAGGCCGGCGGTGGGTTACTGACCAGGTTGCTCAGCCAGTGTCGACTGGATTGAGAAATGTAGAGCTGTACAATATGTACAAGCTGTAAAATTTTCCAAGACACATATAGCTGTACAATATAATACACATCAAGGCACGTAAAGCTGTACAAAATAGTGCACATCAAGACATGTAGAGCTGTACAATATGTTCAGTACACATCAAGATATAAAGAGCTGTACAATATGTTCAGTACACATCAAGATATATAGAGCTGTACAATATGTTCAGTACACATCAAGATATATAGAGCTGTACAATATGTTCAGTACACATCAAGATATATAGAGCTGTACAATATGTTCAGTACACATCAAGATATATAGAGCTGTACAATATGTTCAGTACACATCAAGATATATAGAGCTGTACAATATGTTCAGTACACATCAAGATATATAGAGCTGTACAATATGTTCAGTACACATCAAGATATATAGAGCTGTACAATATGTCCAGTACACATCAAGATATATAGAGCTGTACAATATGTTCAGTACACATCAAGATATATAGAGCTGCACAATATGTCCAGTACACATCAAGATATTTTAATTGAGTCACATTTGTTAAGCAATGATGTTCAGACCAAATGGAACCAGAAGAAGAGGGCGACCATATCAACGATAGACAGAGGGGAAAACATGGATAGATGGATTAATATATTCCACTGTAATCTCGATAAATGTAGCCAATAAATGGGCACTTTCCCGTTGTTTATGCTTCACTTCAACACCGCAAGATTCAAGACGGATAAGATGAGATGAGCATTTGTAACAAGTTATTTATTTGTGAACAGCCGAAGTATTTTAACTGATTCTTCTCATTCAGTAATAATTATTTTAATACACGTTCTGTTTACTTTCTTCTCGCCAGATGACTTTTGTACTGTTCGTCAACTTAAAGTGAAGTGAATTAAAGTAAAGTACAGTAAATCAGTGGCCCCCTTGTCACACTGTGAGGTGTAATAGGTATATGGAGATTTCCCCACATTGTTACACAAACAGGAACTCGATCTGTGACGTGGTCAATATCCCACCGTCATCCTTTACTTCTCAGACAATGCCCTGGTACTCATTTGTTACAAAAATGCCAACCTCGAGGGGGAGTCGAAAACATAACTCATAGGCCGACAGCCATAGCGCTGCTGTGACATCCCTTTCTTCCGTATTTTTTTTTTTTTCACCATTCAATAATGAAGAGAAAATGTAACACGTGCAAAGTTGACGAAACCAGCTTTAGAATGAAAGAACCATTTGAGGCCACTAAGACAGCACATACATAAATACACACGTATTCTGTACTTGCGAATTCTGTCCATATTCCGTTGTTGTGGGTTCGTGTATATGATAGACTTGGCTAGTGAAGACACATTTTTCATGTGTGCCTAGTTGGTCATGCGTCGAAGTACACTTGTTTCTGCAGCGAGGCCCTGTCGTTATTTGGAGGTGAAAGGCTCGAATCCCCGTCGGTAACTATAGCTTTCAATTTTTATGTTGTCTAGGGCCTCCTCTAATCTATAATTCTTTTCCCTACTTCTATGAGCGCCCTCTAATCTATAATTCTTTCCCCTACTTCTATGTACACCCTCTAGTCTCTAATTCTTTCCCCTACTTCCATGAGCGCCCTCTAGTCTCTAATTCCTTCCCCTACTTCTTTGAACGCCCTCTAGTCTCTAATTCTTTCCCCTACTTCTATTAGCGCCCTCTAGTCTCTAATTCTTTCCCTTACTTCTATGTACGCCCTCTAGTCTATAATTCTTTCCCTTACTTCTATGTACGCCCTCTAGTCTATAATTTTTTCCTCTACTTCTATGTATGCCCTCTAGTCTATAATTTTTCCCCTACTTCTATGTACGCCCTCTAGTCTATAATTTTTCCCCTACTTCTATGAGCGCCCTCTAGTCTATAATTCTTTCCCTTACTTCTATGAGCGCCCTCTAGTCTATAATTCTTTCCCCTACTTCTATGTACGCCCTCTAGTCTATAATTCTTTCCCCTACTTCTATGAGCGCCCTCTAGTCTATAATTCTTTCCCCTACTTCTATGAGCGCCCTCTAGTCTATAATTTTTCCCCTACTTCTAGGTACGCCCTCTAGTCTATAATTCTTTCCCTTACTTCTATGAGCGCCCTCTAGTCTATAATTCTTTCCCCTACTTCTATGTACGCCCTCTAGTCTATAATTCTTTCCCCTACTTCTATGAGCGCCCTCTAGACTATAATTCTTTCCCCTACTTCTATGAGCGCCCTCTAGTCTATAATTTTTCCCCTACTTCTATGTACGCCCTCTAGTCTATAATTCTTTCCCTACTTCTATGAGCGCCTTCTAGTCTATAATTCTTTCCCCTACTTCTATGTACGCCCTCTAGTCTATAATTCTTTCCCCTACTTCTATGAGCGCCCTCTAGTCTATAATTCTTTCCCCTACTTCTATGAGCGCCCTCTAGTCTATAATTCTTTCCCCTACTTCTATGAGCGCCCTCTAGTCGATAATTCTTTCCCCTACTTCTATGAGCGCCCTCTAGTCTCTAATTCTGTCCCCTGCTTCTAGGAGCGACCTCCAGTCTCTAATTCTTTCCCCTACTTCTATGAGCGCCCTCTAGTCTATAATTCTTTCCCTTACTTCTATGAGCGCCCTCTAGTCTATAATTCGTTCCCCTACTTCTATGTATACCCTCTGGTCTCTAATTCTTTCCCTTACTTCTATGAGCGCCCTCTAGTCTCTAATTCTGTCCCCTGCTTCTAGGAGCGCCCTCTAGTCTATAATTCTTTCCCCTACTTCTATGAGCGCCCTCTAGTCTATAATTGTTTCCCCTACTTCTATGAGCGCCCTCTAGTCTATAATTCTTTCCCCTACTTCTATGAGCGCCCTCTAGTCTATAATTCTTTCCTCTACTTCTAGGAGCGCCCTCTAGTCTATAATTCTGTCCCCTGCTTCTAGGAGCGCCCTCTAGTCTATAATTCTTTCCCCTACTTCTATGAGCGCCCTCTAGTCTATAATTGTTTCCCCTACTTCTATGAGCGCCCTCTAGTCTATAATTCTTTCCCCTACTTCTATGAGCGCCCTCTAGTCTATAATTCTTTCCTCTACTTCTAGGAGCGCCCTCTAGTCTATAATTCTTTCCCCTACTTCTATGAGCGCCCTCTAGTCTATAATTCTTTCCCCTACTTCTATGAGCGCCCTCTAGTCTATAATTCTTTCCCCTACTTCTATGAGCGCCCTCTAGTCTCTAATTCTTTTCCCTACTTCTATGTACACCCTCTAGTCTATAATTCTTTCCCCTACTTCTAGGTACGCCCTCTAGTCTATAATTCTTTCCCCTACTTCTAGGTACGCCCTCTAGTCTATAATTCTTTCCCCTACTTCTAGGTACGCCCTCTAGTCTATAATTCTTTCCCCTACTTCTAGGTACGCCCTCTAGTCTATAATTCTTTCCCCTACTTCTAGGTACGCCCTCTAGTCTATAATTCTTTCCCCTACTTCTATGAGCGCCCTCTAGTCTCTAATTCTGTCCCCTGCTTCTAGGAGCGACCTCCAGTCTCTAATTCTTTCCCCTACTTCTATGAGCGCCCTCTAGTCTATAATTCTGTCCCCTACTTCTATGAGCGCCCTCTAGTCTCTAATTCTGTCCCCTGCTTCTATGAGCGCCCTCTAGTCTATAATTGTTTCCCCTACTTCTATGAGCGCCCTCTAGTCTATAATTCTTTCCCCTACTTCTATGAGCGCCCTCTAGTCTATAATTCTTTCCTCTACTTCTAGGAGCGCCCTCTAGTCTATAATTCTTTCCCCTACTTCTATGAGCGCCCTCTAGTCTATAATTCTTTCCCCTACTTCTATGAGCGCCCTCTAGTCTATAATTCTTTCCCCTACTTCTATGAGCGCCCTCTAGTCTCTAATTCTTTTCCCTACTTCTATGTACACCCTCTAGTCTATAATTCTTTCCCCTACTTCTAGGTACGCCCTCTAGTCTATAATTCTTTCCCCTACTTCTAGGTACGCCCTCTAGTCTATAATTCTTTCCCCTACTTCAAGGTACGCCCTCTAGTCTATAATTCTTTCCCCTACTTCTAGGTACGCCCTCTAGTCTATAATTCTTTCCCCTACTTCTAGGTACGCCCTCTAGTCTATAATTCTTTCCCCTACTTCTAGGTACACCCTCTAGTCTATAATTCTTTCCCCTACTTCTATGAGCGCCCTCTAATCTCTAATTCTGTCCCCTGCTTCTAGGAGCGACCTCCAGTCTCTAGTTCTTTCCCCTACTTCTATGAGCGCCCTCTAGTCTATAATTCTTTCCTCTACTTCTATGAACGCCCTCTAGTCTATAATTCTTTCCCCTACTTCAATGAGCTTTAAACAATACACGTGTATTTATTTACGAACTGTTTTAGAATGAAGGAGTCAGTGTTACGGCTACAAGTCCTTCGTCGGTAAACAAAACAAAGCTTTGAGTGTGTTTTTGTATCGCTGACTTTCTTCTCGTCCCATGTTTTTATTTATTTGTTGCCATAGCCCATCTTTCCAGCAGTCTAACACACTTCATTACTTGGTTGGTTGGTCGTCGGTTCAGCGAAACTGTACGCGGAGTCGGTTCATAGACATTCATATCTCACCGTCAGTACCTCCTCATCACGCGACCAGTGACAGCTCTAGCCATGTATCCAGTCGTTTGTTACCCCAGTGACATCGATCCAGGCAACACCCCGTGTCACTACCAGCTAGACCCTCAAAACCGGTCAGCGTCATTAATAGTGTTCGTGGTAAATCCCAGCACACAGCTCTGTGGGGGGGGGGGGGGGGACTGAGTGGTCTCGAGGTATGGTGTCCGCCTCGAGTGCTGGAGGTCCCGGGTTCAAGCACCGGTGAGGGCCGGGATTTTTTTCAAGTGGACTTCTAGTAACAAAATGTCCCCTGGTCTCTGGGTAGTGAGAGCGGACGCCCGTGTGAATTGTTGCGCATGTAAAGAATCCCTTGGCAGTTTGGAAATCGAAAAATAAGTAGCCTAACGGCACTCTCCTGGCAAAATTTCCAGTTAAAAATCAGCCCAAAGTATTTCAGGAACATCTCCGGTGCTACGGAGCTCGTGCACTGAGCTGAGATTCTCCGGACTCAGGCTTGAGTTGGGAGTACAACGGGGCACTTATGGGTTATACCCGTGTGCCCTGATGTTGATCCGTCGACTAAAATAAACTAAACCACAACTCTACGGCCTACCACGGCGGTATGCCTGCCAAACGGCACGCTCTTTCATTACCCATGATGGCCTCACGGTCGGGTAGTAATATGAAAGTGCAACAATGTAAGCCTCTGACTTAAGTACAAACTCCATCCATTGCCTATTCACACCACTTCTCTGAAAATTCCCGAGCGGGCACATTTTCCTCATATGGAGTTTAGTCGACGGATCAACATCACGGCACACGGGTGTAAGCCATAATTGCTACGTTTTACTCCTAACTCAAGCCCGAGTCCGGAAAATCTCAGCTCAGTGCACGAACTCCACAGCACCGACGAGGATCCTGAAATACTTTGGGTAGATTTTTAACTGGAAATTTTGTCCGGGCAGCGCAGTTAGGCTACTCTTTTTCGATTTCCAACTGCCAAAAGATTTTTTACGTGCGCAACAATACACACGGGCGTCCGATCTCACTACCCAGAGACCAGGGGAAATTTTGTTACTAGAAGTCCACGTGAAAAAATCCCGGCCCTCACCGGGCTTGAACCCGGGACCTCCAGCACTCGAGGCGGACACCATACCTCTAGACCACTTAGCACCCCTCCTCATGTGTTAACATAAACAGTATATATTACCGCATGAAGTTCTATCCCTCCATATGTCACACGTGCCCCAGTGGTGTTTTTGTTTGTCTGTCAGATTGCCGTGTTTGACACAGAACACGTGTCCTGGTTTAGCCGTTTAATCATCTGGTCCCTCTTGTGCATATGGGTATTGTGTGAGTGTACGTGTGAGTGTATGTGTGAGTGTATGTATTAGTGTATGAGTGCTTGCATGTATGAGTGTATGTATGAATGTGTCGTGGTTGTATGTGTAAGTGTTGGTGTGAGTGTATGTACGAGTGTATGAGTGCGCGTGTGAGCGTATGTGTGAGTGTATGTGTCAGTATGTGTGAGTGTATGTATTAGTGTATGAGTGCTTGCATGTATGAACGTACGTGTGAGTGTATGTATTAGTGTATGAGTGCTTGCATGTATGAACGTACGTGTGAGTGTATGTGTGAGTGTATGTATTAGTGTATGAGTCCATGCATGCATGAGTGTATGTATGAATGTGTCGTGGTTGTATGTGTAAGTGTTGGTGTGAGTGTATGTACGAGTGTATGAGTGCGCGTGTGAGCGTATGTGTGAGTGTATGTGTCAGTATGTGTGAGTGTATGTGTCAGTATGTGTGCGTGTGTCAGTATGTCTGAGTGTATGTGTCAGTATGTGTAAGCGTATGAGTACGTGCGTGTACGAGTGTATGTGTGAGTGTATGTGTCAGTATGTGTGAGTGTATATGTCAGTATGTGTGCGTGTGTCAGTATGTGTGAGTGTATGTGTCAGTATGTGTGAGTGTATGAGTACGTGAATATGTATGAGTGTATGTGTGGTGGGTGTATGTGGGATTGTGTGGTGGGTGTGTGTGAGTGTATGTATTTTGATTGATTGATTGATTAATTGATCTTTATTTTAGTCTTTATTTTAGAAGGGTTAGAGATTGGGCACTGGCCCGTCTTACATTCGGCCCTTCCAGTCACTCATGTTTTGTTCGTCAATATTGCACGATGCATTTACATAGGGGAAAAAAACATTGTCAAATGAATGTTGTAAACATAAACAATGCATATTACCATGTTATGAGACATATCCCCCACCCACACATCCCTCGCCCACTACACACACACACACATCCCCCCACCCAGACACACCCCCCAACCACGTACACACCCCAGGCATACATATATTCCACCACCCACCCACCCATTCCCATCCACACATACCCCACATACACACATCTCTCCTACCACACACACACACGTCCCCCACCCCACACACACTCGCACACCCACACATCCTCCATCCAAACACCCAAACACCCCCAACCACTCAGCCAAACACACATCCCCAAACACACATCCCCCCACCCACACAAACATTCCCTGCCAACCCACACGTCATGCACCCACCCATACACACCCCACCCACACTTCCCCCACCACAAATCTCTCCCACCCACACACACCCCGCACCCACTCCTACACACATCCCCTAACCCACACACATCCCCACCCACATAGTCTCCCCACACAATCTCCTCACGCACACACACATGCCACACCCATCCCTCATCCCACACACACTCACCCACCCACACATCCTCTACACAACCTCCACCCATCAACACTCCCAATCACCCATCCCCCATCCACTCATCCCTCAACCACATATCCTCCCACCCACACACACATGACCCCACCAACCCACACATACACCACCCATACATATCCCCCACCCACACACACATCCCCCATCCACAGTGCTTCCTGTGTGCAGAAAGGAGACAGTTCCCCCAGCAACAATATACATATGCCAAGAATATATGAAGACCTCAAACGTCACATCCAATCTGGATATAGTTATTATAATTACTAGTGTGTGTGTGTGTGTGTGTGTGTGTGTGTGTCTGTATGTGTGTTTGTGTGTGTTTATGTGCGTGTGTATGGGTAGGTGTGAATGTGTGAGTTCTTGTACGCTTATAAAGTAACGCCAACAAGATGTCATTAAGTCACACCAGGTTAGAGTGTACAGTCCACTGACAGGACGACAACACCTCATACAATCACCAGTACTGCCGGCATCCTACACCGAAATCCCTTGACACTATTCCAAGCTGAGTCTCCAGAACCACATGGACACTACAGTACCCGACTGAGACCAGTCACACACAGAACCACCTAGATACTACAGTACCCGACTGAGACCAGTCACACACAGAACCACCTAGATACTACAGTACCCGACTGAGACCAGTCACACACAGAACCACCTAGATACTACAGTACCCGACTGAGACCAGTCACACACAGAACCACCTAGATACTACAGTACCCGACTGAGACCAGTCACACACAGAACCACCTAGATACTACAGTACCCGACTGAGACCAGTCACACACAGAACCACCTGGATGCTACAGTACCCGACTGAGACCAGTCACACACAGAACCACCTAGATACTACAGTACCCGACTGAGACCAGTCACACACAGAACCACCTAGATACTACAGTACCCGACTGAGACCAGTCACACACAGAACCACCTAGATACTACAGTACCCGACTGAGACCAGTCACACACAGAACCACCTAGATACTACAGTACCCGACTGAGACCAGTCACACACAGAACCACCTGGATGCTACAGTACCCGACTGAGACCAGTCACACACAGAACCACCTAGATACTACAGTACCCGACTGAAACCAGTCACACACAGAACCACGTGGATACTACAGTACCCGACTGAGACCAGTCACACACAGAACCACCTGGACACGGCAGTACCCGACTGAGACCAGTCACACACAGAACCACCTGGACACCACAGTACCCGACTGAGACCAGACACACACAGAACCACCTGAACACGGCAGTACCCGACTGAGACTAGTCACACACAGAACCACCTGGACACCGCAGTACCCGACTAAGACCAGTCACACACAGAACATACTGGACACGGCAGTACCCGACTGAGACCAGTCACACACAGAACCACCTGAACACGGCAGTACCCGACTGAGACCAGTCACACACAGAACCACCTGAACACGGCAGTACCCGACTGAGACTAGTCACACACAGAACCATCTGAACACGGCAGTACCCGACTGAGACCAGTCACACACAGAACCACCAGGACACCACAGTACCCGACTGAGACCAGTAAAACACAGAACCACCTGGACACGGCAGTACCCGACTGAGACCAGTAAAACACAGAACCACCTGGACACCACAGTACCCGACTGAGACCAGTCACACACATAACCACCTGGACACCACAGTACCCGACTGAGACCAGTCACACACAGAACCACCAAGACACCGCAGTACCCGACTGAGACCAGTCACACACAGAACCACCTGAACACGGCAGTACCCGACTGAGACCAGTCACACACAGAACCACCTGAACACGGCAGTACCCGACTGAGACCAGTCACACACAGAACCACCTGAACACGGCAGTACCCGACTGAGACCAGTCACACACAGAACCACCTGAACACGGCAGTACCCGACTGAGACCAGTCACACACAGAACCACCTGAACACGGCAGTACCCGACTGAGACCAGTCACACACAGAACCACCTGAACACGGCAGTACCCGACTGAGACCAGTCACACACAGAACCACCAGGACACTACAGTACCGGACTGAGACCAGTCACACACAGAACCACCTAGACACCACAGTACCCAACTGAGACCAGTCACACACAGAACCACCTGAACACGGCAGTACCCGACTGAGACCAGTCACACACAGAATCACCTGGACACCACAATACCCGACTGAGACCAGTCTCACGCAGAAAACAACACCCGCCACCATCTCCCAAGGCAATCTGCCGTTGACGAAGCACCGCCAGCTGTAATATCACGTCTGTACCCGAGTTCCGGCCGCGCACGTGCTTTGGCGAGTCTGCCATGTGCAGTCTAGGTGAGTGGAAGTTCTACCCAGCACCCCAGATCTGCTCGGTGTTCTGGCTATCACACTGGCTGTTTGTTTTGTTAGTTGGGGAGTTTTTCAGAATTCTTCATTGAAATGTGAGTTGTGTTTTAATTCGCTTGTGCGTATATGTGCGTGAGAGAGAGAGAGAGAGAGAGAGAGAGAGAGAGAGAGAGAGAGAGTGTGTGTGTGTGTGTAGATAGATAGATATATAGACAGACAGACATACCGACAGATAAATAGACAGACAGACGATCGAACGAATAACGAACGCACTTTATTATCGAAGGATCATAAATTGGGCACGTAGGCCAGTCTTACATTCGGCCCATCCAACTATTCATTTTTCGTACATCAATTATCTATTGTGGAATGTTACATTCACACAGGAAGAACATCATCAGATTGCAGCCGTGAACATAAACAATTCATGTTACCATTCTACACATTGTATACCCTTCGTGAATTTACGCACAGAAGCCACAAACAATATGTTGCACGATTTATTGTCTGGCATATTTCATTGAATATCATCGGGTGCATCACTGCATATAATAGACAACTCTTTTGTGTGTACCTGACGAGGGCAGCTAAATATATCAGGCAAAATAAATCGTGAAACATATTGTTTGTCGGTTCTGTGTGTAAGCATATTATCATGTTATGAGACAGGCAGGCACACACACACACACACGCACGCACGCACGCACGCACAGACACACACACACACACACACACACACAAATCCTGGGCAAAGACTGCTGCATTGGTCCAGGTTTCTCTTTTTGGACGGTACCCACCCAGGGTAGGTGGGAAAACACCTTGCCTCTCTAGTTGGCTTGTTATTTTCCTGGCAATTACCTGGAGAAGGTACCACTTGTAATGTATTTACCCAGTCTATCAACATCCAACATTAGTTACCACTTGTAATGTATTTACCCAGTCTATCAACATCCAACATTAGTTACCACTTGTAATGTATTTACCCAGTCTACCTACATTCAACATTAGTTACCACTTGTAATGTATTTACCCAGTCTATCAACATCCAACATTAGTTACCACTTGTAATGTATTTACCCAGTCTATCAACATCCAACATTAGTTACCACTTGTAATGTATTTACCCAGTCTATCTACATTCAACATTAGTTACCACTTGTAATGTATTTACCCAGTCTATCAACATCCAACATTAGTTACCACTTGTAATGTATTTACCCAGTCTAACTACATTCAACATTAGTTACCACTTGTAATGTATTTACCCAGTCTATCTACATTCAACATTAGTTACCACTTGTAATGTATTTACCCAGTCTATCAACATCCAACATTAGTTACCACTTGTAATGTATTTACCCAGTCTATCAACATCCAACATTAGTTACCACTTGCAATGTATTTACCCAGTCTATCTACATTCAACATTAGTTACCACTTGTAATGTATTTACCCAGTCTATCAACATCCAACATTAGTTACCACTTGTAATGTATTTACCCAGTCTAACTACATTCAACATTAGTTACCACTTGTAATGTATTTACCCAGTCTATCTACATTCAACATTAGTTACCACTTGTAATGTATTTACCCAGTCTATCAACATCCAACATTAGTTACAACTTGTAAAGTATTTACCCAGTCTATCTACATTCAACATTAGTTACCACTTGCAATGTATTTGCCCAGTCTATCAACATCCAACATTAGTTACCACTTGTAATGTATTTACCCAGTCTATCAACATTCAACATTAGTTACCACTTGTAATGTATTTAACCAGTCTATCTACATTCAACATTAGTTACCACTTGTAATGTATTTACCCAGTCTATCAACATCCAACATTAGTTACCATTTGTAATGTATTTACCCAGTCCATCTACATTCAACATTAGTTACCACTTGTAATGTATTTACCCAGTCTATCAACATCCAACATTAGTTACCACTTGTAATGTATTTACCCAGTCTATCAACATTCAACATTAGTTACTACTTGTAATGTATTTACCCAGTCTATCAACATCCAACATTAGTTACCACTTGTAATGTATTTACCCAGTCTATCTACATTCAACATTAATTACCGCTTGTAATGTATTTACCTAGTCTATCCACATCCACCATTAGTTACCTCTTGTAATGTATTTACCCAGTCTACCTACATTCAACATTAGTTACCACTTGTAATGTATTTACCCAGTCTATCAACATCCAACATTAGTTACCACTTGTAATGTATTTACCCAGTCTGTCTACATTCAACATTAGTTACCACTTGTAATGTATTTACCCAGTCTATCAACATCCAACATTAGTTACCACTTGTAATGTATTTACCCAGTCTATCAACATTCAACATTAGTTACCACTTGTAATGTATTTACCCAGTCTATCAACATTCAACATTAGTTACCACTTGTAATGTATTTACCCAGTCTATCAACATTCAACATTAGTTACCACTTGTAATGTATTTACCCAGTCTATCAACATCCAACATTAGTTACCACTTGTAATGTATTTACCCAGTCTATCTACATTCAACATTAGTTACCACTTGTAATGTATTTACCCAGTCTATCTATATTCAACATTAGTTACCACTTGTAATGTATTTACCCAGTCTATCAACATCCAACATTAGTTACCACTTGTAATGTATTTATCCAGTCTACATTCAACATTAGTTACCACTTGTAATGTATTTATCCAGTCTACATTCAACATTAGTTACCACTTGTAATGTATTTACCCAGTCTATCAACATCCAACATTAGTTACCACTTGTAATGTATTTACCCAGTTTATCTACATTCAACATTAGTTACCACTTATAATATATTTATCCAGTCCAAAAAGCATGCTCATCATCATGTACCCTGCCAGCTGGAGTGGGCGTGCATGCCTCTCCACAGATCCCTGTCCTTGGTGATCTGGATCAACTCTGTTGATGACATGCCTCCAAAACCTTACTCCATCCAGCATCATTTCTCTCTGTCTGCCCATGCTTCTACACCCACTGATCTTTCCTGTGCTCACGTTGTCTTCCAATGCTTCTCTTCACATTATATGACTACAGGAGGTCAGCATGGCCGAATGGATACAAGAGCGATCCCTCTTAAACTTCCGGTGTGCTGATGGCAAGGTTGTGGGGTCGATCCCTACACCGGACAGTTGGATTGTTGACTTTTCGTCCTTGACTTTGGGGACGTAAATTACAAGTACCTCTGAAGTCGAATTGGGTTCGCCTATTGGGGAGTGACACTGTTAATAGTGAAAGCTGACCCATACGCAAAATTCAGTCCATCACTACTATAAATAATATGTATGGACTACGCTTGAGTTCAAGTCGAGGGAGCGCCAAAAAAATAATAAATGTCATGCTGGTGGTGGTAACCTCATATGACAGACTCCTTTTTATTAAAGAATCTTCCAGTAACCTTCGTAATGAAACCCCAACCACTACGCCTGTTTCTCACCACTGACCCATCAGTATAGATGACTATGTCACCTTGATGTGTGTTACTCTGGATCAGTTGTTGCACCTCAAACTCTGTGCGGCCCGCTGTCCATTCTCTGCACTCACGACCCAGTGTTACTCTTACATTGTGCCAGTTCGTCATGTCTTCCGGAACTAGATCACACACCTGATGTATAGATATTTCTGCCCGTACCATCCAGGACCTGCCTCGTCTTAGTCTTTGACCATATCCATGGCTTCATGCAGGGGGTGATCCCTATCTGCAGCAACCCTCAGGTACCGTTTAGCTTGTAGGACCTATACCTATCCGCCATTGTTGGTAGTGCCAGGATATGCCTCATGCATATAATCGGCGTATCCTTTGTGCACCCCAGGATCACCCGTATGACCGCATTCTATATGCGTTCCAACCTTTCAAGCTGACTCTTTGATACTGTCAGGAACTCCAAACCATACTCAGTGACAGAAATAATTAACAGCTGAAAGAGCCTGTAAAGCATCCTCTGCTCTACCCCGATTGCTGCCATCACCCCCACTGCATAAAGTCCCCTACCAGCCTTTACCACAAAGCCTCCACATGATCCTTAAAAACATACACCTGTCAGAGGTGATACCCAAGTACTTCAATTTACTCTCTCTACTAAGAGGACATCTATTCAAAATAACACATGGGGCATCTGCCTTCACAACCCTGTTATCCAGGGAGTACCACACAACCGATGCTTTATCAGGGTTTATAACGGCCCCTGCGTCCCTGTACCACTCCGCCACTCTGTTTACTGCCATATGTAAGTCTGCAGCCAAACTTTCCATGTCTCTGCCCTACCTGCACACCAGCACATCATCTGCAAATGTTAAAATTCTACCAACACCTTGCTGGTGTAGACATTAAAAAGTACTTGTGGCATGGCAGATCCCTGTGGCAACCCACGTATAATAGTACAGGGATCAGAAGTCCAGGAACCCATACGCAATGCAGCCGTACGCTCATAAAGGACCGTCGCAACCCATCTGACAAGGCAAGGGCAGACGTCCTTGTCCAACAGTGTGTATATGAACCGATCATACCTGACCCTGTTATACGCATACTCTAGGTCAAGAGCTACCGCCACTGTCTCTTGTTTATCCTGGAAGCCCTAGTAGACATCAAATGCAAGTCGCCGCATTGGCCTTCCCAGGCCAGTAACTCACGAGCCCTTTGGGAAGCAGATTACTTTCCAAATGTCGCTGGAGCCTGCGGGCTACTATCTTTCTGAGGACTATGCTTAAGGTGTTTTGCAGGGTTATGATTCGGTATCCATTAAGTCTGGAGTGATCCGTACCAGGCTTTGGGGGCAGCACCAGGTAGCTATGCAACAACACAACGAAATACACAACAAACAACGAAATACTGGCCTATTTGTTGTTTACATTGAATTGATGCTAATGCGCAACCAGCATCACAGACACATGCAACTGGTGTATACTAGAGCAGCGGTACCGTTTGTTTTGTTCTGTAAGTTCACAAGAGCGAGTAAATATAAACAACATCTGTTCACGACGTGAGACACACTGCGAATATGGTATAAGGAACAATTTATATGTCTCAAAAGACCAATTACCGGCTCTGTGGCGAAGGGGTTATGGACGCAATTCGTAATCCAACATACCACGTTCGAAACACAGTTGCGGGCGATTTGGCAGCAGACGACCTGCGTTAGTTTTAATAAAAATGGTATGAGTGCCTGCCGTTCAGAAGGTAATGGAAAACTACTGAACTTTAACTTGCCAAGAAATCACAAACAGCCAAACAGTGCTAGGGTTCACTGCGACGTCCTGTAAAGGATATGCAACTAACTAACTAGACCAATAGGGATGAGATCAGTATCACACTTTCACTTCCCTGGACATGTCAAGGTACGCAATGCAGACAGGATCGACGTCGTAAGGTCAGGTCAATTTATGAAATGTTGATACAGCATTCATGACCCCGCAAGTTACAGGTTTCCACAACAAGCATGAGCGTACATGATTATTCCATCTTCATTATCTTGAACAACTGAAAAAGATAGACATGGTGATGAAATTACAGAGTTTGAAACTACAAAAACAATAACATATATATATATATATCTGCTCCCCCTGTCTTTGTTTTGCAAAGAAATGAGACCTCATGCAACCTGCCTTCATTACCTTGGTTATAATTAAATCTCGAACTCTTGCGGTTTTCATTACATATTCCCCTGTCTTTGTAGTTGTATCTTCTATTCTTCCTTGCTGCAAATTTACGCCTCTCTCGTCAGACTCTTATCTTATTAAAGTTAGTTTGCACCAGTCAGCATGTTCACTACCACTAGGACAACAATGGCTACAGCCACCAGTCAGCATGTTAACCGCCACGAGGACAACAATGGCTACAGCCTCCAGTCAGTACGTTAACTACCACGAGGACAACAATGGCTACAGCCACCAGTCAGCATGTTCACTACCACGAGGACAACAATGGCTACAGCCACCAGTCAGCATGTTCACTACCACGAGGACAACAATGGTTACAGCCACCAGTCAGCATGTTCACTACCGCGAGGACAACAATGGCTATAGCCACCAGTCAGCATGTTCACTACCACGATGACAACAATGGCTACAGCCACCAGTCAGCATGTTCACTACCACGAGGACAACAATGGCTACAGCCACCAGTCAGCATGTTCACTACCACGAGGACAACAATGGCTACAGCCACCAGTCAGCATGTTCACTACCACGAGGACAACAATGGTTACAGCCACCAGTCAGCATGTTCACTACCGCGAGGACAACAATGGCTACAGCCACCAGTCAGCATGTTCACTACCACGATGACAACAATGGCTACAGCCACCAGTCAGCATGTTCACTACCACCAGGACAACAATGGTTACAGCCTCCAGTCAGCATGTTCACTACCGCGAGGACAACAGCGGACTACCCTCTTTACTGATGCCTAGAAGACTACAGCAGCAGGAGAAATCTGGGAAGAAGACGGCAATGGAGGGAACAGTTAAGCACATGACAAGCAACATATTTAGAAGGAGGGGGTGGAGGAGGAGGAGGAGGAGCAGGAGCAGGAGCAGGAAGAAGAAGAAGAAGAAGAAGAAGAAGAAGAAGAAGAAGAAGAAGAAGAAGAAGAAGAAGAAGAAGAAGAAGAAGAAGAAGAAGAAGAAGAAGAACAACAACAACAACAACAACAACAACAACAACAACAACTACAACAACAACAACAATCAACTCGGATTTATTTTCTTCTGCTGCCGTCACTTTTCTTTATATATCACGTATATATTTCCTTCGGAAGCTTGTCTCTAACATCTACGTGTGTTGTTGTTGTTTCTGGCGCTACCACTAACATATCGTGTATCAGATCCCTTTGTCAGCTCCTATCTTTCCTTGTGTTTACAGTTAGCGAAACTGGTGCGAAAATGCCCGTTTGTGATGCTATTTGTGCACACTTTATCAAAAATAGCCTTTGCAAACGCGCAGTCACGTGTTCTGTACTGCATGTTGTTTTTTAGCTTGCAATATAAATCCAGAAAGCCAGCCTATCTTTGTTAATCTTAGAAATTATCCAGACAGTTATTTTTTTCCGTTTTCGCTTTTGGATTTTCAGACACAGCAGCCGTTTCTCGCACGCGGGTTCGTGTATCAGAATTGGGTTATCCGCCGGAAGTGGAAACAGAGTTTAAAATTAAACAACTGTCAATCAAATATGCAAAAAGTAAACGTGAACAGCCGTCTCCCTGGCCAAGAGGTTGACGACGTTGTTCGTAATCCAGTATATCCACGCGGGGAAAACAGCTGCGCGAGATTCAGCAGCGGATCGCGCTGATAACTTACGGGGGTTATGTGAGCCTGTTGTTCAGAAAGCAATGGCAAACTAATGAACGTAAAACTTGCATAGTACATCAACAGCAGCTGAAAAATGCTGGTGTTGACTGCCACTTCCTGTAAGGGATATGCAAAAAAATTAAAAGTGCACGCCTCTTATACACGCTAATTGGGTATATGGTGCGAGCCCCACCCCCATACATGTATAAACCAATTGGTACTTCACTATGGAAGTGTGGTCGGTATCACGTGGGCTGCCTTTACTTCGTGGGACGTGTCCCGGGACTCATTTTAGGCTGTGTCACCAAGGGCACCCAGGTCAATTAAAACAAATTGGCATTGGCGGTGATTCGACCACATGCCCATCATTCCGACAGGCACGCGTGCTGCTTCTGCGCCACCGTGATTATAACCAGTCGGCATTATGATATCCTCTGGCACACGTTGAAGTGGGTGTCGGTGTAGTCAGCGCGCCTGCCTGCCTGGAGCCTGGGATATACAAATTGTTTCTTTTTCTGTTATGTGTATAACGGTTGCGTTCAATGTGAACATTTCTTTCTTTCTTTCTTTCTTTCTTTCTTTCTTTCTTTCTTTCTTTCTGTCTGTCTGTCTGTCTGTCTGTCTGTCTTTGTTTCGATCATTTGTTTACCATTTCTTTCTTTCTTTCTTTCTTTCTTTTATAATTTCTTTCTTTTTCTCAGAAATATAGTACTGTTTATTTCCCCGTCTTCTTCCATAATAAGATGTTATAGAATGGTTGATTTATTTTTGTAGACTACGAACGAACTTTATTTTTAAAGGATCACAAATTGGGCACGCAGGCCCGTCTTACATTTTTCCCTTCCAATCCCTTATCTTTCGTTCATCAATTGTGCATGTCACAATCACATACTCAGGCACAATAGTGATACAATACCTGTATAAGTTTCGGGTACTACTATATCCTGAATTTTATGAAGGTGCATAAAGGAAGCAAAACATGCTGACGAAAAGAAGTATCATTAGACAGAAATAGAGGAGAAAAAAAGTTGTTATTTTCTCCACTTTAGTTTTGTTTGTGTCAACTCGTCCTTGTCTGTTTTAGTGTTGTGTTTAAAAACTTTATTGGCCGTTGTGTTCTCGGATTTGTTTCCCGCCTCGAGCAGTCATCGGTTAAGCTTCGGTTATAATCATCAAGTAGATAACTCGTGACGGTGAAGCATTTCTGTTTACGAGAGTTTCAAACAGCAGGTGTTTGAAGCAAACAATCTGCCCGGGAGATTCACTGACATAAAACACATGGCTGCTGTTTCTTCACATTAACTCTTTGCCTACGTTAAGAACGCAGTTTACGTACATAAAACACACGGCTGCGGTTTGTTCAGCTTAGCTCATTGCCTACGTTAAGAACGATATTTTACCTACATAAAACACATGGCTGCTGTTTCTTTTTCTTAACTCTTTTTCTACGTTAAGAACAGCAGTCTCTTCGTCTGAACTCACTAGCTAAGCTAAGAACGACAGTTCACGTACATAAAACACACGTCTGCCTATTTCTTTACCTTAACTCTTTGTTTACGTTAAAAAAGCTGCTTTACGAAGCTTATTTTTCGTAGCTGGTTGATAGGTTGAACCCCCTTTTTTCAGGTTCCAGTCTCACCGATTCGATTATTTCTGAAAGAAAAGTATCTGTTCCTGTGATCTATATGTGATCTCTGCGTGATATGTGTGTGATCTGTGTGTTATCTGTGTGTGATCTGTGTTTTAGCTATGTGTGATATGTGTGTGATCTGTGTTTTATCTGTGTGTGATCTGTGTTTTATCTGTGTGTGATCTGTGTGTGATATGTGTGTGATCTGTGCGTTATCTGTGTGTGATCTGTGTTTTAGCTGAGTATTATATGTTTGTGATCTGTGTTTTATCTGTGTGTTATCTGTGTGTTACTTGTGTGATCTGTGTGTGATCTGTGTGCGATCTGTGTGTTATCTGTGTGTTATCTGAGTGTTATATGTATGCGTTATCGTTTGTTTTTAGTATCTTGTGGAAGAAGACTTCTGTCGAAGCGTACGCCTCACGAAATGTTTAGGGTAGTAAATTTCGGGTCCTAACTGGTAATAGTAAATCCATGCAACAGATCGAGTTATAGCTAAAAACCCACCACATGATAACACACAGAAGGCCAGGATTTACTTATAGGAGCACTGGAGTGAAATAAACCTAGATGCATGTTATTTAAAGAACCTGGCAATCAACCTCGGCATTTTTTGTAATTTTCTTGACAATTTTACTTTCACTAGTTTCTAAAAGGGGTGTTCAGTTGGTCATACCTCAAAGTACCTTTGCAGCGAGGCCTTGCTGTTATTCGGAGGTGACAGGTTCGAATCCCGGTCAGTAACAATAGCTATCAATGTTTATGTTGTCTAGTGCATCTCTAATCCCTACTTCTTTCCCCTACTTCAGTGAACACCAATCTATACGTGTGTATACATTATCTATGTGTGCTTCTATACGTGTGTGTTTATTTATGAACTGTCTGAGTAGCATCGGAGGCTCCTCAATTGATATTTATGTGTCATTTATTTCAAAGGTTCCCCAATTGATATTTCTGTATCATTGGCCTAAAAGGCTTCCTAATTGATATATGTGTGTAGTTGTGTGTGTAACATGTGTGCTAGTTCTGGAATTGTTGGTCCATCTGGCCGGCTTATTAATTTTTCACCCACAAAATAATTGATTTTCAGAACTGAATCACCCTACTCACATTCTGTTTGTGCTATGGGTGATGGATGTGTTACTGACCATAAAAAATCTAAATTACAACGAGAAATAGAGCGTTGAAGTGATACATAGAACCTGTACTTTTGTATGGATTTAAAACGTGGACAATGAACAAATTGAAAAACATCTATTGGCAGTGGAAATGTGGTTCCCGGGGAAAATACAAAGAATATCATCAACATACAGAAAAACCAATGAGCAAGTCCTACAAGAAGCAGATGAAAACCGTAAACTGATGGGGGAAATGAGACGTAGACAGTAAGGCTTTCTTTGACACGTTATGAGAAGAAATAAACTAGAGAATTTGGTACAACTGGTAAGATTTAGCGAGAAAAACACGGGTAGAACAGAGAAATAAATAGCTGGAAGGTTTGGCCATATATGCATGGTCAAGGCAAGAATACAGAGCTGATCCACGACTCTGGTGATCGTGTGAGATGGCGAAACATGACCGTCCACGCTTATTGGCATGACACATGATGATGGTGAATGGCTGTGTATATTCAAAAGGACAATCCGGTTCTGGATCATCATCATTGTCGCTTGTTTTCCCGGGAGAGAGTTGGAATCAACAAGCACATCTTCAAACTTATTATCTGTTGGGATTATTGACTAACTTTTGTCTACACCCCTCCCTTCTGTCTTCCCTTCCATATATCTATTTCTTTCACTCTCTCTGTTATTCTCTCAACACATACTCTGACAACAGTTCCTTTCAACAATAAATAACAGATTTATTAAGAAAAACTATGTCTGGTGTATGTATGGACTGTGTATATGTAGTTGGTATTGTCTGCTAGTGTGAATGCAAGATAAGACGGTTGATCTCGTATGTGCATTAGTTCTTCTCGTCTTTTCTGTCAGCCAAAACACGGGACTGCACACACAGAAATGGAGTGATCTCACCATGAATGATCTCCTCCTGCTTGAGTCGGGAATTAATCCAATTCTTGAAGAAAACAACTGTTCAATGTCTTATCACCAGAAAATAATCCGATTTGGTAAGTCACTGAAGTTCATATATTTCCCGGTTTGGACGGTATTATAATCCACCTCTGAATACACACCGCCACTATCCAACATTGTCTAGAGTTACTATGACTGTTCTACACCATGTCTATGGTTAACAAAGTTTAATGTTTCGGCACAGTGCAATTGCATGCAGTTTTAAGTATCCCTGCTTGCCACAGGTTAACGTCTTTTCCTTTTAAGGGTTTTAGTTGTATATTTGTTTGAGCATACAGTGTTCTGTATTTGACGTTAAGTTATCACTTCTTCATATTAAAACATGTCTATGTTCTTGTTGTTTCTAAGTAGGTACTTTATTTGCTCAAGTGTAGTAACCTTCATCTCTTCTATGATTTCAATAGGAGATTTGAACCTGTGGAGAAGATAGGTAATCTGGTGATATGCGTCTGCTTCATATAATTTTCTTATGTGATAGTCCTTTTCTAGCCATACTGAAAAGCCTCCGAAAAACATACGGACATACGATTTCTGAGTGCACTAAAGTTTACACGACTAGATAAACGAATGCAATTTCACACATTAAGAACAAACACCTATATCCCTATGCTACTATTACACTAATATATTAATACCTTATATATGCCTCTATAGAATTAATGTAAGTCCCCGAATCGAAATTTATCCACAGCCAAGCACTTTATCCCATTATAAGGGAGGATATTTCTATTCATTACAGGACACAGAATTCTATCTTTCCGTCCAGTTTGGTATCACACTAAACAGAAACTCCATGTTCAGCTTTTTATATTGCGTGTCCCATTCTCCGTTGATTGTTTGATCTACAATCAAATTAGCCGTACCCGTAACATCAAAAGTTCAGTGAAATCACGTATACGTCCTGGCGCTCCGTTCTCCGCTGTTGCGCTGGTCCTCTGTCCATCGCTCGTTTGCACTTCAAAGCATTCTCCGTTCATTTTCCCGTCGGCCGATCGTCCCGTTTCTCCGTGTCCGTCAGATCGTCAAGCAATGAACTTTACGAACACCTGTATCCTATTTTCATATCTGTGTCGGTCAATGCTCTTTTATTCGTCCTCCTCTCAGAATGAAGTACACGATTGTTAACCCTTCTCCTTCCTTGTATTTTAATATGTAAGTTATCAAGGAATCATTAAACTGCAGTTTTTTCTGTGACATAGGCCCCCTCTTAAGAGAGTTGACCGCGTCGACTCTTCATCCCTGTAGTTTTGATTCCTATGATCCTCCAACTTATTCCTCTTCCTCTGGAGTTGGATGTCTAGATAAGAAATCCGCTCCTACATTCTCCTTACCAGGGATGTATTCCACTGTGAAGTCCTGTTGCTACAACAACGTCCATCACATCCACCGTGCGTTGAGCTTCTGCGAAGTAGCTATTAAATCACGTGTTGATGATATGATTGGATCCTCACATGGATCAACACCTCATCCAGTAGGCGACCTCCTATGCACCCTACCATACTACTCATGACTGAAACTAGTGTTGGCTCATCGCTCCTGTACGTTCAGTCGGCCTCCTTTCCACTGGCGTAGGCGATGGCTCACAATACAGACGGATTGTCCCATCCTGATTGTAACACTGCTTCCATGTCCTCTTGGTTTCCCCCGGCTTTGCCTCTGGGGATGTTCCACCTCGTCCTCGTTGGACCGAGTCGTCTTTCCCAAATCTCCTGGACTTTTGCTTCCAGGACCATCTTGGGCGATATTGTATCTGGTCAGCCAATCTTCGGTTGGGGTCCTGGGTATTTCTCGCCCTTCCCGACGTTACCCACCCCTTTTGAACTTGGTTACCGGTGAAACTTTCACTCTTGTCCCTTCCCTGACTTGTGATTTCCCTCCTCCTGTCGTTGGGTAAATCTGACATATCACGTACTTTCCCATAGGCTCTCCTATGTTGTACTGGCGATCTCTGGTCTTCGTCTGGACTGGTAACTTTTGTCCCAATGGCTGCCATCACCATAAAGTGCGAAGCTTTGCTCCCGGATCTCTCCTCATATTTCCTAATGAGATGTCTAGGGAGATTTTTCTGCTCTTCCCCGATCCTTATTTTTTAGATGTTCTTGGACACAACCTTTTCCACGGGATAAGGTCCTTTCCATCCTACTTGGAGTATATTGGTCTCTGCTGGACCCCACACTTCCACTTTGTCTTCCACTTTAAGAGCTATTTTACTCTTAGTCCGCTTGTTGGGTGGTGCGTTCTGGCACTCCGAACAAGACTTCAACCACCGGCGTACATCTCCGGTCATTCCTGGCCAGCAATAATGGCCGGAAATTTGCTGCAAGGTCTCTCTGACACCCATATGTCGATTTTCGCCTATGATGTGTCCACTCTGAAGAATGTGAAGACGGTGGGTCTCTGGAACCACCCACTGCTCGTGCAGGTTATCTCCCCTCCCAGCTCTCCGATAGAGTAGTCGATTCTTCAGAAAGTACTGTCCCCGTTCTGGTGGCTCAGCACTTCTTTGCAGCTTCCTGTAGCAAGGACGCAACGTAGTATCTTTCCTCTGGGCAGTATGTAATTCTCCTATCCCTGAGTTGTCGCATAGTGTCTCTGCCTCTTTTTCCTTCCCGTGAGATCCACTGACTACTGTTCCTTTGTGGGCTGGCTGGTTGGGCATTCCCAAAAAGACATATTTCGTGCCAATGATCATGGGAAATAAGGAGTCCGATAATAAAGCAGCTGGAATAATGCCCGTGACGTACCTGGATTTAATCTCCACCTTGGCGATTGGCAGCGTCATGGTAACAGCACTCCTCATTGCCGGCTGTATCTCTATGGTCTCCCCTGTAAGTTGGTCTGGGCTTACCAAGCTGGCGTCCACCACCGCTTCCCCATCCAAACCTGTATCGTAGAGACAAGCAACCTGCTGGCCATTGACTTCAATCAGTTCGACCACAGGTGGCCTCTCTTGGTCCGGAGTGTCTTCCATCTCCTTGACCGTTTCCTTGCCTTCCTCTTTTGATTCCTCGAGGTTGGTTATGCAATTGGCGTCTTCTGCCTTGCATCTGCAGTCCACAGTATTATGTATTTTCGATTGGCAGTGAGGGCACCATGTTCCCTTCCTAGGTTTTCGTGTGTCCTTTTTGTTCCTAGCTCCTTCGCCGACCTCAGCCTTGTCTGTGATCACCGTCGTAGGAATCACTTTGCATGCTGCGAAGTAAGAACTTTTAGGTTTCGATCTGCAGTCCTTCGTGTTATGAGAGGGCACTTTGCAGAATGAACACCACTTCTCAGACCACTGTCGTTTCGCTGGAGAATTCAAGGTGTTCTTGTTTCCTTCCTTCACCTTCTCTGAACTCTCCTCTGTGTGCTTTATATAAGGTTCCACTTTTTCTCCTTCCCAGTTTTTAGGTTTCTTTTTCTCTTGTTTCTCCTGACCTTTGGTTTGAATACTGAGTTCCGCAGCCTCCCCATGTACCTCTACGAATCGTTCCGCCAGCTTATTCACAACATCAATCCGTTCCGCCCCTTGTTCTCCCAAGAAGGTTCTGAGAGGTTTCGACATTTGCTTTCGCATCTGGTCGACCACCATCATCTCTTCGAGACTCTCATAATCCCTCTTGAATTCTGCCAAGTCCATCCATTTCTGGAGATAGGATTTCAGCCTTAGACTGTAGGCGGCGAATAGTTCTCCCGGCTCTCTTCTAGACGATCTAAACTTCTTCCTATACGTTTGTGCTGTGACTTCATAATGTTTCATCAAAGCGGCTTTTAATTCCTCGTACTGATTTTCCTGTCCTGGTGGTAGGCGTGTGTAGACCTCGTACCCTGAACCACGTAAAGCCTGGGATAATTTAAGAGCCCATCGGCTTCTATCCAGTCCCATAGCGACTGCCATAGCCTCGAACCGATCCAAAAACTGGTATATCTTCTCTTTACTTTCATCAAAGACCGCCAAGGGAAACTTCATGGCATGGTAACCCTGTCCAATCATGTGGGTTGCCCCAGGTGAAGATGAACTTCCTTCTGCTGCATCCATTTCACCCTTAGTTTGTGTCTTGAGTTCTAACTCTTTCAAGCGGTATTCATGTTCCATTTCTTGTCTCCTGGCAGTCTGTTCCATTTCCAGTTTCTTGGTCTCCTGGTCCAGTTTCTTGGCCTCTTGTTCCATTTCCAGTCGCTTGGTCTCCTGTTCCAGTTTCTTGGCCTCTTGTTCCGTTTCCATTCGTTTGGTCTCCACCTCTATTCTTCTCACTTCCAACTCGGCCTTTCGGTCTTCTTGTTCCGCTTGACGAATCTCTCGCTCTCTTTCCTGGATGTAATCAGTTAGTTCCGAGCCAGCTAAACCAATTTCCTCCCCGTTTGCCCTCAGTTCGGCGGTAGTTATTTTGGGAGTGGCCATAGTTAAAGCAGGTAGTTCAGCAAGTTGAGTACAGACACTTCAAAGCAATAAAGAAGTCCTTCCTATAAACAGATAATCTACCTAGAACCTATATCATTATCTATGCCTATCTAATATTATTAATCTACAACACCACACAGTACATCACAACCACTCTCTCATCCACAAGAAGAGATATAGGATAAAGACTTATGTAGACGTGTGACCGTGTGACTAGGTATGTAATGTGTCTTACCACCTATCCACATTCACTCTGTCTGGAACTTTCTCACTGTAAAGTCACCAGCGTTAATGAAATGTTTCTACCATAAATGTAATGGCACCATATATCCAATGGACGTCCTTCCATTAAAAGTCATCAATATATACTTATATTTATTCCAATCAGTATGTCCAAACATGCAGGTACTCCGCTATGCCTGTGCCAATATGCAGGTACCCCTCTATGTATATGCCCTGTTATGCCTCCAGGTCATATGGGTATTATTTTCTACCCCGCTCGCTCCACCAATTATGTCGCTTGTTTTCCCGGGAGAGAGTTGGAATCAACAAGCACATCTTCAAACTTATTATCTGTTGGGATTATTGACTAACTTTTGTCTACACCCCTCCCTTCTGTCTTCCCTTCCATATATCTATTTCTTTCACTCTCTCTGTTATTCTCTCAACACATACTCTGACAACAGTTCCTTTCAACAATAAATAACAGATTTATTAAGAAAAACTATGTCTGGTGTATGTATGGACTGTGTATATGTAGTTGGTATTGTCTGCTAGTGTGAATGCAAGATAAGACGGTTGATCTCGTATGTGCATTAGTTCTTCTCGTCTTTTCTGTCAGCCAAAACACAGGACTGCACACACAGAAATGGAGTGATCTCACCATGAATGATCTCCTCCTGCTTGAGTCGGGAATTAATCCAATTCTTGAAGAAAACAACTGTTCAATGTCTTATCACCAGAAAATAATCCGATTTGGTAAGTCACTGAAGTTCATATATTTCCCGGTTTGGACGGTATTATAATCCACCTCTGAATACACACCGCCACTATCCAACATTGTCTAGAGTTACTATGACTGTTCTACACCATGTCTATGGTTAACAAAGTTTAATGTTTCGGCACAGTGCAATTGCATGCAGTTTTAAGTATCCCTGCTTGCCACAGGTTAACGTCTTTTCCTTTTAAGGGTTTTAGTTGTATATTTGTTTGAGCATACGGTGTTCTGTATTTGACGTTAAGTTATCACTTCTTCATATTAAAACATGTCTATGTTCTTGTTGTTTCTAAGTAGGTACTTTATTTGCTCAAGTGTAGTAACCTTCATCTCTTCTATGATTTCAATAGGAGATTTGAACCTGTGGAGAAGATAGGTAATCTGGTGATATGCGTCTGCTTCATATAATTTTCTTATGTGATAGTCCTTTTCTAGCCATACTGAAAAGCCTCCGAAAAACATACGGACATACGATTTCTGAGTGCACTAAAGTTTACACGACTAGATAAACGAATGCAATTTCACACATTAAGAACAAACACCTATATCCCTATGCTACTATTACACTAATATATTAATACCTTATATATGCCTCTATAGAATTAATGTAAGTCCCCGAATCGAAATTTATCCGCAGACAAGCACTTTATCCCATTATAAGGGAGGATATTTCTATTCATTACAGGACACAGAATTCTATCTTTCCGTCCAGTTTGGTATCACACTAAACAGAAACTCCATGTTCAGCTTTTTATATTGCGTGTCCCATTCTCCGTTGATTGTTTGATCTACAATCAAATTAGCCGTACCCGTAACATCAAAAGTTCAGTGAAATCACGTATACGTCCTGGCGCTCCGTTCTCCGCTGTTGCGCTGGTCCTCTGTCCATCGCTCGTTTTCACTTCAAAGCATTCTCCGTTCATTTTCCCGTCGGCCGATCGTCCCGTTTCTCCGTGTCCGTCAGATCGTCAAGCAATGAACTTTACGAACACCTGTATCCTATTTTCATATCTATGTCGGTCAATGCTCTTTTATTCGTCCTCCTTTCAGAATGAAGTACACGATTGTTAACCCTTCTCCTTCCTTGTATTTTAATATGTAAGTTATCAAGGAATCATTAAACTGCAGTTTTTTCTGTGACAATCATCATGTGCAATTACTGTACCCTTGGCTTCTACGAACCCACATTGCTCAAGTTGCCAGCACAGAATGGCAGTTGTGTCCAGTGAGAGGTAAACATTGGGTGATCGTGAAGCAGCAGACTTGTGAGTGGCTCTTGTGATAGGTGAACAATGCCCAGTAAGAACTCCACCTGCGAAATTGTACACGAGCCCACAAGCCTGCCGCAAGGATGTTCGCATCGCCATATTGTTTATAGAATATTTATAATTGAGCCGATGCAACGTGTTTCCTGCGCTGCAATGAAAATAGGGACATAGTTTCCACAAAAACGGACTTATGATCGTCTAAGACATTGGTTTTCAACCGGTGGGGAATTCCTCCCCCCCCCCCGGGGGAATTTTAGGGTTTCCAGGGGGGGGGGAATGAAGACCATTTCAAAATCGTGTTAATACAAGAACCGATTACTTGATATTGTTTTTCCTTCATACTTTACAGTTATGTACGTCTCATCCTCCTAAAATTCATTTTATAAAGTAAGTAGACCCACAAATCACGTTTTATGTGGATGTCTAGACTTGTTTTAGTATATGCTATTAAATTTACCTTCCATTTTTACGTATACTGTGTAGGGGTGGGGAATTTTTAGGTAGGAAATATGAAAGGGGGGAATGACGTTCTGAAAATATGGTGAATGGGGGCACGGGCACAATTTTTGATAGGAAAGGGGGATTGACGTTCTGAAAATATGGTGAAGGGGGGCACGGGCCATAAAAGGTTGAGAACCACTGGTCTAAGACATATCCAGCGACAACAAGAATACAGATAAGTAATTGTTATATTTATATTTTCATTTAGTGTTGTTCATGTAGTTGTGTCATTTTGTGTTTGTTTATTCTGTGCACACGAAGTCTTTATCCCCAACGTCCATTTCTTTTTACTCGTAATCGTGGTATGGTACTGCTCACAATTTACTTCTGGTTTTCTGGTGATTCATTCTTGTGTTTCCACAAAAAGACATTTCGCCAATTTATTCATAAAGGAGTTTGAAAATTTGGCAAGCTCTGTCGACGTAATTCAGATTGTCTTGTCTCATTATTTCCCTAGTAATTTATCATAATGTTGGGATGAAGTTAATTACTTATCTATTGTGCAGGGGATAATGTGGCAAGCATAATGTGTCTGGGGGAGGTTTTTCAACTTGCTCTGGCAATTAAAGAGACTGCTCTTGCGCACAGACAGATTCACGATCCACTCGGACCCGGTGTCTGGCAATAATATCACTTAGAAGTCTAGCCCGAGAGAAAATTGAGTGCGAGGAGAATGGGGGTGGCGAGGGAGTGCGGGAGAGACAGGGTGAGAGAAAGGGCGGAAGAGAGAACGAACTTTATTTTCAAAGGGTTAAGAATTGGCACGAAAGCGCGTCTGACATTCTGCCCTTCCTATCTGTCTGCTCTCATACATTATATCTTTCATACATCATTTATGAAGCTAATCTAAGACGACAAAAGCAAAAATATATGCATCATAAACTCATGCAAAGTTTGCAGTAACCGATAATTCATGACTCACTAAAACTAATTTGTGAGATGACAGTTACTGATTTGATTTGATTAAACTTTATTTTCAAAGGGTCACAAATTGGGCATGCAAGCCCGTCTTACATTCGGCCCTTCCAATCATTCATCTTTCGGTCATCAATAGTGCATGATACATTCACATAGGGGAAAAAAAACAACTATCAAATGAATGTTGTAAACATGAACAAAGCATTTTACCATATTACGAGGCACACCCCACTCTCTCATACATCCCCCACCCACACACACCCATAGGCACACATACATTCCACCACCACTACTCATCCCCAACACACCCAGCCATCCCCCACCCAAACACACATTACCCCACCCAAAACCATCCCTCCACTTACGCACATCCCCCACCCACACACCATCCCAAACCCACACACACACACCCACCCAAACTTCTTCCAAACACACCCACTCACACCCACACACCCAAACCACCTAGCCAAACACGCGTCCCCCAACCATCCATCCCCCACCCACACACACACACATCCCCTACCAACTCACACATACCGCACCAACCCACACCTCCCCTACCAACCACTCACACATCCCTCCCCAATACACCCATCCCCTACCCACTCACACATCCCCACCCACACACACACAACCCCCACACACATCTCCCCACCACTCACACATATCCCACCCACCCACCCACACATCCCCGCACACATATATCCCCCACATGTACACACATCCCCCACCTACACACATCTCCCCACCCACCCACACATCCCCCATTCACCCACATACATCTCCCACCCACACACACAGCCACAACCCACACATGCATCCCCCACCCACCCTCCTTATCACCCACCCCCTCCCACTCACACATATATCCCCCACGCACATACATATCCCCCACCCACATACATAACCCCCACCCACACTCACATCCCTACCCATACCAATCCCCACCTACACACCGATCCCCTATACCCATCCCCCTACCAACACACCCATTCCCCAACTCACACAACATCCCCCACACACTACACCAACGTCAGTATTTTTCAGCTGTTGTTGATGTACTAGGCAAGATTACGCTCAGTATATTGCCATTGCTTTCTGAGCGACCGGCTCACATACTCCGTAAGTTACCAACGCGGCGAGAACCGCTACCGATTCTCGTGCAGGTTACGTTACTCACGAGAATATACGGGATTACGGAGAAAGACGTTAACTGTTAGGCCAGGGAGACCAGCCATAGTCTGTATAAAGTTAAAGTCTGTATACAGTTAAAGTCTGTATAAAGTTAAAATATGTATACAGTTAAAGTCTGTATAAAGTTAAATATAATTATATGTCGCGTACAGAACGTTGCAATCAATTCCGTCATTTTGTTTTATTGTTTGTTATTTTCTAGACAATTTTGAGGTGATTACCATTGCTTCCTGAATGACAGACTCTCATACCATTGTGAAAACTGAGCTGCTAGCTGATTCCTTTTCTAAAGTCTATAAACACAGCCCCACAAAGATTATCGCCGTGTGTCAAAAACTCAGTTATATAGGAATGAAGACCACCCTGAATGAGTGGTCTACCTCAAGTAGATTAGAGGTAACCCAGTGCCCCTACATGAGGGCAGGGTAGGTGTAGGTGGTAAATAGAAAGGGGAACTATCAAACAGTTCTCTCATGAGACACGGAGGTGTCAACCAGAGAGTAAGCACTCTGGTCACGGCGTAATCACGCCAGCGTGACAGATACAGAGAACTAGACTCAAGAGAGACCACTACTCCAAGCGTGCTGAATGATGCAGCACGCAGAAGCCGAAGTACGCACAAGGTCACTCCGCGTGCCGTGTAGTCAGCACGCGGAGAATTCCTCAGACAGGGGACAGACTTCGTAGTGAGCGCATCGCTTAGCGTCGATGCGTATTCTTTAGCCTAGTAGATAGAATTAGCAGTAGGGTTAGAAACGACTAGCGATAGGCAATTCTGTGGTGTATTCATGTGTGATTTATTAGCGACCGTTTTTGTGCATTGATGTAATGTAAAGAGCCTGTGGCAATAAAATGTATAATCAATACCTCTCGTACGACTGACAAATCTTTTTGTGTGGTGCGAGAGAAGTTATCCCGTAATGCCTGAAGCATCGCTTGTTGACAGGCTAGGATAAAGTGGTGTCAGAAGTGTAGCTTGGACAATTGTTCAAGCTAAAACACTCACCCACGGCTCTAAAGTAGTATTACGGCTAGAAAATCAACAGGGTTTAATTTATGTTAGTGATAATGGCGTGTGCTTTATCCTAGCCTGTCAACAAGCGATGCTTCAGGCATTACGGGATAACTTCTCTCGCACCACACAAAAAGATTTGTCAGTCGTACGAGAGGTATTGATTATACATTTTATTGCCACAGGCTCTTTACATTACATCAATGCACACAAACGGTCGCTAATAAATCACACATGAATACACCACAGAATTGCCTATCGCTAGTCGTTTCTAACCCTACTGCTAATTCTATCTACTAGGCTAAAGAATACGCATCGACGCTAAGCGATGCGCTCACTACGAAGTCTGTCCCCTGTCTGAGGAATTCTCCGCGTGCTGACTACACGGCACGCGGAGTGACCTTGTGCGTACTTCGGCTTCTGCGTGCTGCATCATTCAGCACGCTTGGAGTAGTGGTCTCTCTTGAGTCTAGTTCTCTGTATCTGTCACGCTGGCGTGATTACGCCGTGACCAGAGTGCTTACTCTCTGGTTGACACCTCCGTGTCTCATGAGAGAACTGTTTGATAGTTCCCCTTTCTATTTACCACCTACACCTACCCTGCCTTTATGTAGGGGCACTGGGTTACCTCTAATCTACTTGAGGTAGACCACTCATTCAGGGTGGTCTTCATTCCTATATAACTGAGTCTTTGACACGTTTATATTGTGATGTTTGTTAGGGCTGTATGACAAGAATAGTTGGGCCGAAACGTTGAGTGATTGTCTACTATCAGTTTGTAGTGAACTAGTTGTTCTAGTGTTGCTTTTCGAATGTGCTTTTCTATCGCTGTGGATAGTGATTATAGTATATAAATTGACAATCAGTTACTCATGAGACCATCGTGCTATGAACCCGATTTTTGATGAGAATACACTCTGGCAATTTTAAGGGCTGATGTAAATTGGACTTTGGCGAGATACTGATTATAAATGACAGTTAGTGACTCGCAGATCACCGGTGCAGCGAAGTGAAGATTTCGACTGCTGATTCGATTTAATCCGGATAACTCATGTGTGTGTGTGTGTGTGTGTGTGTGTGTGTGTGTGTGTGTGTGTGTGTGTGTGTGTGTGTGTGTTTAGGTTACCGAGATGAGTTAATATTGAGTGATCATCATTAGTCGTATGTCTGAAGGAATGTCTCCAGAAAGGGGGAGGGCAAGAGAGAGAGAGAGAGAGAGAGAGAGAGAGAGAGAGAGAGAGAGAGAGAGAGAGAGAGAGGTGTGACAGACAGACAGACAGACAGACAGACAGACAGACAGACAGACAGACAGACAGACAGAAAGAGAGAGGAATGTTACAGAGAGAAAGAGAGAGTGAGAGAGGGAGCGCGCGCAAGAGAGAAAGTAACAAAGGACGGAACAAACGACGTTATTAAACCTATTAACAAGAGGGTCCGCGAGGGTTTCTCATGCAGGAGTCACAACGTTATCAATGCGAATATTTGTACACGTTGTGATATGAGATATATTTGGGTAATAGATCAACGTCTTGCTGACAGGTTTAGGCAACACCTCTTTTATATCAGCAGTGGTGCCCAGAAACCGGTATCCATAAACTTTAACAATCCTGACCACTGTGGCGTGGCCGACATACAAGTCAAGACAATCAAATCGTGCGCATTTCACGAACGGGATCGTAAGACACCGGAAAACAGTCTCACCTTCTAGTTGAGTTCACTCTCCCCTCACAGCCTCAATGTCCAACAGTTTCATTTAACTCCCAACCCCGTGTTCTAGTAAAGCTAACAATCTACTTCTGTTATGTGTGTGTGCGCGCGCGCGCGCGTGCGTGCGTGCGTGTGTGTGTGTGTGTGATTTATTCATTGCCTTCTTACACCTGTTAAGAATATGGACCACAACAAGTCTACCATTCTGGCAATCTTGCCTCCCATCTTTCATACGTGTTTTGTTTTCGTTTTTTTTTTTGTTTCATTCCCACATCTGGCAGACAGAGACAGAGCGTTAGAAAGTCTCAGGGGGGGGGGGGAGAGGGAGAGAGAGAGAGAGAGAGAGAGAGAGAGAGAGAGAGAGAGAGAGAGAGAGAGAGAGAGAGAGAGAGAGAAAGACAGACAGTGAGCAGATGCGCGTGAGCTAGAAACAGTGAGAGAAACTTACAGAAAGACAGGAGGGGAACGAATGAACGAACAAACGTACTTTATTTTCAAAAGATCACAGATTGGACATGCAGGCCTGTCATACAATCGCCCCGTCTTACAGTCGGCCCTTTCAGTCATTCATTTTTCGCACACCAATTATCTATCATGATTGTTACATTACTTTGGGGAGGGGGAAAGAAACAAACAGTATAAAATGAATGCCGTAATCATAAACCAACAGACAGACAGACAGACAGACAGACAGACAGACAGACAGACAGACAGACAGACAGACAGCAACATAAAATGCACAGTACAATAAAAGTGTGCACTCACGTGTGTCAAATATTCCAGTAGAAACGCACATGCACGCACAAAAACAAAATAAGGGCGAGAAATATATGACAAAATTTTTGGTCATTAACTGCTTAGGGGGAACAATCACTTTATTTTCATTGTCTGCTTTATTTCAGAAAATCGATACAATCCTTGAGACACCTTGAAGCGAACAGGTCTGGTTGAAAGACAGGTCCTCTACATCGATACAATCCTTGAGACACCTTGAAGCGAACAGATCTGGTTGAAAGACAGGTCCTCTACATACGACTTAGTTTGATCACATAACATAACGGTTCAGCGGAAAGTTGATACGGAGATGAAATAATTTCAAATTTTTGAGATTGTAGCTCTTTCTAACATAATCAATCGGTAATTTAGATTAATTATTGAATAAATTAACCACTGAATAAATTAACCACTGAATAAATTAACCACTGAATAAATTAACCACTGAATAAATTAACTATCGAAAGAATAAACAATTAAATAAAGTAACTATTGAATAAAGTAACTATTGAATGCCGGCTTCGTGGCTTAGAGGTTATGACTTTTCTCCGTAATCTCGTATACTCTCGTCTGTAACGTGATGACGGTGAGAATCAGCAGTGGTTCGAATCGCATCGGTAACTTACTGGGTATGTGAGCAGGCCGCTCAGAAAGCAATGGCAAACTACTGAGCGTAATCTTGCCAAGAGATCAACATACAGCTGAAAGATGCTGGTGTTGACAGCGATGTTCTGTAAAGGATATGCAAAAAAATTTAAAAAAATAAACAATAAAAAAAAACTATTGAATAAATTAGCCATTGAATACATTAACTATTGAATAAATTAATTATTGAATAAATTAACTATTGAATAAATTAACTATTGTACGAATTAACTATTGAATCAATTAACTATTGTATGAATTAACTATTGCATGCATTAACTATTGTGTGAATTAGCTTAGATGTCTACGTGGCCGGGGAGCTTATTGTACCTGCGCTTGAACTTCCGGTAGGCTGATGGCGAGATAGGGGGATCGTTCCCTACATGTGTCAGTTGGACTTCAACGATGACTCTCCGGTCAGAAACCTATGGCAAACTACTGAACGTAGACTGGAATAGAAACATCAACCTTGTGTTGGGATGACAGTAACATCCTGCAAAAACATAAATAAATTATTTATTGCATAAATTAATACCTGTATAAATTAACTTTATTATAAGTTAGCATTGGTATAAATGATTATTGTATCTATTATCTGATTCAGTGCCGAAGGATAATATATCGCCACACATGACTTCCTATTGGGACAAAAGGACGATATATCGCCATACTAGGGTCGATGTGTTATTTGTTTTGTTTCGTGGTATATTCCGAAATTTCAATGTTCAGTGAATCGAAATTCCCATTGTAATACTTGTTTAAACTTGTTTGACAGTGAATCAGTTAACTACTGCGTAAATTAACAAATGAATAAATTAACTAATAATAATTTACCTATCGTATGGTAACGAAATAGTTAAAGGATCAATGCTATAATGTTATCGCTGTATACCATAACTACTGTGTAAATTAACTATTGTGTTCGGTAAATAATTTTATAATTGATAATTGGATAAATGAAATATTGTATAAATTAACTTTGGTATAAGTTAGCTTTGGCATAAATAAAACAATGTATCCATTAACTACATTGCCAATTAACTATTGTGTGAATTAAGTAATAATAATTCACCTACTGCATGGTTAAGAAAGAGGTAAAGGAACAAAGGCTGTGGTGCTATCTGTGAAAGTCGAGAAGAAGTGAAACAATTTGTGAAGTTCAGGATTTGACTTGACCGTCGGCTACCTACCTTCACTTGTTAGTGTCAGTGTCATTGTGACACGTGGCAACATGGTCCAGCATGGAGGACAGAGGGCATAAACTCAACGGTTGCTGTCGGGACATAAACATTGCTGTCCTTGGAGCCAAACATGTTGGCAAGTCAGGTATGTGCCTGCTTCATTGATTTCAGGTGCGTGTGATCATAATGTGTCCTTGTCTTCTATTTCATCTACTACTACTACTACTACTACTACTACTACTACTACTACTACTACTACTACTACTACTACTACTACTACTACTACTACTACTACTACTACTGCTGCTGTTGCTGCTGCTGCTGCTACTAGTAGTAACTAGTACTACTTCCTGCATCTATTACAGCTGCTACTACTGCTACTAGTGCTGATGCTACAGCTGATACTACTATTACTACTACTACTACTACTACTACTACTACTACTACTACTACTACTACTACTACTACTACTACTACTACTACTAATACTACAACTACTACTGCTGCTGTTGCTGCTGCTGCTGCTACTACTACTATTACTACTACTATACTATAACACTACTACACTACTACAACTACCACCAACACTACTACTACTACAACGACTACAACTACCACCACTACCGCTATTAATGTTGCTTCCTTTGCAGTACATCCTACTATTAGAACAGCCAATTTCATAACATCTTGAAGTTAGTATCTCTTTGCTTTCCTCAAAAACTGGCAGGACAGATAAAACGTTATCTTTCATTAAGACAACAAAACAACAACGCGAGGAGAGCTATTGTACACACAACCACACCATGAGTGATGATAACGATGATGGATTTCCAGGTCGACACAAGACAAGAAAGTTGCTCTACAGACGTGCTTTTTTCTTACCTAAACACTACCTGCTTCAGCAGAAAGCGAAAAGAAAGGAGCCAGATTAACTCTTCAAAAACGCTAGCATGTGGCGAGGGATTTTTCTTACTGAGTTCTAATTTACGGTTATAGATAAAGTGTTAATAATTTCTATGAATTCGAAAACTTCAATGTATATCTAAGACAACAAGAAGCAGAGGATTGGCTAGAAGATATCTCATCAAGAACAGTTGAAACTATCAGCAGTAAATACTGGTCTTATAAGAGTTAAACGTCGTGTCTCCCAGGGCAACAAATGAAATTACCCGCCAGCTCACTTTGATCATCCGCCCCCCGGGCGTTGCAATTACATCTACGTGATACGCGGTAGCTATCTTTTATGTTTTTGTGGTTCACAGCTGGAGATGTTTTGTCTTGATACCTGACCTCATTGAAAAGGTAACTGGTACTTCGCATTGAAGATGTTTTCTCTTGCCATCTTACCTCATTTAGAAGGTAACTAGTGTTAGACCCTGAAGCTGTTTTCTGAATGTCTGACCTCGGTGAGAAGGTAACTAATATTTGGCTTCGAATCTCTTCCCCTCCCCTCCCCCCCCCTCCCCCCCCCCTTTTAATATTTGGTCCTGTATGTGGTTCTGTAGATACGACCTCAGTCAGAAGATATGTAGTCTCTGTGGATATTTTTTAAATGTGTCTTCTTGTTTTCTTGATGTCTGACCTCAATGAGAACGTAACTAGTATTTGTCCCTGAAGATGTTTTGTCTTGGTATCTGACCTTATTGACAAGCTAGATATGGCCCCGAAAAAAATCAGTACATACTTCTGCCCTCACTGAGAAGGTAACCATCAATCTGAATCCCTGCCCTCGGTGAGAATGAAACCATCAATACGAACCTCTGCCCTAACTCAGATGGCAACCATCAATAGGAACCTCTGCTCTCACTGAGAAAGCAACCATCAATACTTTCCTCATCCCTCACTGAGAACGCAACCATCAATACTTACCGCTGCTCTCACTGAGAAGGTTACCATCAATACTTACCTCTGTCTTCACTGAGAAGGTAACCATCAATACAAACCTCTCCTCTCACCGAGATGGTAACTATCAATACTTACCTCTGCCCTCAATGAGACGATAATCATCAATACAAACCTTTGCCCTCAATGAGAAGGAAACCATAAATACGAACCTCTGCTCTCACTGAGAAGGTAACCATCAATACTAACCTCTCTGCCCTCACTGAGTAGGCAACCATCAATACCTACCTCTGTCCTCACTGAGAAGGTAACCATCAATACAAACCTCTCCTCTCACCGAGATGGTAACTATCAATACTTACCTCTGCCCTCAATGAGACGATAATCATCAATACACACCTTTGCCCTCACTGAGAAGGAAACCATAAATACGAACCTCTGCTCTCACTGAGAAGGTAACCATCAATGCTAACCTCTCTGCCCTCACTGAGTAGGCAACCATCAGTACTTACCTCTGATCTTACTGTGAAGGCAACCATCAATGCGAACCTCTGCCCTCCCCGAGAAGCTAACCATCATTACGAACCTCATTCTTCTTTTCTAAGGGAAGACTGAGTTTGTGAAAAGTCTGTGCGGAAATTATATTTTCCTGTGTTCAATTTGCTTTCCCCTTATTGAGTAAATACCTTAACTAAGTGGTTATTGCGCACTTCATTTGCAGGAGAAATGTGTAATTAAATAAGTTAACTCGATTTTTTATTGTGTTTGGGAGAAGTAAAAGTGTGTTGTACACTTCTTTGAAGGATGTATAATTTTGTGAAGATGGTCCAATATAAGAAATGCCATTTCTCAAGCAAATTATGTCGAAAATCGGTGCCTTGATTACACAAGGCTCATAAATAAACTCAAATGTATTGTTTGATGCTCGGAGAAGGAGAAGAAGGAAGCGGAGACTAGAGGACACACTAGACAACATAACAGTTGAAAGTTGTAGTTACTTAAGCTGGATTCGAACCTGTCACCTCCATATGAAGATAGTGCCTCGCTGCAGGAACAAGTGTACTTCGACTATGACCAGTTACACACCCCTAAAATTGGGATCGTTATTAACCAGGTCGGTTGTCCACATTAACCCACACCTATGGAATATGGACAGAATACATACCCAAGCATTGAAATAGCACTAAAAACGTTAGGTGCATGTCCTTTACAGGACGTCGTAGTTAATCACATACTTTTCGGTTGTTTGTGATTAATTGGCAATAACGTTCAGTAGTTTGCCATTGATTTTTAAACGACTGGCACTTGTAATATTGTATGGAAACCAACGCAAGGCGGTCTGCTGCCAAATCGCTCGCAGCTGTGTTTCGATCGCGGTATGCGCGATTACAAGTTGTGTCGGTAACATCTTTGCCACAGAAATAGCACTACAGTTCTCAGAATTGTATAGAAACCCAACCTGGGTCAAATAACAAACACATCAGACAGTAATAGGCCTACTGTGTCCAGTATTTACAGCAGAGATATGGTTGGTACTTCAGCCAGGGTTTCTCAGGTTAATTCTGTGTTTGCTCGCACAATCATTACCTTTTATAAGATTATTATAAATAATAAGTTTCAAGTTATGCTGGTTATTGTAATTTGAAGCTCAGTGCTTCAGCCCGGTTTATAACTGGATATACCAACACACGCCAGCACACGGATTACCAGAGGTGACTTATAAATATCGGATGAAATACAAGTTATACATGTTACTTAATGTGGACTTGTAGTCTCAACTGCGTGAAACACTCTATATGTAGTTCGGTACAATTGAAACGATTTTAGCCACTTCTAATGGCGCACACTATGCTTATTATTATTATTATTATTATTATTATTATTATTATTATTATTATTATTATTATTATTATTATTATTATTATTATTATTATTCGTCTACTACTTCTATTTACCCGGCGAAGTGTTTGGGGTGAAGTGTCTGACCTCCAGTGGCATGTGCTAGCGCTAAAGATGAGAAGAGACTGAGCCACCAATTAAGTTTCTGGTTATTTACCTTGTCTGAGAGGTGCTGGCAGCGACTAGCACGCCGGCAAGCCGGTCCTTTGATC
The DNA here is from genome assembly GCA_963921405.1 of Cepaea hortensis. Lineage (NCBI taxonomy): Eukaryota > Metazoa > Mollusca > Gastropoda > Stylommatophora > Helicidae > Cepaea > Cepaea hortensis. Next base: position 105,237,810 of record OY992886.1, read on the forward strand.
ATGTGTTCGAATCTCTATTGATGTTGATTATTTAAATTGGCTTGTGCTCCCAGGTCGGACCGGCCTAAAGTGAGTACCAGGGCATGCCATGGGAAGTAAACACGGCGGATGTGCTAGTAACCACAACAGCATTGAGTGCATTTTTATGTATTACAACAGTATAGGACAAATGCAACACCATCAACTACCAGCACTGGCGCTACACCAAAGATGATCCGATGCGAGAGCAAGAGGACTCCCGAGAAGAAAATGTATTGCCGACATCAAAGACATTGTACAATCACATGAAAAGACATTATCGGGCGCTGGATTGTTAATTAATCCTCCCCATGACGCTTGATGGCAAAAGTGCAAGATAATGTTGATGACAATATAGAACAGGCACCATATATCCAACTCGGCGTATGCGTGTTATTTACTTTACTACCGTTACCGCATTAGAGTGACCTAACGGGTCACAAGATGCAGGGGTCAAGAATATTACACAGCTGTCACATAACGCGACGGCTTGAATGTTTCTGTTTGAGAAAAATTAATGGTGGTTTGGTGTTTATCTCAGTTTCTCAGCCAGCACTGCGAGTAAACTTGAATCTGGGGATGTCTTTGTGCTGACTCTTGTTTACGAAAACTGTTATCTGCCATCTTGCACTGGGGAAACGAAAGTGCAAAGGTTTATATCATTGTTGACAAAATGGTTGAAAAGGCAGGGGATATACGAGGTTAGATGAAAGGAGTGGAAAGAAAGATCGCAATAAGAAATGACAGATGGGGAGCTTGAAAGACAAGAAGACAATAGTGGCGGGAGAGGTTTGATATTTTGAGTATTCGAGCTGGTCACCTAATAACTCAGCAACGCTTTTTCTTCTTCTTTTGTTCGCTTGAAATATGTCTATAACTGCAATGTTGTCTCTTGTATGAATTTAACTGTCTTTTTTAGTTCACACAGCGGTCCATAGAGTGTATCTTCCACTGTCGTCTCTTTAGGCCAGAAGGTTTGCCTAGATATGTTATATTTTGGGCAGTCTTGGAGTATGTGCTCTGCTGTCTGCGACGCCAATCCACATGTGCACATGGCTTTTTCAGCAATCTTGAATTTTGTATACATGTGGTTGCATATCTATTGTGTCCTGTTCTGAGGCGCAGAATAATGACTTGTTCTGGTCTGTCCATAACGTGGTAGTTATCTTGAGGAGGTTTTGGTGGCTTTCTGATTGATTTGATCATTTTTTTCTTTTGGTGGTATGCAACGGGCACATCAGGCTGTTCTTCTTTGGCTCAGAAGTTGATTTAAAGGATTTAAAGTTGATTTGATTTGATTTGATTTTGATTTGGCTCATTCCTTAGCCAATTGATCGGCTCTGTCATTTCCGGGTACTCCACAGTGGGGTGGTATCCATTGTATGGTGACCATATACTGACTGCTAAGTTCAGAAAGTTGTGTCCTTAGTACTGGCAATTTCACAAATAGGAGCGCCTCGAGTACTGATTTTGCATCTGTCAATAGCACCACAGATTGTGTACCATTGCTGGTATGTAGTAATTTCTCTGTTGCTATC
>OY992886.1:105244365-105309365 GCA_963921405.1 Cepaea hortensis
GGGGGAATGACGTTCTGAAAATACGGTGAAGGGGGGCACGGGCCAAATTTTTGATAGGAGGGGACGGGGGATGACGTTCTGAAAATATGGTGAAGGGGGGCACGGGCCAAAAAAGGTTGAGAACCACTGGTCTAGACAAACGATGGTCTGTTACGTTTTGCTTCAAAATCAAAAGACAAAATAACTATAGCTCATGGCGGTAGCGAATGTGACTGATCAGATCAATTCGCATGGTAAATGTTCGTCCAGAATGGATGCATGTTAACACACGGTCATTTCCACCACCACGTACCATCTGACGTAAAATAATAAAGAGGTTGATAATTAAAATATTAGCATAAGCATAATGAAATCAATAACATCTGTAAAAGTAGGAACAGGTAACCAGGACAGAGAAAGTCAGGCATATATCGCCAGCGAGCAACACATGAAAGAAGACAGCGATAAAGCGGGCACCTGTCTGGCCAGCAATACAGACCAGAACACAACTACAAAGTACCAGGTAGAAGATGAAGAAAGCTATATGAAACACTTCAATTATAACCAAGGCTGAGAAAGCAGTTCTAACAAGGTGTTTTCAGGTCGGGACGGGGAAGGGCGGGCAAAGGAAGGAATCGGGAGGTTGGTCGGTTGTTATTTTACCGAGGACGTTGCAATGGCAGCAGAAATGAATAGGAACGCATATTGTAAGGGACATTTCAAGATGGATGACTTGATAGAAAGATTGTACCTTTTCCCTTCGAGACACATCAAGACATCTACTTGTCACTTCTAATTATTTAGTCTTTCTATCTTGTTGCACTTGTTGTACTAGTCGCTTCTAAAAGTTAATCGTTTCCTTCGAGAGAGGGTAATTGTTGTTACACGTATGTGTAATTGTCTGATGTAGAGTGATGGTTACACGTATGTGTAGTTGTGTGATGTACAGTGATGGTTACACGTATATGTAGTTGTGTGATGTAGATTACACGTATGTGCAGTTGTGTGTTGTAGAGTGATGGTTACACGTATGTGTAGTTGTGTGATGTAGGTTACACGTATGTGTAGTTGTGTGATGTAGGTTACACGTATGTGCAGTTGTGTGTTGTAGAGTGATGGTTACACGTATGTGTAGTTGTGTGATGTAGGTTACACGTATGTGTAGTTGTGTGATGTAGAGTGATGGTTACACGTATGTGTAGTTGTGTGATGTACAGTGATGGTTACACGTATGTGTAGTTGTGTGATGTAGGTTACACGTATGTGTAGTTGTGTGTTGTAGAGTGATGGTTACACGTATGTGTAGTTGTGTGATGTAGGTTACACGTATGTGTAGTCGTGTGGTGTAGGTTACACGTATGTGTAGTTGTGTGATATAGGTTACACGTATGTGCAGTTGTGTGTTGTAGAGTGATGGTTACACGTATGTGTAGTTGTGTGATGTAGGTTACACGTATGTGTAGTTGTGTGATGTAGAACGAGTGATGGTTACGCGTATGTGTAGTTGTGTGATGTAAAGTGATGGTTACACGTATGTGTAGTTGTGTGTTGTAGAGTGATGGTTACACGTATGTGTAGTTGTGTGATGTAGGTTACACGTTTGTGTAGTTGTGTGATATAAGTTACACGTATGTGCAGTTGTGTGTTGTAGAGTGATGGTTACACGTATGTGTAGTTGTGTGATGTAGAGTGATGGTTACACGTATGTGTAGTTGTGTGATGTAGAACGAGTGATGGTTACGCGTATGTGTAGTTGTGTGATGTAAAGTGATGGTTACACGTATGTGTAGTTGTGTGTTGTAGAGTGATGGTTACACGTATGTGTAGTTGTGTGATGTAAAGTGATGGTTACACGTATGTGTAGTTGTGTGTTCTAGAGTGATGGTTACACGTATGTGTAGTTGTGTGTTGTAGAACGAGTGATGGTTGCACGGATGCGAAGTTGTGTGATGTAGAGAGAGAGGGGTGGTTGCAGGTATGTAGAATTGTGTGATGTAGAATGGATGATGGTTGCAGTATGTGTAGTTGTATGATATAGAAAGAGTGATGGTAGCATGAATGTGTAGCTGTTTAATGTATGTAGAGTGGTTTCACGTATATTGAGATGTTTGATTTAGAATGTGTCATGGTTCCACGTACATTAAGTTGTGTGATGTAGAAAGAGTGGTGATTGCATACCACAAAACGATTGATGTGTGACCGTGTCTAATGTCTACTCTTCGACCTTCAATCAGAAGCTGTTTTCAGTACTCACGTGCCAGTGGACGGTAAACAGTGCACGGTAAACATCATGGACACAGCTGGACATGTGAGTATTCTCGTCAGTTGTTGTCTGGTTGTATCTGTTCTTTCCTTCTTAGATCGTTTTTTCTGTCTGCATATCTTTTATTCGTTCGTTCATTTTGCATTTCTTTAAATTCTTCTTTCATTCTGTTAATTTGTTTGTCTAATATTCTTTGATTCAATCAATCAATCAATCAATCAATCAATCAATCAATCAATTAATCAATCAATCGTCTGTATTTATTTTTCTTTCTTTTTTTTTTTTTTCTCTCTTTCTTACTGTGCGTTTTCTTTCCATTTTGATTCTATTAGACAGGAACACAAACACATGAACACACACACACACACCCACACACACACACACACATCCCCCCCCCCCACACACACACACACACCCCACACATCCACCCAAACACACACACCCACCCACACACACACACACACACACACTCACATACACCCACACATGTTCAAGATGTCTTGTGGTTTCCCCCCAGATGCCGGATCAAGAGCTGAAGGAGGATCCGGTCATGTGGGCCGATGGCTTCATCCTGGTTTTCTCGCTGACCGATTCCAGCAGCTACCGGGTTGTGGAAACGTTAATCAGCGAGCTCAGGAAGATCAGGTATCCCAGAGCGTGTGTCTGGTTGGACGCGAGATGGTTGATCTTGGTTTAACTCTTTGTGACCTGCGTTGTTGTGACCTTAAAGTAAGGTGGGTGCGGAAAAGAAAGAGTTATAGTAACAGCTGGGGTCGATGTAGTAAATTAACAACTTGGATAGTAAAAACTGATAGTGAATAAGGTAATAACTGTGATAGCAAAAACTCATAGTGAGTAAGGTAACAACAGGGATGATTAAAACTCATAGTGAATAATGTAACAGCTGGGATATTAAAAACTCATAGTGAATAATGTAACAACTGGGATATTAAAAAACTCCATAGTGAATAAGGTAACAACTGGTATAGTAAAACATCATAGTGAATAAGGTAACAACTGGGATAGTAAAACCTCATAGTGAATAAGGTAACAACTGGGTTAGTAAAACCTCATAGTGAATAAGGTAACAACTGGGATAGTAAAACCTCTTAGTGAATAAGGTAACAACTGGGATAGTAAAACCTCATAGTGAATAAGGTAACAACTTTGATAGTAAAACCTCATAGTGAATAAGGTAATAACTGGGATAGTAAAACCTCATAGTGAATAAGGTAACAAATGGGATAGTAAAACCGCATAGTGAATAAGGTAACAACTGGGATAGTAAAACCTCATAGTGAATAAGGTAACAACTGGGATAGTAAAACCTCATAGTGAATAAGGTAACAACTGGGATAGTAAAACCTCATAGTGAATAAGGTAACAACTGGGATAGTAAAATCTCATAGTGAATAAGGTAACAACTGGGATAGTAAAACTTCATTGTCAAGGTCTTAAACTTGGCTCGTTTTCCCTAACACATGTGAGACAAGTACAAGTACAACATGATTGGACTTGAGACACAACGACACGAAGTTCAATGGATTTATTTACCGATCACATGCAATACGATCTAGTTTGACATGTGATGATCATTACAATGCATATATCATACATCAATACACTTACAGACAACCCACAGCTTACAGTCTTTCTCACAAGATGTACAAGCACTCGACTTTCGGGCACAGAACTACACAAAGCCTTTCTCTCTCTATACGTCCTGTCTGGTCCGAGTCCCGAAGCTGTCTGTTGGTTTCTCGCAAAGCGCTTGCCCTCTGTGGATTGGCTTCACGAGGCCTGCGTGCGCCTTGCTTTGTCCTTGCCTGACCGCTGGCTATCGCGTCAGCCAGCAACCCACGGGCAGGTAACTAATACTCGCCTGGCGGGCGTAACGATGTTACTGCATCCCGGTTGGGGACTATTCGCCTGGCGGGCGTAACGATGTTCCTGCATCTCGGTTGAAGGCATTCGAGATTCTGACACGCTCCCCCGGGGATTCTTAATGAAAGATGTCATCTTTCATGTATACTCTATATACATACGGGGTTAATATTTTAACCATGTCAGAATCGACCTTTCTGTTGTTATCTACATTGGTCTAGAAATACATAATAATTCATATATTGGCATAGAAATACATAAGAAATGCAAGTTGTATTTTAAGACATGTGGTGTTCAATTTTTACCCCTTGCCAAGTTTCATCCTCTCGATGGATGATTACCTGAGTTGCAATATTGACCCAGTCAGATCGGTAGCATCCGCTTTCCACAGCAACTACCTCGCAACCTCTAAAAAAAGTAATAATATGCTCTTTGTAACAAAGAACATCTGGTAAGACCGTAATACGACTTGTTCTAAGCCGTATTCAACGTTCGAGTTCCGACCTCATTTGGCCATGAGCTCTTCCGTCGGTCTACAACGTCGGTAACCCTATACCATGCCCAGTTGATGACTTCCTGGCCGTGTTAACAATCTGGCAATACTATGGCTATTTATATACAACACATATTCGAATACATTTCAATTTATCGCCCTTGGTGTAATACTGTAATAACAATTAAATGAAAGGGACATAATTTTAAACACTCTTAAATTTAATAATTTACAATTATTCTTCTATTTCTCAGCTTCATAGCTTGATGCTTTCCCATACTAGCGAAAAAATGTCGATAGTATGAATAAGTTAATCAAGATATGATTCTAAGATTACACTAGTTGAAAAAATATTAATACACAATTCGTGTATTCGACATTGATGATTCCTAAATATTTTAGAAGCGTCATACCTTTTTAAGGTTTTGTTTGTCGTCTGCTAATTTTGGACTAAATTTATAAATTATCCGGAAGTACACACGAACAGCTGATGTTGAAAAATTCTATCACACACTTGTTCCGGTCTGATGTAGCAATTCGGAATGTAACTGTTCTGATCGTTCATGTGTTGGATGTTTCGCTGGAAAACTTCTGGATTTCGATTGACTGCAGTGGTGTAAATGTCAAAGTTCAGTTCACTCTTTCATACACGGATTTAAAATATCACTGGATATGTTCCACTCGCAGATACCACTGATAAATTGGATAGTTCGCTTGCGGTAAGTTCATAGCGAATGTGGCACTGTTCTTATTTCGTAATATATGTACAATTAATATTGTTCGCTTTCTACCACACGCTACACAATTATTCAAGACACTTACTACAATAATAATAAAATAAGAAAACTATATATAGTGGGAATGAACCCTATCACATCACATAGTAGACATACACAGCTTTCGTGAAAAAAAACTTCACTGATGGCTGTGTTGGTCTGAGTGTATTTGACACACTGCACTCAGACATTAGTGCATACTGGGTCGGTCGGACAACGGGACAAAAGATCGGCTATCGTGTTGGTTCTGCCTGCGATATGTCGAACTTCAAAGCTGTAATCTTGGAGCTTAAGAGACCAGCGCGCTATCATTTGGTTGGTAGGTACCCCTGAAGTAATAAATTTTAAAGGGCTATTGTCGGACTCCACAATGAAATGACGTCCCAGAAGGAATCTGGAAAATTTAGTTATACCTTCTACTAGAGCAAGGGCTTCTAACTGCGGTGTCGACCAAGCGCGTTCTCTAGGTTTTAATTTTCTCGAGAAGCAGTATACAGGATGTAGAATGTTATCATGTTCCTGTAACAGAACTGCCCCAATTGCCACGGAGCTCGCGTCTGTGCGTAATCTGAAAGAAATAAGGAAATTTGGCAATTTGAGAATGGGATTCTTTAAACTATTCTCAGAAAAATAAGATAACACTTTATGGAATGCAAATTTTAGGCATTCATTGTTTACAATATTTTCAGGTTGGTCTTTCGTTAGTAGGTTAGTAAATTTTTCAGTCAGTTCAGCAAAATCAGGTATGAACTGTCTATAATAATTTAGTAGTCCTAACACACTTCTGACTTACTTTTTCGTAGTCGGAAGTGAGAGTTTCAGTATTTTGGACACGATGTTATCGTCTGTCGTGACAAAGCCATTAGATATTTTGTACCCCAAGAAGGATATTTCCTGATAGGCTATGTCTACTTTTGTAGGCTTTACCGTCAGTCCGTGCTGTCTAATCCGTTAAAATGTCTGCTGTAATGTCTTTATATGGTCTGTCATTGTCTTTGTGTGAACACAAATGTCGTCCATGTAACAGATAATGTTCGGTATGTCTACTAGTAACAGTCGTGTCATACGTACGAATGTCGCTGGGGCATTGACCAGCCCAAATGGAAGTTTGCACCATTCGTACAGTCCCCACGGTGTGGCAAATGCTGTCAGGTGTCTGCTCTGTTCGTCTACCGTTATCTGCCAGTAACCTTTCGTCATGTCTACCTTCGTAAAGAATCTAGAGTCTGTCAGTTCTGTCAGTAGATCTTCAGAGTTGGACATTGGTTCTAGATCTAGAAGTGTTATTTTATTTAATTTCCTATAGTCGATACAGAGTCTTATTGTGTTGTCCTTTTTGCGTACTATGACCATTGGAGATGAGAAATGTGATTGGGATCGTCTGATGATGTTGTTTTTCTCTAAGCTAATGATTTCCTGATGTAAGTTTTCTTTGTAATGCACTGGAATGGTGTAAGGTCTGCATTTTATGGGTGTGTTTGCAGTGAGTGTGATGTGATGCTGTACTAATTCTGTTTGTCCTGGGTTGTTGGAGAAGATGGTGTTGTACTGTTGTATGAGATGTTTGCAGCTGTCTGTTTCTGCTTGAGTTAAGTTTGGGTTTATTTTGATTTCTTTCAAGCAGTTTGTCGTGTCTAATGCAGGTGTTGGAATTTCGTCACTATCTTCGTCATCTTCATGGTCTATTATTACTGTGCAAGCTATTGTATCGTCTTGTTCGTTATCTCTGTTGTAGTATGGTCTTAGCATATTGATGTGGAATATTTTATTTTTGTCTTTTATTTGAATCTCATAGTCTACAGCTGAAATCTGTCTTATAACTTTAAATGGTCCTTGCCAAGACTCAGTCAATAAATGTCTGTCACTAGGTAAGAGAAGAAGTACGTCCTGTCCAGGTGTCAACGTTATTGTCCTGTTACCTTTGTCCGCATATTGTCTATATGTAGCACCAGATGATTTTAGTGCCTCTTTTGCAATTATACAAGATTTGATGATTCTTTCACGCAATGATGTAACGTATACGTATGATGATATGGGTTTAAGTAAAGGAGTGGTTTCAGTTAACATTTGATGATAGATACTCAATGGTCCACGTGGTTTGGCACCATAGATAAGTTCGAAAGGAGAGAATCCAGTACTAGAATGTGGCACTTCGCGATAAGCAAAAAGTATAGCAGGCAAATATAAGTCCCAGTTGTTGGGATGTTCTTGCGTGACTTTAGCAAGCATATGCTTTAAATCACCGTTAAACTTTTCTATGATACCAGTTGAGTGAGGGTGATATGGAGAATTGAACCATTGCTTCACACCTATCATTTTGGTGAAAGCTTGAGTAGCTGCGGCAATGAACTGACTTCCCCTATCTGATAGGATAGTGTCTGGAAATCCTATCCGTGAAAATATATGGAAGAAAACTTCCATTATATCATTGGCAGTTATGATCTTTAACGGAATCGCTTCAGGCCAGCGACTACATAGATCAATAAAGGTAATAATATATTTATTCCCTCTGGTTGTTATCTGATTAAGAGGGCCCACTATGTCGACAGATATTTTCTCAAAAGGTCGACTGGCTAAGTCAGTGATTTGTAATTTTGCCTGTGGGTGTTTACCTTTCTTTACCAGTTTTTGGCAGATGTCACAACTTCTGCAATATTGCTTAATGTCATTGCAGAATTTGGGCCAATAAAACTGTGTTAGTAATCTTGATCTGGTCTTAGAGTATGCCATATGCCCTGCAAGAGGTATATCATGGGCAAGATGTAAGGCTTGCTTACGGTATTCACTTGGCAAAACAGTTTGCTCTGTTGTGCTGTCACCTCTGGTATAGTACCTGGTGAGGATGCAATTTTTCAAAGCAAAATGCCATCTTGCATTTTTGGTTACCTTTGGCTTTTGGCCGATCAGATTAAAATATTTAGACAATGAAGGATCAGCTTTTTGGGCTGTTACAAAAGTCTCCTTCATAGTTTTAGGAGGTAGTACCACTGGGCTAAGCATTTCTATAGCCTCAGTTTGATTAATTTCATCTTGCACTCTAGCAGTAGATCTAGTTACTGCGTTCACACATTCAATGATATCAGATGGTGATGAAACAGTTTGATCAATGATGTCATGAGATCTTAGTGCTACATTAGCTACCATACATTCATTTGGTGATACAACATTATCAATGATGATATGTGATGGTGATGATGTTATGTTCTCATCAATGCAAACAGATGTTATATCATGAGGCAAATCATTCACCTCTGGTAAATTTCCAATGATAATATCGCACACCGGGTTAGATAATGCTGCGCATTTTACTTTCCCAGTGAGGAAAGGTGTCTGAATATATGCCCATGCTAATGGGTACTTTTCAATATTTCCAGAGAATGTTCTGCATGTTACGTGCCTGCCTGTATAGTCTGTAGGCATTATGAACGTTCTCTTTAGTCCAATAAGTGAACTGCCGGTGTCCCGAAGGACTGTAGCGGGCTTGCCATTCACATATCCCTGATGGGTGTTTATTCTGCCTTTGGAATCTATTACCAAATTAGCTTCTTCATTGGCAATAGGAATGGAGTGGCCGCATGTCAAAACGCCATCTTCATAAAAGGTAGTACAAACAGTGCATTTATTTGCATTAAACATGTCAAAAGCCTGTGCTGAGTTGACAGGGTGTTTCTCTGATTGTTCTTCATCTGATGATGAACTATCAAATAAGGCGGCATTTGCTTTCTTGGTCATTTGCCTTCCTTTACAAGCATGACGCCAATGCCCGTACGCCTTACAGAGGAAACATTTACGTGCATTTTTGAAGGATTTACGTTCCTTATCTTGGCTATTTATGATGTTTTGTAGATATGTAAGATATGCTGGGTTCTGGTCACACATCTCACCTTGGTGGTGTGAAATGTTACAATATCTACAGTGATTGTATTTCTCAGAAGTAGGCTTATATGGTTTTCGCCTATTATAGGGTTCTGATCGAGGTTTTTCATAGTTAGCCGATGCTACAAAGTTTGTATCAATAGCTTCACTAGCAAAACAATGTTTATTGGCTGTATAATAAGCCGAACCACGTCTCTCAATCTGATCTACATTCGTACATTCATTCTCTTGCAAAAATTTTGAAAATGCTGATGGAAGGGATGAGATGACTTTATCCCTGATGATTAGATCTTCTAATTTCTGATAATCTTTATCTATTTTAGCTGCTGAAGTCCATTTGGTCAATATGTCTCGGACTAAGCAGAGGTAGTCAGAGAACGTTTGAGTCGGTTTTGGACTCAATTTGCTGAATTGTTCCCTGTAACCCGCCTCATCTAACATAAAATGTGCCATAATCTTTGATTTTAGATAATGGTAATCTTTTCTGAGGTCTTTGGGGATAGTCTCTATGACTTTCAGAGGTTCCCCTGACAAACTCCTCATATAAATAATATTCCATTCAGAAAGTGGAATCTGGTAATGGCCCATTAAGGTCTCAAAATTTTGGGTGAAGGCTGCAATGCAGTCACCTAAGGTATAATTTCTTACGATGCCTTGATACTTTTTATACTGGTTTTCTTTTTCCAGTCTTTGAGATTTCTTGGACTCTTTCTCTATGGCAGCGTCAGTTTCAAGTTGTTTAATTTTTAGTTGTAACTCAAGCTCTTCTCTTTTACTCTGAGCTGAGATTTCTGCCTTCCTCAATTCATTATCTAACTCAGCTTGCTTTGTTTTTGCAGATAATTCAAGCTCTGCCTGCTTTAATGCTGTTGCGGCGTCTGACTGCTTTAAAGCTGTTTCTGCCTCTATTTGCTTGGCAGCTCTTTCAGTCTCTGCTTGCTTTAATGCTGTTTCTGCCTCTATTTGCTTGGCAGCTCTTTCAGTCTCTGCTTGCTTTAATGCTCTTTCAGCCGCTCTTTCTTCGCGTTCGTTAGCTTTTTCCTGTACTAGGAGGTATTCAGAGTATTTCCTTTCACTCCACTTTGTTAACTCATCACCAGTTAACTTCAGCTTTAAACCCATCTCGATGAAGTCGTTTAATGAAGACATGATGGAAAATTTAAATACAAATGAGTTGTCAGGCACACAATTTAGTTACAAGTTGTTAGTAATGTGAGAAATTTACAATTTTGTTCAACTTACAATTTGTGCCCAAATTTGCATCCGAAAGTATATGGAAAGAAAAATATACTCAAGTGTACTGGATGCGGTGGAGAACGGTTCACACTAGGTCTAGGAACTGTAGGGTCGCTAGCTGAAAACACAAATGACCTCTACGGGCATGGGTTTCAGATGGCACAGAAAACCTGCTTTGTTTTTGGAGGAAATAAATTAGCGTCTATCTGATGTGGTGTGTATGCTTGTCACTAAGTTTTGATTAGGTTTGTATGGCGTTGAATGTAATTGTAGGTGGTAATGTCGTCAATCAACAATTTTTTTCAAAACCACAAGTCACTTTCTTTCCGAAACTTTTTGCTTTCCACAACTAATTTCACAAAGACAATGTAAATATATCTCAACACTCTATAACACTGATGACACATCACTTACATCAAGTTGACATTCAGTAAGGACATAGACATCAAGTTTACAAGATGGCGACAAGGTTACAATGGCGACGATTTCACAATGTCGACAAGGTCAAAATGGCAACAAGTTACACAATCACTGATGTTTTACACGTTTACAAGATCAAACAAATGTATGTACTTTACGTTCACATCTAGCCTCCATATTCAAACAATGTAATATAATACTATATGAGAATGAGCTTTCACGATCACATTTAAATGTACATTACAGATGGACAACAGTCACGTTCACAAATCTAAGTTCAAATCTTAAATAACCACGTTCAATGAGGACGAGCGCCCACGTTCACACATGTCAAGGTCTTAAACTTGGCTCGTTTTCCCTAACACATGTGAGACAAGTACAAGTACAACATGATTGGACTTGAGACACAACGACACGAAGTTCAATGGATTTATTTACCGATCACATGCAATACGATCTAGTTTGACATGTGATGATCATTACAATGCATATATCATACATCAATACACTTACAGACAACCCACAGCTTACAGTCTTTCTCACAAGATGTACAAGCACTCGACTTTCGGGCACAGAACTACACAAAGCCTTTCTCTCTCTATACGTCCTGTCTGGTCCGAGTCCCGAAGCTGTCTGTTGGTTTCTCGCAAAGCGCTTGCCCTCTGTGGATTGGCTTCACGAGGCCTGCGTGCGCCTTGCTTTGTCCTTGCCTGACCGCTGGCTATCGCGTCAGCCAGTAACCCACGGGCAGGTAACTAATACTCGCCTGGCGGGCGTAACGATGTTACTGCATCCCGGTTGGGGACTATTCGCCTGGCGGGCGTAACGATGTTCCTGCATCTCGGTTGAAGGCATTCGAGATTCTGACACTCATAGTGAATAAGGTAACAACTGGGATAGTAACACCTCATAGTGAATAAGGTAATAACTGGGATAGTAAAACCTCATAGTGAATAAGGTAACAACTGGGATAGTAAAACCTCATGGTGAATAAGGTAACAACTGGGATATATGTAGTGTTGTTACCTTACATTAAGAAAGTAAGGTAGGTATAGAACAGAGAAAAGCTAGACTAACATCGGGGGTAGATAGAATAAAGTAACAATTTGACAAATGTAGTAAATGGAGAAATGGACTGGAGAACTTAGTGACAGCTGGCAAGATTGAAGGGAACAGACCAAGAGGTAGACCGAGAGGAAAATACCTGGATGGCGTGGCCACATGGCATGGACGAGACAGGAACACTGAGCTGATCCACGACTCTGGTGATCGAGTGAAATGGCGAATCATGACCGCCCACGCTTTCCGGCATGGCACATGATTGATTGATTGAGTAAATCAACAACTGGGGTAGAAAAATCGCATACTGAATAGGGCGACAACTGGGTTAGATGGAGTGTAGCGAAAACCTACCTGTCTGTCTGTCTGCCTGCCTGCCTGCCTGCCTGCCTGCCTGCCTGTCTGTCTGTCTGTCTATGTGCGCGTGCATAAGTGCGTGCGTGCGCGCGTGTGAGCGAGTGAGTGGGTGAGTGAGTGTGTGCGTGCGTATGTGCGATAGTGATTTAGCTAGTGAGTGACTCAGCAATGTAGAAATAGTGATAGTTGCATGTACATATATACTGAGACTCTTTTCTTGGTACCGTGATGTAAGCGACATTTTGCAAAGGCCTGCTACACAATGATGACATAAAGGAACAGTTACAGAGCGCTCTCAATGAACGAGATAGATCAGTACGAATATAAGTGTATGTTGGGCCCATTGATCATTGATTGATTAGATAGATAGATAGTTATTTGTAGATGCAGCCAGTATAATGCACTGCACAAAATTCACTAGCTGTGTTTCATGATGTTGTCTCCGAGCTGAGTGAACGATTAGTGGCCCTTGGGCCGATTCACGGCATACAATTCAGGCAGCTGTTTGTCAGTTCTTGGAAAGGAGAGTTGTACAGTTTGAAAACATCTCTGTGGTTATCTTGACTTCTTCCAATGTTTCAATGCAATTTCTGCAGTCGCGTCATGCTATGTCGTGAAATATTTTCATCAATATAACCGGGTTTCGACAAGTACAATTATATATATAATTATCATCTCTTTGGAGGTGTCTTCACCAACAAATGTCCTGTCCTATTTCTATATTGTAAGTATTTTATGTTGACTGTTGTAGTTTTCAAGGTATCTGTGAAGAAGTAGTTTGCCGTTGCTTTCCTTCTTGGCAGTGATCTTATTGGTCGTTGACTGTAGTCGTTGTCTTTATAATTAAACACATCAAACATGAAAAAAGCACAGCCATGAATATTAATTAAAGGAATTGGGACATCACACGAAAATCAAACTGCCAATTCCCACGGTGACTACTTTTATGCTACCACTCCAACAGTGATACCACTTCATGACAGAATATGCTTAGATGATGATAGGTTTGAATTCAACTCTGACATAATATCCCCAGGGAGGACGAGAGAGTGCCCATCCTGGTTGCCGCCAACAAAAGTGACCTCGTTCACCTGCGAACTGTCAACCCGGCAGAAGCTGAGGCCAGCGTTGGAGACCAGGGATGTCTGTTTTGTGAGGCAAGTTGGGTAGAACATTTATACACGGATCTAGGCTGCCTGTTGTCTTAGTGAAAGGATGTCGGTTTTGTGAGGTAGGCTGGGCAGAACATTTGTACAAAGGTAGAGGCTGCCTGTTGCCTTAAATAAGTATGGTAGAACATGCATTGTGGAGATATTTAATCTGCCTATTGTCTTAGGTAAGTTGGGTAGAACATTTTTGTAAAGATCCATGTCTGATGGAAGTTGATTAGAGAATTTCTATAGGCTGCCTACTGCCTTAGGTAAGTATGGCTGAACATTTATTTTGGAGATATTTATTCTGCCTATTGTCTTAGGTAAGTTTGATAGACCTTTCATCTAAAGATCTACGCTACCTACTGTTTGGTGTAAGTGGCTTAAAACATTTCTCTAAAGATCTAGGATGCCTATTGCCTAAGGTAAGTATGGCAGAACATTTATTTTGGAGATATTCAGTCTAACTATTGCCTTAGGTAAGTATGTTAGAACATTTATTTTGGAGATATTTAATCTGCTTATTGTCATAGGTAATTTGGACAGAACATTTTAAAGTGAATCTGGAAGGAGCTTATGTGAGGTAACTTGCACAGATAAATTAATTAAGGATTTACCTTAGCTAATTTATGAGGCTAGTCCAGCAAAACGGTTATGTGAGTGTACACTCCAAATTATGAAGTCACCTCGATAGAACTGTTGTCCAAGAGACTGGAAGTCTATTTTGTGAAGTAAATTTTGTAGAGCATTTTTCAAGGAAAATTCTAACTTAGGTTGAATGGAGCATAAAATCATTATAAGATATTCTAGGACTTTGATTTGTGAGTTACAAATATTGTGTGTACAACAAACATCTCGCAATCTAGGGTGGCACATTTGTAAGGTTGTTGTTGTTGTTGTTTTCTTTCTTCTTTTTGTTTTTGAACTAGTCACTATTTACTTAGATGGTCAGGATTGTCTGTGTGTGGTGTTGTTGTTATTGTTGTTGTTTTTTGTGCACTAGTCACTATTTACTTAGATGGTCAGGATTGTCTGTGTGTGGTGTTGTTGTTATTGTTGTTGTTTTCTTGGACATTTTTTAATATTTGGGAGAGTGAGAGAAAGAGAGAGAGAGAGAGTAGGAGAGAGAGTAAGAGAGAGAGAGAGAGAGAGAGAGAGAGAGAGAGAGAGAGAGAGAGAGAGAGAGAGAGAGAGAGAGAGAGAGAGAGAGAAGAATGTCTGTTCACTGGACTAATAACTCCGAGATCAGGAATGACCGTTATTTGAACTATAAACTTTGGTGTCAGAAAAGTCACTTATAATCCTTTAGCAGTATTTGAGGTAAGACCTGCGTCATCTGCATATCTTAGTTCTGGGATTTGATTCTCACCAATTACAATCGGGTCAAAATTATCTCTAGTCTCATCATTTTTTGACATTTCTCTTTACATTTTCAACATATTTGTTGAATATTTATGGAGAGAGAATGCAGCCCTGCCTTACTTCCTTCTGCACCTCAAACCAGTTTGGTGTTTTACCGCGGATAGTCTGGCAGCTGCTTGTTAATCATGATGTAATGTCTGGATTGATTGATTGATTGATTGATTTAGGAATCGACATCACAGCATTCGGGGTGTAATGTCTGGATTCGGTGGATCAGACGTGCTGGAAACCATAATATCACCCATGATGTTCCATAGTCCCTGATGTTGAATACAGTCGATGACCTTACTGTAGTCTATGAAGCAAGTATGAAGATCTACACTGTACTCTCTGCATTTTTCAAAAATGGTTCTCGTGTTAAAGATGTGGCCCCTGGATCCTCTGCGCCGTCCGAAACCTGCCTGTACTTCTTGTAATGCATTCTAACTTACCTCTAATCATCTTCATAATGAGTCACAAGAAGATTTTTCTGGTACTGCTTATATATATATATATAAGCAGTACCAGAAAATCCTCTTGTGATTCATCATCATCATCCTCATCATCATCATCATCATCATCATCATCAAGTGCCTTGCCAGCCGACGTAGGCTTTTATGGCTCTCCACAGACCTCGGTCTTTGATGTTCTGGATCAACTCTGCTGATGATATTCCTCCATGCCACCGTCTATATATATATATATATATATATATATATATATATATATATATAGAGAGAGAGAGAGAGAGAGAGAGAGAGAGAGAGAGAGAGAGAGAGGCGAATAGACCCCAGTTTTTGCCATTTTCCCTGCCTCGTGTATGTTCATGTCAAAGGTGTCTTTAATGTCCTGTGTATCTCTTCTTGCTGATTGATCATTGCTCCTTGTTAGGAACAAACCTTTCATTACTGTTCTCTTTAGACCACCCATAATTCACTACGGCCACATTTCAATTTCCGGACCATGTTGTTTATGAGTTAGATTTCTTTGATGTTAAGATCTCGTAGAATTTTACAACTCTTTTTCGTCTTAGACCATAGAATTCTAAGAAAGTTTCTGCAACATTTCAGTTTTAAAGCCTCGATTTATATTTTTCTCTTTAGAGACTGTGAAATAGTGTATGCTTCAACTCGGTGTATTGCCACAGAAATGTAAGTTACATGCTGGTTATATTTCAATATCAAACAACTTACTGAAATAAACAAAATCAAAATATGTTTTCCTTCCAATCCAGATGTCTGCCAGCGAGGAGCCAGAGTCGGTGAGGAACGCATTCTTTAAACTGTGCAAACAGGTTCGTTCGGTGAACAAGAAACGTGAAAAGTTGTCCAGGACATTGCAACGACCTGCTGTCGCAGCCAAACTACAGATCCGACAATCGTTGAGGAATCTGGCAGAAAAGAAACTGTGGCGCTCAAGAACATCAACCTTCTAGTTGTAACCACCATGTTAAACACCTACAATCGTTAACAAGCACAACAACAAAAATATGACTCGAAAAACAAATAATATGGCGGCCTGGTACTTAAGAATGTTGCTGTATTTCTCTCAAGATTTCAAATTTGACACGGTGTATTATAGTTACCGACATTTGAGTCTACAGCGAATTATAATATCAGAGAGCTTCAGATGAAAGTCGATAGCTGCGACACACTGCATGAAATGTAACAACAGATGACAGACATGGGCGTACATCGGTTTAAGACAGTATGCGAAAGAGTAACGGATTCAAAGCCGCTGAATTGAATTGGTATCAACAACCACTGCAGCAACCCAAACCAGCAACTAAAAGGGACAGCGTTCCTTTAGTTTATATTGTTGTTGTTGTATTGTTGTTGTTTGTGAATCTTCTAGAAAATATCGAGCTGTGAGTCTGAAGTGTGACACACTAACGTTCAGGTCGTGTGGAAAATGTTAGCATCTTTCGGAGTGAGCTTGGTGTAGAGGCTGACTCCCGACTCGGTACTAACGTAACATCTCTACTGGGCTGTGATTAAGAACTCTCATTCCCCTTTACAAGCTCAGAAACCAGCGGTGTATGCAGAACCGGTACTGAAACTACCCATCTCTGGAGAGGCATATTAGGATGTGGCCAAGCCGTGAATTTCTACATCAGTTATGGGCATACTGGGATTAGTTCGTGGTTGGTTAAGTCTCTTCTGGGGCTTTAGCTCTCTCACCGGCACCAAACTCGAGCCCAGTGTCCAAGAGTTTGTGTAAATGCCTTCATCGTAATGGAGTTTTTCTTAGTGTAAAGAGGCTCTAGTTTGTGTAAATGCCTTTGTGGTAATGGACACTCCCCACGTAAAGAGGCTCTAGTTTGTGAAAATGCCTTCACCGTAATGGAGACTGTCTCCGTGTAAAGTGGCTCTAGTTTGTGTAAATACCTTCATCGTAATGGAGACTGTCCCATGTTAAGGGGCTCTAGTTTGTGTAAATACCTTCATCGTAATGGAGACTGTCCCATGTTAAGGGGCTCTAGTTTGTGTAAATACCTTCACCGTAATGGAGACTGTCCCATGTTAAGAGGCTCTAGTTTGTGTAAATACCTTCACCGTAATGGAGACTGTCCCATGGTAAGGGGCTCTAGTTTGTGAAAATGCCTTCACCGTAATAGAGATTGTCTTCTTGTAAAGGCTTCTAGTCAGTGTAAATGCCTTCACCGTAAAGGAACTGTCTCCACGCAAAGGTGGCTCTAGTTTGTGTAAATGCCTTCACCGTAATTGAACTGTCTCCACGCAAAGGTGGCTATAGTTTGTGTAAATGCCTTCACCGTAATGGAATTGTCTCCACGCAAAGGTGGCTCTAGTTTGTGTAAATGCCTTCACCGTAATAGAGATTGTCTTCTTGTAAAGGCTTCTAGTCAGTGTAAATGCCTTCACCGTAATGGAACTGTCTCCACGCAAAGGTGGCTCTAGTTTGTGTAAATGCCTTCACCGTAATGGAACTGTCCCCACGCAAAGGTAGCTATAGTTTGTGTAAATGCCTTCACCGTAATGGAGACTGTCTCCACGCAAAGGTGGCTATAGTTTGTGAAAATGCCTTCACCGTAATAGAGATTGTCTTCTTGTAAAGGCTTCTAGTCAGTGTAAATGCCTTCACCGTAATGGAACTGACTCCACGCATAGGTGGCTATAGTTTGTGTGTAAATGCCTTCACCGTAATGGAGACTGTCTCCACGCAAAGGTGGCTATAGTTTGTGTAAATGCCTTCACCGTAATGGAGATCGTCTCCACACAAAGGTGGCTATAGTTTGTGTAAATGCCTTCACCGTAATGGAGATCGTCTCCACATAAAGGTGGCTATAGTTTGTGTAAATGCCTTCAAGGTAATGGAGACTGTGTCCAGCAAAGACTAAAGGTGTTTTTGTTTATCTATTGTCACTTCCGTGAAGTTGTGTATTTATGTTAACGATGTTACTTGTTAGTTCATCAATAATCTGTTCATTACTGTAACATATAAAAGTGCAGACTAAAATAAAAACGCCCTTACAAACTAAGTAGACTTGTTTTATTTGCTTTATAATGATCACTTTCATGGCAATTGTATGGGTGCCGAGGGTCCTGAATTGCTTATGTTTATATATTCACCCGCACGCCTGACATCATCGAGCGCATTGCTTATTGCTAAATACTCATGAGTGCGCTATAGAGAGGCTACACACTATTGAGGTGTGTGATGTCACCCATGCTTGCGTCATAGAGAGGCACCACACGCTGAGGTGTTTTATGTCACCCATGCTTGCGTCACAGAGAGTCAACACACTATTCAGGCGTGTGATTTCACCCATGCTTGCGTCACAGAGAGTCAACACACTATTCAAGCGTGTGATGCCACCCATGTTTGCGCCATGGAAAGGCAACACATTATTGAGGCGTGTGCTAGCACCCATGCTTGCGTCATAGAGAGGCACCATACACCTGAGGTGTTTTATTTCACCCATGCTTGCGCCACAGAGAGTCAACACACTATTCAGGCGTGTGATGTCACCCAAGTTTATTTAGGTGTATGTGGAGAAGATAACTAGCTAACTACACCACTGGTTCATTTTCTGACAGTTTATGTGTAGAATAATCTGGATGACGTCCATGCTATGAGGTGCTTCCTCTAATAAACAACTCGATGTCAGAGCTGAGTGACGACTTCATAATCACATTTTATATGAATTATGTCTTCTTCTTCTTCTTCTTCTTCTTCTTCTTCTTCTTCTTCTTCTTCTTCTTCTTCTTCTTCTTCTTCTTCTTCTTCTTCTTCTTCTTCTTCTTCTTCTTCTTCTTCTTGCTCTTCTTCTTGCTCTTCTTCTTGCTCTTCTTCTTCTTCTTCTTCTTCTTCTTCTTCTTCTTCTTCTTCTTCTTCTTCTTCTTCTTCTTCTTCTTCTTCTTCTTCTTCTTCTCCATTTTTTACATTTTTTTGAGAGTGCTCACGATAATCGTCAGTGTAGGTGTGTGTAAAGTGTGGGAGTTTGTTCACATTAGCTTCAGTGATTATTTGAGGCATTATGTGTGTGTCTAGATGTGAGGATTGTGGGTGGGTGGGTGGGTGGGTGGAGAGATGTGGTGGTAGGTGGGGGAATATGTGTGTGGATGAGGGATGTTTCTGGGAGGAAATGTGAGTGGGTCGGTTGGGGTGTCAGTGTGGGCGAGGGATGTGTGTGAGTTGGTGGGTATTGGTGGGTGGGGGTGTGGATGTGTGGGTGGGGGTATGTGGATGGGTGTGTGTGGATGTGTGTAGGAGGTGTGGGGTGTGTGTATGGGTTGGGGGATGGGTGTGGCTGATGTGTATATGGATGGAAGAAGGTGTGGGTTGTCGATGTGTGTGTGGGTCGGTGGTTGTGTGTGGGTGAGGGAGGGAATGTGTGGATTGGGAGTGTATGTGTGGATTGTGGAGGTGTGTGGGTGGGTGGGAGAGGTGTGTTGGAGTATGGGAGAAGTGTGTTGGTGGGGAGATGTGTGCGGGTGGGGATATGAGTGGGTCGGTGGAGAGGTGTGGGATGTATGGGTTTGTGGGGGATGTGTAGGTGGGTGTGGGGATGCGTGGATTGGCGGGTGGAGGGATGTGAGTATGCATGGGGCATGTGGATGGGTGAGGGACGTGTGGGAGGAGGATGTGTGTCGGTGGGGGATGTTTGTGTGTGGTTGTTGGGGTGTGTGGGTGGTTGTGAAATGTGTGGGTGGGCGGGCGGGGAAATGTATGTGTGGATGGAAAGATGTGTGGGTATGGGTGGTTGATGTGTGAGTGCGTGAGGGATATGTGTGTGTTGGTGCGGGATGTGCGTGTGTGAGGGGTATGTGTGTAGTTTGAGGGGTGTGGGTGGAGCATGTGTATGTGGGTGAGCTTGAGTGGTTTGGGGTATGTGTGAGTGGGTTGAAAGATGCGTGTGGGTGGATGAGGGATGTGTGTGTGCTTGGGTACGAGATGTCTGGATTGGTGGCTGGATCTGTGAGTGGGTGGAGGGATGAGTGGGGGATGTGTGGTCAGTGGGGGATGTGTGGTCAGTGGGGGGGGTGTGTATGGGTGGGTGATGTGTGAGTAGGTGAGGGATGTTTTGGTGACTTGGTGAGGGATGTGTGGGTGGGAGGGGGGATGTGTCACATAACATGAGAATATGCATTGTTTATTTTTACAACATTCATTTGACAATGTTTTTTTTTCCTATGTGAATGCATCATGCACTGTTGATGAACGAAAGATGAGTGATTGGAAGGGCCGAATGTAAGACGGACCTACGCGCTCAATTTGTTATCCTTTGAAAATAAAGTTCAATTCAATTCAATTCAATTCAATTCAATTCTTCTTCTTCTTCTTCTTCTTCTTCTTCTTCTTCTTCTTCTTCTTCTTCTTCTTCTTCTTCTTCTTCTTCTTCTTCTTCTTCTTCTTCTTCTTCTTCATTCTTTTACCATCAGATATTCTCCTTCTTTACATACATTCAGGCGCCAAGATCAGCATGTCTACAGAAAGCAGCAACCAATTTGAGCTTTTTGACATGTCGTAGACCATGTCCTCAAATGGAGCGAATGTCGGCGAAAATACTGTCGTGTGTTCTGCATATGCTGTGCATTCCTGGAACAAATGTTTAGTTGTCATTTTACCAGTTCCACAGTTACATTCATCAGTACCCTCTGTCTTGAGGTGATTAAACATGCGGTATTTTCGCTTGTTGTGGCCTGTCCGTAGTCTGAAGACTGTTACTTATTCTTATCGGTGGAATTGGTAATATGCATCATCTTTCCGGTTGACTGGATGTTTTATTTCCACTTATTCTTATAAGTGCTTCTCATAAATCCCTTGGCTATATCACATGTTTTGGAAGGCTTTATCTCTTCTCCGAAGATACTCGAAAACGTTCCAGTTGCTACTGACTGTGGTTTCTTTGCTTCAGTTTTTAGATTCAGGAGAACCCGCCAACCTTGTGATATAACCTCCGCGGTGCAAGCACGAAAGAGGGTGTTTGATCGTCAGAAGTGGTCCCCCTTCTCTGACTGTTTCGGCCGTTTACGTTCCTGATACTTTCTGGGTGTGTGCCCGCTCGAGTTATGACTCCAGGTGTCTTTCTTCAGTTGTCACTTCGAACCATATTTCGAGACGTTGTGTTGTCTTCGTGCTTGTCCCATAACCACGAACTGTGCTTGCTCCCATGCCACCACTCCTTCGGTGAGGATAGCCTCGTCCACACGAAGCTTCGTGCCCTCACACAAATCCTAGCACCTGTGGCTGTTGTAAACCAGCTTCTTCCCTTGTAGTTTGATTCTGTCTCTTCGCGCCTGCAATTTTCTGTTGAGATGTTTACTAATCCCTCTGTATATTGTATGAGCCCAGGTGTTGCTTGGGTAATCTTATATGTAGTTAATGGTTGTTTTTCGTCTTTCTGTTTCCCTCGCGATATGTGCTATTGTGAAGAAGTATATGTTACGATATCTGATATTGGAGAGAAGCAGATATTGCTATATCTGATATTGGAGAGAAGTATATATTACGATATTTGATACTGGTGAGTTTTATATGTTACAATGTTTGATATTGGAGAGAAGTAGTTATTACGATATTTTATATTGGAAAGAAGTATATATTACATTAATTGATATTAGAGAGAAGTAGATGGTACATTATTTGATATTGGAGAGTATTAAAAAACAATTTTTGTATATCCTTTACAGGACATCGCTGTCAACATCAGCATCTTTCAGCTGATTGTTGATTTTTTGGCAAAATTACGCTCAGTAGTTTGCCATTGCTTTCTGAGCGGCCGGCTCACATATCCCGTAAGTTACCGACGCGGAGAGAACCGCTTCCAATATTCGCTCAACGTCACGTTACCTACGAGATTATACGAGATTACGGAGAGTATTACATGCTACAATATTTGACATATGAGAGAAGTAGATGTTACGATACTAGATATTAGTGAGAAGTATATATTACGATATTTAATAATGGGGAGTATGATAAATGTTACAATATTCGATATTGGAGAGAAGTAGTTGTTACGATATTTGATATTGAACAGAAGTGTAGGTACGGATATTTATCATCATAGAGAAGTATATGTCACGATATTTCATATTGGAGAGAAGTATAGGTTAAATGTTGCTGAATGCTAAATTTGTCGTATATGTTATTAGCAAACAGCAGCCATAAGAATGAACAACCTTGTAGGGACATTTCAGTGTACAAAGAAGGGTGTCAGACAAGGTTGCGTAATGTTTGCTGATTCGTTCTCATTGTACAATGATCATATAATTAGATCTACAGAAAATATGTCAGGGATCCTGGTTGGTGGACATAATATAAATAACTTACATTATGCTGATGACACCGTCTTAATAGCAACAAGTCAGAACAATCTACGGAATATTATAGATACGGTGATTATAGAAAGTGAAAAAAAAAATGGACGTTAGTTTGAATAATAGAAAGACAGAAGTGATGTTGATATCAAAGAAACAGAGTTCGCCTAAATGTGCAGTTAAATTAAAGGATGTTATTTTGGGGCAAGTGCAGAAATTCAGATATCTAGGCACATGGATAACATCAGATGGAAGACGTATCATTGAGATAAAGAACAGAATAAGACAAGCAAAAACTGCATTCTGTCAAATGAAGAACATTTTGTGCCAGAAGTCACTGTCCTTGAAAGTTAGAAAAAGAGTTCTTACATGTCACATAGAACCAGTTTTACCATACGGCTGCGAAGCCCGGACAAGTTTATAGTAAACAAGCGAAAAAATCAATGGAAGCCTCGGAGATGTGGTTTTATAGAAGAATGCTGAAAATTAATTGGACAGCCAAAATGAGCAATCTGGACATTTTGAGGGAAGCTGAGTCGCAAAGGCAAATTATCACAAACATCAGAAAGAGGCAGCTATCGTTTTGGCCTCGCTATGAGAAGACACAAACTGCAACATGTTGTGACAAACGGAAAGATTTGTCGAAAGCGAGTTAGAGGAAGACAACGTAAGAAGTTTCTTGACAGACTTGTGTAATAGCACGGAAGGTAGAGTCAACACACGAATTGATCCATGGCGCCGGAGATCGTAATTTATGGAGAGGCATGATCGCCCACACCAGCCGGCATGGCACTGGATGATGATGTTATCAGTGTGCTTTCAGTTGTAATTGCCTTTTCTCTCTGCCTAGGCAGAAGCAGCTTGACACCTGCTCCAATCTCTTTGTGATTTATATGAGTTTCGATTGTCAGACTGTTTGTCCTTTTAGTGGAAATCATTACTTTAGCCCAGTTATATTACTGTTGTTGACTTTTCGTGTTTATTATATTCAATAGATTATATAGCTATTTCTTAGTTGTCTCCAATATGATCACATTGTCTGCCTATCTGCGTGACTGTTTTAACATGCTGTCTGCTTATCTCAGAGATTGTGTCATCATGTTGTCTGTCTATCTGAGTGATTGTATCAAAATGTTGGCTGCCTGTCTGAGTCATTGTACGATATTGTTGTCTATCTGAGTGATTGTATCAAAATGTTGGCTGCCTGTCTGAGTCATTGTACGATAATGTTGTCTGTCTATCTGAGTGATTGTATCAAAATGTTGGCTGCCTGTCTGAGTCATTGTACGATAATGTTGTCTGTCTATCTGAGTGATTGTTTGATTATGTTGGCTGTCTAGCTGACAGATTGAATCAACATGTTGTATGTCTATTTCAGAGATTGCTTGAGCATGTCTGCTATTTGAGAGATTGTATCTCACTGTCTACTTATTTCAGTGATTGTATAAAATAGCTGCCTGTCTGAGTGACTGTCTGATGTCTGCAAGCATGGGTGCAAGGCGTGGGTGTTGGTAGTCTAGCAACATCGTGTTGATTTGTTGCGATGCTCTTCAAGTTTCCAAGCCTGCAAGATCTGTAGTCCTAGACAGCCTGCATCACAGCGGAAGCCGTGAACTGCGGCAAAATGAAGCGAAATCACTTCACCCCAACACCATTTGTCCTCTAGCTGGACATCTGATATAATTAGGAAATCCTTTGTCTGGAACTCAAATGGCAAATAAAATAGAGTGAGTTCTTTAAAAAGACAAACAAAACAAAAAACGTAGAAGCTAATTAGAGACATAGATAAATAATATGAGGGGGCGTAGATGAACATGCTGGAGAACGAACGAACGAACACACTTTAGTTTCAAAGGACTTAAGAATTGGGCACGCAGGCCCGTCTGACATTCTGCCCTTCGTCTCTGTTTCCTCTCATACACTATTTCATTCAGCATCACTTATGAAGCTAATCTTAGACAACAAATGAACAATAAGCATTAAAACGCATGAAAAATAATCAATAATACACGACTCACTGAGGCAATGTTTAACATGGGCATTATATATACTTAAGGAAGGTGTAATGTACCATACATATGAGAATGATTATTGGCTAGTTGTCGTTTGAGATAATTGTCCATTATTATTGTTTTCTTTAGATGGAAAGGGGGAGGGGAGGGAGAGCATGTAGTCTGTAATGAGGGGTTGTGTTCAAACAGGTTGCGACTGTATGTATAATGATTGGTGGTGTTTTTGATGTCTTGTGGAAAATTGTTCCACAACTGAGCGGCAGAGTATGCTAAGCTTGTATTACATAAGTCAATCCTAGGTTTAGGGACATGAAGTATATTTAGTCGTTCACTATGTTTTGCGTTATATTTGAACAATGACCAAAGGTAGCTAGGAGCATTTTGAAATAGGATTTTGTGAATTAGTTTGGCCTTATTAAACAGTAGGCGCTTGTGGAGTGACTGTAACTGAATACGTTCATGTAGGCTAGAATTGTCGGTAAGCTTTTCAATTGTAGAGATAGGAGCAGATACGACGCTTGGTCAGTTGGTTAAGGGAGAATGCTCCAACGTGAGATTTAGGGCAGAAGAAGAAGACCATCTCAAGGATGATATGTCACACTGACTGTCATTATCTGGGGAATTCGTTGTCGGTTAACACCGCTGCACCATTTCCAGAGAGCGATGCCTGCAGTGGCTAGACCCTCCGTGTCCTCTATAGTATTGTTCATATCCAACTCTAATTTTCTTCTCAGTTTGATTTTAGGTGGCCTTCTTCTGTTTCGTTTTCCCTGTAGGTTTCAGAAAAAGAATGTGTTTGTTGTAGTGCTAGTACCTGTTCTCACCGTGTGTTCTATGCAAGATCAGGGTCTATTCCTCAACTTATGATTCTCATGAATGTGCTGAGTTGTCACCCTTAGATCCGCACCATACCTGCCTATGATGAATTGTCTCCCTTAGCTCAATACTGTCTACGCTTAGTGGTCTCCCTTAGTTCACACTTTACCTGTCTACGCAGAGTGGTCTCCCCTAGCTACTGTCTTTACATGTATATGCTGAGCTGTCATCCTTAGCTCCACACAATACCTGTCTAGCTGAGAACATCTATTAGAGCAGTGGTTCTCAACCTTTTTTTGGTCTGTGCCCCCCCCCCTTCACCATATTTTCAGAACGTCATCCCCCCCCCCCTTTTCGTATTTCCTACCTAAACATTTGGCCGTGCCCCCCTTCACCATATTTTCAGAATGTCATTTCTACCTAAACATCCCCCCCCCCCTATACAGCATATGTAATAATGGAAGCTAAATTTAATAGCACATACTAAAACCTGGAGTACAACGAAAGGAGACGAAGCCTTGTTACAAACCTTTGAGAACAAAATTTTAAGACGCATCTTTGGACCCATTAGGGATACACAAAGTGGAGAGTGGAAAAGAAGAAGTAACAAAGACATTTATGATCTGTTTAAGTCTCCGCTAATCACTGGTATCATGAAGGCTAATAGACTACAATGGCTGGGGCATATAGAAAGAATGGAAGATAATAGGGAAACAAAACTTGCTTACACTCAGGAAATAAATGACCGTAGACCCCGAGGTAGACCAAGAAGGCGGTGGAGAGATAATACATGTACAGACCTACAAGCACTTGGAATCAACGACTGGCAAGAGAAGGTCCACCAGAGAGACGAATGGAGACGGATTGTATTTGCAGCAAAGAACCTCAATGGCTCGGAACGCTGAAGAAGAAGAATACTAAAACAAATCTAGACGTCCACATAAAACGTGATTTATGGGTCTACTTACTTTATAAAATGAATTTTAGAAGGGTGAGACGTACAGAACTATAAAGTATGAAGGGAAAAACAATATCAAGTAATCGATTCTTGTATTAACGCGATCTTGAAATAATCGTAATTCCCCCCCCCCCATGGAAACACTAAAATTCCCCCCCCCCCCCCCCCGCGGGGGGAATTTCCCACTGGTTGAGAACCACTGTATTAGAGAGTCAAGAGATCTAAGTATTCATTCCCATATATGTCTGAACTAAGGTAATATGTCAGAGGATGAATGGATTACAGAACTCATTCACATGCATGTCTTTGCTGAGACATTGTAGTGGGGGAATCAAAGAATTACAGGACTCATTCACATGCATGTCTTTGCTGAGACAATGTAGTGGGGGAATCAAAGAATTACAGGACTCATTCACATGCATGTCTTTGCTGAGACAATGTAGTGGGGTATCAAAGAATTACAGGACTCATTCACATGCATGTCTTTTCTGAGACAATGTAGTGGGGGAATCAAAGAATTACAGAACTCATTCACATGCATGTCTTTGCTGAGACAATGTAGTGGGGGAATCAAAGAATTACAGGACTCATTCACATACATGTCTTTGCTGAGACAATGTAGTGGGGGAATCAAAGAATTACAGAACTCATTCACATGCATGTCTTTGCTGAGACAATTTAGTGGGGGAATCAAAGAATTACAGAACTCATTCACATGCATGTCTTTTCTGAGACAATGTAGTGGGGGAATCAAAGAATTACAGAACTCATTCACATGCATGTCTTTGCTGAGACAATGTAGTGGGGGAATCAAAGAATTACAGGACTCATTCACATACATGTCTTTGCTGAGACAATGTAGTGGGGGAATCAAAGAATTACAGAACTCATTCACATGCATGTCTTTGCTGAGACAATTTAGTGGGGGAATCAAAGAATTACAGAACTCATTCACATGCATGTCTTTGCTGAGACAATTTAGTGGGGGAATCAAAGAATTACAGAACTCATTCACATGCATGTCTTTTCTGAGACAATGTAGTGGGGGAATCAAAGAATTACAGAACTCATTCACATGCATGTCTTTGCTGAGACAATGTAGTGGGGGAATCAAAGAATTACAGGACTCATTCACATACATGTCTTTGCTGAGACAATGTAGTGGGGGAATCAAAGAATTACAGAACTCATTCACATGCATGTCTTTGCTGAGACAATTTAGTGGGGGAATCAAAGAATTACAGAACTCATTCACATGCATGTCTTTGCTGAGACAATTTAGTGGGGGAATCAAAGAATTACAGAACTCATTCACATGCATGTCTTTGCAGAGACAATGGGATGGGGGGGGGGGGGGAGACTAAACGATTACAGAACGAATTTAAATGTATGTCTTTGCTGAGTCAATGTTACGGTGTTATAGTGTTGTCACACAATGGATTCCTTCACCTGGAAATGAAGAAGCCTACAGATTAGCAAAGAAAGATGGAAGACTACCCAACCTGACACAATCATCATCTTGTGCCATGCCGATTAGCTTGGGTGGTCATGTTTCGCCTTCTCTCTCGATAACCATATCGTGGATCATGTCCGTGTTCTTATCTGGGCAATGCAATCTGACCAAGCTATCCAGATATTTACTTCTCTGCCTTCCCCGTGTTATTTTCCCTTCAATCGTGCCAATTATCATCAAGTTCTCTAGTTTATTTCTTCTCAAAACATGCCCAAAAATCTCGACTCTCTACCTCTAATTTCTCTAATTAGTTTACGGTTTTCATTTATTTCTTCAATGACAACCAAGCGACTAAATGTCATGACAGAGCAGACCAGGCCGTAATTCCAAGTCGGTTACTGGTCAAGGATGGAAACTTCGACAGGTGGACAGTTAGAACATTGCTTTGCTATTTCGGCCGCTTCTGCAGCTTATCTTTTTCCAGATGTATTGGTGCTACCTTTCCTCTGGAGTGAACTAGGCAGGCCAAGAGAGGGATCATGCTGCATGGGCAACACATGGTCTCTATAATCAGCCCAGTCTGTGCTATGGAGAGGTATAACTCCATTCAACAAACTATCGGCCGTCAAGGCGGCAAGGAGGCATCTTACACACTCAGAACCCATCAATGGCGAAGAACGTTTGACGTTTCTAAAATAAATTAGCAGAAGTAAAATACCCCAGTTCAGCCAATGAGGTGTCTAGGGTATATGGTGCCGTTCCAGATGTATTGGTGCTACCTTTCCTCTGGAGTGAACTAGGCAGGCCAAGAGAGGGATCATGCTGCATGGGCATCACATGGTCTCTATATTCAGCCCAGTCTGTGCTATGGAGAGGTATAACTCCATTCAACAAACTATCGGCCGTCAAGGCGGCAAGGAGGCATCTTACACACTCAGAACCCATCAATGGCGAAGAACGTTTGACGTTTCTAAAATAAATTAGCAGAAGTAAAATACCCCAGTTCAGCCAATGAGGTGTCTAGGGTATATGGTGCCGTTCCAGATGTATTGGTGCTACCTTTCCTCTGGAGTGAACTAGGCAGGCCAAGAGAGGGATCATGCTGCATGGGCATCACATGGTCTCTATATTCAGCCCAGTCTGTGCTATGGAGAGGTATAACTCCATTCAACAAACTATCGGCCGTCAAGGCGGCAAAGTGTCATCTTATACATTGAGAACCCATCAATGACAATGAACGTTTGACACT
The DNA here is from genome assembly GCA_963921405.1 of Cepaea hortensis. Classification (NCBI taxonomy): domain Eukaryota; kingdom Metazoa; phylum Mollusca; class Gastropoda; order Stylommatophora; family Helicidae; genus Cepaea; species Cepaea hortensis. Next base: position 105,273,533 of record OY992886.1, read on the forward strand.
ACTAACATACGTTAGCAAAAGTAAAAGACCCCAGTTCAGCCAATGAGGTATCTAGGGTATATGGTGCCGTCCCCAACAATTTTAGAACAACTGACACTGGATATTTGATGAGGTCATCATGGCGCCGGCCGTATTTATTTCTCAGAAAACTTCCTAGTAATCTGTGTGGACCTACGAGCTCATGTTAAATGAAAACATGTCCCCGATTCGAAGGGGAATTCGAACACACGACCGCTATGTCGGCAGGCAGCACTTCTGCCACAGTGCTACAGTCACAACCATCATAGATCATGCTAATGTTGCCGACCTCGTTGACAGGCTGCAGTCAATACTGGTATATCATCTGCATATCTTGTATCTGAATAATGGGAGTTCGGAATGCCCTTAACAATATGGAATTTACAAAAACCTGTGTCCAGATAACATGGCAAATGAACAGTTACGACAATGAAATACAACTAATACTTTACCGTGGTAGACAATGCACATTACTGTAGGGATATGTCGGTTGTATATTTCAGCTTGAAGGATTTATCTTTCTGCTTTATTTTATGTTGTGTGAGATCTGCAGTTTACACCTGACGTGATGCAGCGAAATATGCCAGGCAATAAATTGTCCAGCAGATGGTGTGTTTTCATTACTCAAATTCACAACGGGAAAACATAGTATGTATTGAATATTTTACATCGTTGAAGTTATGTCCTCCAAAGGTGTGTATCACTCTCATAGAGAAAAATAAACGAAAAATAATATCGGAAATGACATTCCTGAGAAGAATTAGAAATGTTGAAATCAGGACTAGAAGGGACAGTTGCAGCGCTAGATTTTATTTAAAAAACAACAAGTGAAATGGTTCGGCCATATAACTAGGCTACCACAACAAGCAATGATGTACAGACCATCTGGAAACAGAAGAAAAGGCCGACCATGTAAACGATGGACAAAGGGAATAACAGAGTCCATGGGGATCTCGATATATATATAGCCCAAACGGGCACTCTCCCGCTGTTTATGCCTCGCCTCTACAACGCAAGGTACAAGAGGAACAGGACGAGACGAGATGATACGATGAAACGTTGATGGATAATAGGTGTGAATGTTAACTTAACATATGTGCACATAAAGCTATGGCTATAAGCTGCAGCGACCAGATCTAACACAAAAGGTATTGGGTTCGTATCCTGAAGGGAGACAACTGCTCCAAGTACCCGATTGTCTGGTGATTGTGTAAATAGAATATCCTGTTTTTTTCCTGTCTATTTAAAGCCTGTGTTCTTGGCTCTTTCTGTTTGAAGCTTAGTTCTTGGTTCTGTCTGTTTGAAGCCTGTGTTCTTGGTTCTGTCTGTTTGAAGCCTGTGTTCTTGGTTCTGTCTGTTTGAAGCCTGTGTTCTTGGTTCTGTCTGTTTGAAGCCTGTGTTCTTGGTTCTGTCTGTTTGAAGCCTATGTTCTTGGCTCTTTCTGTTTGAAGCCTGTATTCTTGGTTCTGTCTTTTTGAAGCCTGTTTATTGGCTCTGTATGTTTGAAGCCTGTGTTCTTGGTTCTATCTGTTTGAAAAACTGTTCTTGTTCTGTCTGTTTGAAGCCTATATGAATAATTCTGTTTGAAACTAATGTCCAAATATAACTCGAGCTCTTGATTCTACCAGTTTGAAGCACATTTCTTGACTTTTTATGTTTAAAACTAACTATCCAAATAGAACTCATATTCTTAATTCTGCCTATTTCTTATTCTGTTTGAAGCCCATATTCTTGTGTCTAGCTGTTCGGGGGCCCATATTCTTAAATTTCGTTCAAGCTAACTATCCAAACAGACCTCATGTTCTTGTGTTTGCCTGTTTGAAACTCACAAACTTAAATACAAAACATAACACTTAAAACAAAGTCTCAACAGTTTGTTTGGTTGTCTAAGATGTATTAACAGCGAAGCCGCTTGCTTTCACCAGTGTTATTGACTTTTAGTTGAATTCTTGAACTGACGTCAATCCATTCACTGTTATAAACTTCGTGTGCGTTCTGTTGCACGTTTTCCTAATCTGCCCTGTAAAAACATCATAGAACCTATTAGTGATGTTTTGTAGTATCATAATATGATGTTCAGATTATCGAATTTAAACCATCAAATTATCACAATTGTAGGCCGGACAAATGTCCCGATATCCTACTCCATATTTCCACCTGTATGTACCAAAAGGTCACGACAGTTCCATTTTAAAACTGGTCAATATTTCCACCTGTATGTACCGATTAATGTTGCGCGGCGCTCAGTAAACCCTACACTTCACATTGTGCCAACGGCTTCGGGCGGAGGAGCGCAATTGAGAGAGTGCAAGCCTTCTCCTGGTGCGATTAAACACAACCTAAAGATTAAATGTGATGGCAGACCAGACCAGGCCTTAAGCCTTGGTTGACAACTGATCTAGGATCAAAGCTCCGACAGACGGACAGTTAGAGCATTGCTTTGCTGATCCGGCAGATTCTGCAACTTGAATTGTTCCAGACGTATTGGTATTAGTTTTCCTCTGATGTAAACTAGGCAGGCCGAGAGAAGGTTCATGCTGAGTGAGCATCACATGGTGTCTACAATTCAGCCCAAGCTGTGTGCTATAGAGAGGTATAACATTCGCTACCCCCATGGGTTGTAATTGTTAGAAGCGCTTGTAGCAAACTATCGTCTCTCAAGACGGCAACCTGCCAGTTCAATTCAATTCACCTTTATTTTCAAAGGGTTACAAATTGGGCAAGCAGGCCCGTCTTACATTCGGCCCATCCAATCACTCATCTTTCATTCATCAATAGTGCATGATACATTCACATAGGAAAAAACATTGTCAAATGAATACTGTAAACATAAACAATGCATATTACCATGTTATGAAACACATCCCCCACTCACCAACACATCCCTCTCCCACCCACACACACCCCCACCCACCCACACATCCCCACCCACCTGCACACAACCCCCACCCTTCCACACACCAACCCCACCCACTCACACACACCCTCACCCACCCATAATCACCCTCCACCCAGTGCCAGTGGTGTACAGCCCTATCATGGCAGTTCCGCGTGGGTTTTTAGTCTTCTTGTTTGTGCCCATTGTAAACCCAGCAAGCCCAGCAACATAATGAAAGCTTTATATAAATTAAATGACCCTTGTTACACACCTTAGGCTGCATTGGTCACATGGTGCTTGTTTTAGTATAATGGCCATATATTGTGCCTCTACTTTTGTATTCTCTAAATATTGTGTTTAAGTGAAACGTGGTATAAGTGATAATGTAATTTGTACAGTCTTTGGAGACAAAAAGAAATATAAAACCATACTTGTATTGAGTTATTCGGGACATGTGGAGTCTGTTCTAAATTACTAGTTGTTGTGAATAGTGCAGTGAAAGAACTTAAATCTAACTCATGACAATGAGAGAAATGACTCCACCGAGAAGATAACAGAATCAGTTATCAGTTATCAGTTATCAGTTAGGGTATCTTCATTGCACTCCGGACAGGTCCATAGGTGCTCAGATCTCTCCCCCCCCCCCACCTCAGGATATGCATCAGCGTCCGGTGGCTAATAGTGCCAGTTCTATGTTGGCTGACGAGGCACCTCATTTTCCCGATGTACCTCTCGCGTCTGGCCGTGCCGATTCTTACTCCCAAGTCTTTCATCCTGGACAGCGATGTGGGTTCACTGACGTCAATGTCTTTTGTTCTCGCCATATCTTGGAGGGCGTTAATAACATCGGCACGATCCATGGGCTGGCCATTTACATGGGGTGCAGAGCCAGCCAGTTTATCAGCTTGTTCATTTCCCTCAACTCCCGCATGATAACAGAATCGCCAACCAGAAAGGTATTGGCACAGTAACGCGACCACAGCAGCAACACATGTATAATATGCTTGGCCGTGGAAAAGTCCAGTCATCAGCTTGAGCCCAAAGGCAAGAGATTAACAGCACCCGAAATATAACCGCAGTTTGGAACATCTACCATCTGCCCAGGGCATCCAAATCTGCCCTGGCAGTGTTAGCCCCACGCTACAGCGAAACTGATTAACACTTGTAGCAGAGTGCTACACATACTTAAATGTTTTTATTTCCTACTGTTTCAAAGCTGTGTGAACAAACAAGAAGCACCACAAATCTATTGACTACATCACCACAACTCCTATGTTGGTATAAACATTAAATAATGAAGGCAAGAGGAACAAACCACAGAAAAAAAACGAACTTTATTTTCAAAGGGTCACAAATTGAAAATAAAGTTCGTTCGTTCGTTTGAAGAAGAAGAAGGATGTTTATTTAAGGTGCATTATGTAGAGGTAAAGAACATATTTAATGCAATGTCCGATATGAAAATATTATTTCAAAATGTCAGTGAACAATGGAAAATATTAAAGAAATCAGTCAACAAACTTCAGAAACACAATCCCAAAAATAAAGATGATGGGACCAAGAAATGGATGATGGAAGCCATCCTAAAGCTCGTGAAATAAGAAGAAATAACAAAAATTAACCATGAAAAATATGAAGAGAGTCACAGGAAAATCAGGAAACTATGCAAAGAGGCAAAAGAAACATATCTTGACGAAAATTACAAAGAAATTGAAAACCAACACAACACCCGGAAAACCAAATTAATGCACAAAAGAAATGATAACATCACTAACAAAAGAACACACACATCAACGCATTGCCTAACAACCAAAGATGGCAAGATCATAATCGAAAGAAATCAGATTTTACATGCGTGGTCAGATTATGTCAAAGATCTTTATGATGATACAAGAGAAGAACAGTATAATATTCGGAATAATAATGAAGGACCATCAATTTTCAAGATGGAAATTCAGAAAGCTCTTAACCATATGAAAACTGGCAAGACCCCGGTTCCAGATAACATCACAACAGAAATTATCAATGCCTTAGAAAAATATGGAATTGATCAGGTCACCAGACTGATTAACGCAATAAATGATACTGGAGGTATACCTCCTGAATTAAGTAATTCTGTATTTATTGCACTCTCGAAGAAATCAGGAGCCTTGGAATGTGATTAACGTCGAACAATTAGTGTAATGAGCCACATCACGAAGATTTTGCTAAGAATTATCATGCAAAGAGTTAGGAAGAAAACACAACCCGAAATAGGAGACGAATATTGTCTGTTCGTAAACGGCAAGGGTACAGTAACTGCTGTATATATGTTGAGAACATTACTTGAACGTTATCTAGAAGTAAATAAAGATCTACACCTTTGCTTTATTGACTTCACAAAGACTTTCGATAAAGTAAGGCATGTGGGACGCAGAGGTGTTTTCAAGGCACCAGGGCCAGGTTCTATACTTGCCAAGACCTACTAACACGTGTTAGCCGTGAGTCCTGGGCGACAGGTCCCTTCGGGGTCCTGGCTAACGTAGTAGGATCGCTGATTCTTCCGAAGTCAGAGAGTATCTGCCTGCACGGCGATCGAACGAACGAACGAACGAATGAACGAACGAACGAACGAAAATCTTTATTTTCTTAGGGTTGAGAATTGGGCACGCAGGCCCGTCTGACCTTCTGCCCTCCTTCTCTATTTCCTATCATACATGTTTTCATTCAACATCACTTATGAAGCAAATTTTTGACAACGAAAGAACAATAAACATCAAAACGCATGAAAAATAATCAATAACAAATGACTCACTGAGGCAATGTTTAACATGGGCATTATAAATACCTAAGGAAGGTGTAACGTGCCATACATATGGGAATGTTTTTTGTCTAGTTCTCGTTTGAGATAATTTACCATTATTATTGTCTTGTTTGTTTTTTGTTTATGGGAGCATGTAGTCTGTACTGAGGTAGTGTTCAAACAGGTTGCGAATGTATGTATAAATGATTGGTGGTGTCTTTGATTTCTTGTAGAAGATTGTTCCACAACTGAGCTGCAGAGTATGCTAAGCTTGTTTTATATAAGTCTGTCCTAGGTTTAGGGACATGAAGTATATTTAGTCGTTCGCTATGTCTTGCGTTATATGTAAACAATGGCCAAAGGTAGCTTGGAGCATAGTGAAATAGGATTTTGTGAATTAGTTTAACCTTATTAAAAAGTAGGCGTTTGTGGAGTGGCAGTAACCGAAGACGTTTATGTAGGTTAGAATTGTCGGTAAGTTTTTCACAATTAATTAAACGTAATGCCCTTTTCTGGAGTGAATAAAGGCGTTTTGTTGTTGATTTAGAGCATCCATCCCAGATTGTGGAGCAATAATCAATATGTGTTAAAGTGAGACATGTTGACATGATAAGGATGCTTGAGGATCTACAAATTGATGGAAAGGACCTTAGACTTGTAAAGAACATATATTGGAAACAACAAGCTGCCATAAGAATTGATAACGATGTAGGTCAATATCAGCCTATTAAAAGAGGTGTGAGACAGGGATGTGTAATGTCTCCAGATCTTTTTTCCCTGTACAGTGAATATATATTTAGAAATATAGAAGATATGGAAGGAATCAACATTGGGGTACGATACATCAATAACATTAGATATGCAGATGATACAGTCTTGATTGCAGACAATGAACAAGACCTGCAAAATTTAGTAGATGCGGTTGTTGCACACAGTGAACAATTAGGGTTAGAATTAAATTGTAAAAAGACACAGATTATGGTCGTCACTAGGAAGAAGGAAATACCACAATGTGATATACGAGTAGATGGACATATTCTTAAACAAGTGAATCGATACTGTTATCTCGGCACAGTCATAACATCTGATGGGAGATGCCTTGAAGAGATTAGAACAAGAATTGCCATTGCGAAGGTAGCCTTTAGCAAAATGAAAAACATACTGACCAACAAAAAGATATCAATTGAAACGAGAAAAAGAGTGTTGAGATGCTACATAGAACCTATACTTTTGTATGGATGTGAAGCGTGGACAATAAGCAGTCAAGCTGAAAAACAGCTAATGGCTGTGGAAATGTGGTTTCTCAGGAAAATGCAAAGAATACCATGGACAGATAGAAAAACCAACGAACAAGTCCTTCAAGAAACAAATGATGATCGTAAACTGATTAGAGTCATTAGGCGTAGACAGTCAAAAAAAATGTGGGCATGTTATGAGAAGAAATGAATTGGAGAACTTGGTGACAACTGGCAAGATCGAAGGGAGGAGACCAAGGGGAAGACCTAGAAGCAAATACCTGGATGGCTTGGCCTGGTGGCATGGTCGAGACAATAACACAGAGCTGATCCACGACTCTGGTGATCGAGTGAGATGGCAGAACATGACCGCCCACGCTTACCGGCATGGCACATGATGGATGGATATGGGAAGTATAGAATATCTTTCTTTTGTTTTCATCAAGGAAATTTTAATTTTGGCAAGTTGGTATACTTTTTTGGCTATTTGTTTAACAAGAACATGAACATGGGAGTTAAGGGTTAGATTTTGATCTATGATAAGACTCAGTGCCTTGTGCTCGGTTACACTTTCTATAGGCATGCTACCAATGTGCAGCTGTAGAGTTCTCTGCGAGGAACCACCAGTCTGCACACTAATAAGCCAGACATGGGACAACGGATACTCACGCAAACCTCAGTCCGGTATGACATCACACTGATGTTGGACAACAGGATGTCTTCATCCGACATACAGGACATCATGCTGGACTTCACAGCCAGCGAACGCAAGCAAGCAGGTAAGACATGTCAACAATGTAAAGATTCTTGAAGATCTACAAATTGATGGGAAAGACCTTAGACTTGTAAATATATATATATATATATATATATATATATATATATATATATATATATATATATATATATATATATATATATATATATATATACTGGAAACAAAAAGCTGCCATTAGGATTGATAATGAAGTAGGTCAAAATCAGTCTATTAAGAGAGGTGTGAGACAGGGATGTGTAATGTCTGCAGATCTTTTTTCCTTGTAAAGTTAAAATATTTTCGGAAATATAGAAGATATGAAAGGAATCATCATTGGAGGAATCAACATCAATAACATTAGATTGCAAATGATACAGTATTGATTGCAGACAATGAACAGAATCTGCGACATATAGTAGACGCGGTTGTTGCACACAGTGAACAGCAAAGTTTAGAATTAAATTGTAAGAAGACACAGATTATGGTCGTCACTAGGAAAAACGAAATACCACAATGTAATATACAAGAACATGGGAATTTCTTGAGCAAGTGAATAGGTACAATTATCTCGGAACAGTCATAACATCTGATGGGAGACGCGTTGAAGAGATTAGAACAGGTAAAGGTAGCCTTTTGCAAGATGAAAATACATACTGACCAATAAAAAGATGTCATGTGCAACGAGAAAAAGTGTGTTGAGGTACTGCATTGAACCTATGTTTTTGTATAGATTTGAAGCTTGGACAATGAGAAAACATCTTATGGCTGCAGAAATGTGGTTTCTAAGGAGAATCCAAAGAATACCATGGACAGACCCCAAAAAAAAAAAAAAAAAAAAAAAAATGACCAAGTCATACAAGAAACAAATGAAAACAGTAAAATTATTAGAGAAATTAGATGTAGACACTCAACATCGGTCAAGTTGTGAGAAGAAAAAAAAATGAGAACTTGGTGACAACTGGCAAGATAAAGGGGAGAAGAACAAGAGGAAGGCAGAGAAGTAATTACCTGGATGGCTTGACGACGTGGTATGGTAACGACAAGAACACTAAGCTAATCCACGGCTATGGTGATCGAGTGAGATATGACCACCCACTCTTACCGGCATGGCACATAATGATGATGATGTGAAAGAATTAAAGGACTGTAGAATAAAATGGTTTAAAAGGCAAAGCGATTGAAATGGCTCTGTCTGTTTCCACAGGGCGGCCTGCTGAAAGTATGGCACAAAGCACGAACTACGTAGCTCCAGTGACGAACCCCAGGTGTCTCCCAAAAACATTACACTCGTGAACGGAATGACGTAGTCCGGAATCGAACCCACAATCTATGGCGCGAGGCAATCGACATAACCACATCTCCACGGAGACTGGCCAATGACTGTAGATGGTTCTTGATGGAGACAACGCTGCCTGCTGATCTATCATTAACACTGTTCAGCAATTTATATCTCGGGCTAAAACATAAGGTTACCTTATAAGAAATTACAAAACATACCCACACAAAGAAGGAATATTTACAGCATTTGGTTTCTGATATACACATATTTGGATTCCCGCCGATGCTGTGGAGCTCGTACACTCTGCTGAGCTTCTCTTTGTGTATCTTTCATTAAACAATCAAAAATAGAGAGTATATGTTGGATATTTTCTCCAGGACATGCTGGTGTCGTGGGAAACGAGCAGGCGGACATGTTGGCTGAGACTGCAACCCTACAGGAAGTATAGGTGCATGACAAGGTAGATAAGGTAGGGGCCTTTTGGAATCGTCTGTGTAGTGCAGAAGAACAGGTAGATAATTACGGTTTGCAGAGAATGGTGCTGCAGAGACTGACCAATGGATCTGGCCGAAACTCAAACCTCAGAGTGAAGGCCAGATGGACATATAATCAGGGTTATACTTGTACCATTAGTATTGGAACTCTTCGCTGGCTGTTGGGATGAGGACGGAGCACGTATGGGTATGTCCTGAGTGCTGTGATGTCGGTTCTTGACTCAACTCAATTCTCCTTGTGGAGTCTGCGAAAGTAGACTGGACTGCTCATACTGATATATGTCTGCAGTGAAACTGATCGTTAACAAAACACACTCAAATAAAGCCTTCAGTGTGAAAGAGAGAGACACAGAAACACTACCAGAAACACATCTTACAAGTCCTGGTTTGCCGTCAGCTCCTTCTATGCGTGATGGAGCCGGTCTCCATGTAAGTGGAACTGTTTGATAATCATGACATATCATCATCATCATCATCATCATCATCATCAACATCATCATCATCAACGTAGTTATTATTATCATCATCAAATGATTTGCCTTTTGGCGTTAGCGAGTAGCGGACACTCTATTAAGGGATTGCCAGGTCTAGTCAATTTTATGTCCAACTAGTTAGACAAAGTTTAATCAACTAGAGGGTCAATTTTATGTTCAACTAGTTAGACAAAGTTTAATCCCCTAGAGAGTCAATTTTATGTCCAACTAGTTAGACAACGTTTAATCAACTAGAGAGTCAATTTTATGTCCAACTAGTTAGACAAAGTTTAATCAACTAGAGAGTCAATTTTATGTTCAACTAGTTAGACAAAGTTTAATCAACTAGAGGGTCAATTTTATGTTCAACTAGTTAGACAAAGTTTAATCAACTAGAGACTCAATTTTATGTTCAACTAGTTAGACAAAGTTTAATCAACTAGAGACTCAATTTTATGTCCAACTAGTTAGACAAAGTTTAATCAACTAGAGAGTCAATTTTATGTTCAACTAGTTAGACAAAGTTTAATCAACTAGAGACTCAATTTTATGTTCAACTAGTTAGACAAAGTTTAATCAACTAGAGACTCAATTTTATGTCCAACTAGTTAGACAAAGTTTAATCAACTAGAGACTCAATTTTATGTCCAACTAGTTAGACAAAGTTTAATCAACTAGAGACTCAATTTTATGTTCAACTAGTTAGACAAAGTTTAATCAACTAGAGGGTCAATTTTATGTCCAACTAGTTAGACAAAGTTTAATCAACTAGAGAGTCAATTTTATGTCCAACTAGTTAGACAAAGTTTAATCAACTAGAGAGTCAATTTTATGTTCGCTAATTCGACACGTTTAGTCCCCAAAAGATAGAATTTTATGGTCAATAGTTCGACAGGTTTAATCTCCAAGAGAGAGAATTTTATGTTCACTTGTTCGACAGAATTAACTCCCTAGAGAGGCAATATTATGTTCTTAAGTTCGACAGGTTCAACCCTTTTTTTTTTTTTTTTTTTTGGTTTAAGTAGCATATTCCTTACATGACGTTGCAGTCAACACCATAATTTTTCAGCTGCTGTTGATGTTCTTAGCAAGATTACGCTCAGTAGTTTGTCATAAACCATATCACTAAGCTTCTGCTCAGAATCATAATGAGAAGAACCAGAAAGAAATTAAAAATGGAAATTATTGAAGAACAGTATGGATTTGTGGAGGGAAAGGGTACAAACAATGCAATATATACATTAAGGATACTAATAGAAAGGTCAATAGAGAAACAGAAACACATATATTTATGCTTCATAGATTACACTAAGGCATTTTATAAAGTAAAACATGATGAACTGATTAAAATGTTGGAAGATATCAACATTGATGGGAAAGATTTAAAATAATAAAGAATATTTACTGGAACTAAGTAGCAGCAACTAAATTTGGAAATAAAGTGGGTAGTTACGAACACATAAAGCTAGGAGTACGACAGGAATGTGTCTTGTCACCAGATCTCTTCTCCATACAAGGGGCTTCTCATAAGTCTTTAGCCTGACCATGAAGGAGTAGGCGGAGAAAATTGAAATTTGGCACAGTACTTATTCCTTCTCAATGTAGCCACCACCTGAATTTATGCATTTCTGCCATCTCTGCGTGACCTTGAAAAGACCTTCATAATAAAACAACCTATTTTTCGAACTAAACCAGTTATCACAAGCCAGTATGACATCTTCGTCACTGTCAATACGATTTCCTTTCAGCTTTTTTTTTAACGATTTTGTGAATCCAGTCTCATCTGCCGTCCCCATGGTCTTTTACATGTTTTACGACCGCCAAATGTTGAGCAACTGGCCACAGCAATCAACCCGTGTCTGTTTCTGTTCACATGTCTGCAGGCGCGGGGCACACACTTTTCTCATGTTCAGTCTGTTGTGTAAAATTCTAAAAATTGTACTCTTACTCAGTTTTGCTGAACCCTTTATCTCTGCAATTGTCATTTTCCTATCCTGGTCTATGATTTTCTTCACTTTTGCAGCATTTGCATCATTGCACTCTGAGGACGGTCGTCCTGGTCTTGGCAGATCAGCAACTTGGGAACGGCCACATTTAAACTGCAAACACCAATTTTTTACAAAAGCATACGAAGGAGGACAGACTTCCTCAAACACTGGCCTCATCTCCCTGTGTATTTCTGAAGGGGTTTTACACTGTAACATCAAGAATTTTATCACAGTCCTGGCGTCTGATTTCTCCATTGTTCTGACAAACCGTTGGATGTGCAGATCTGGCCAATAGGGTGTGCTGTGCCATGCACCATATCGGGAAAACCAGTTGAGGTGGGAAATTCATAATTCATATGTCCATTACAAATTAAATGAGCTATACTTGTGCCAAGTTTAAATTTTCTCTGCCTACTTCTTCATGGTCAGGCTAAAGACTTATGAGAAGCCCCTTGTATATAGCGAAGTAATAATGAGAGAGATCAAAGAGATGCCAGGAATACTAGTTGGAGGTTATAATATAAATAATATACGCTATGCAGATGACACAGTATTGGTGGCAAATGAATCAATAGACCTACAACAATTGTTGAACACAGTAGTAACAGAGAGTGCAAGGAAAGGACTCTCCTTGAATATTTAAAAAAAACAAAAACAGTAACAATGGTGATATCAAAGAAAATGGTGACACCAAAATGTGACATAGAAATAGAAGGAAAAATTCTTAACCAAGTGGATAATTTTAGATACCTAGGGACATTTATAACATCAAATGGAAGATGTACAACATAGATTAAGAGCAGAATAGGGCAAGCAAAGGCCGCATTTCAGAAAATGAAGAGTATCTTGTGCAATATGTCGCTATCACTGAATGTAAGAAAGAGAATGCTGAAATGCTATGTAGAACCAGTTTTGCTGTATGGCAGTGAATCTTGGAATGTAAATGAACAAATTAAGAAGAAATTAGAAGCAACAGAGATGTGGTTCCTGGGACGAATGTTGCGAATTCCTTGGACTGCCAGAGTAACTAACAACGACTGCCTGAAACAGGCTAATGAAACTAGAACACTATATATAACAATAAGACAGAGACAAACAGCTTTCTTTGGTCATGTAATGAGAAGAGAGGCATTGGAGAACATCGTAACAACTGGAAAGATAGAGGGGAAGAGAGGCAGAGACAGACCACGAGAAATGATGCTGTATGGATTGAGACGGTGGCACGGAGGAATATCAGCAGCAGAGTTTATCCAGAAAACCAAAGACCGAGATCTGTGGAGAGCCGTGAACGCCTACGCCAGCTGGCAGGGCACTTGATAATGATGATGAGTTTGTCATTGCTTTCTGAGCGGCGGGCTCATATGTCCCGTAAGTAACTAACGCGAAGAGATCCGCTGTCGAATCTCGCGCAGCTGTGTTCCTCACGAGGATATACGGGTTTATGGAGAAAGTCATTAACACCTTCGCCAGGGAGCCCGGCTTTTACCCCCTTGAGAGTCTATATTATGGTCTCTAGTTCGACAGAATTAACCACCTAGAGAGGCAATTTTATGTTCACTAGTTCGACAGAATTACCACTTTTTTTTTTTTTTTTTTTTTTTTGCATATCCTTTACAGTACATCGCTGTCAACACCAGCATCTTTAAGCTGTATGTTGATTTCTTGGCAGAATTACGCTCAGTAGTTTGCCATTGCTTTCTGAGCGGCCGGCTCACATACCCCGTAAGTTACCGATGCGATTCGAACCACTGCTGATTCTCACCGTCATCACGTTACCTACGAGAGTATACGAGATTACGGAGAAAAGTCGCTAACCTCTAAGCCACGAAGCCGAGAGAGGCAATAATAAGTTCACCAGTTCGACAAGTTTAACCCCCTAAAGAAGCAATTTTGCTCATTATCTGGTAATTTATTGGGGAAGAAAAGGCCACGAAAAGGGAACTGGGCAGCCCACCTCGTATGTGATTGCCTAGACCAGTGGTTCTCAACCTCTTTTGGCCCGAGCCCAGCCCCCTTCACCATATTTTCAGAACGTCATTCCCCCCACCCCCCACCCTTCCTATCAAAAATTTGGCCCGTGCCCCCCTTCACCATATTTTCAGAACGTCATTCCCCCCACCCCCCACCCTTCCTATCAAAAATTTGGCCCGTGCCCCCCTTCACCGTATTTTCAGAACTTCACCCCCCCCCTCCCCCCCTTTTCATATTTCCTAATTAAAAATCCCCCCACCCCTACACAGTATACATAAAAATGGAAGGTAAATTTAATAGCATATACTAAAACAAGTCTAGACATCCACATAAAACATGATTTGTGGGTCTACTTACTTTATAAAATGAAGTTTAGAAGGATGAGACGTACATAATTGTAAAGTATGAAGGGAAAAACAATATCAAGTAATCGGTTCTAGTATTAACGCGATCTTGAAATGGTCTTCACCCCCCCCCCCCTGGAAACCCTAAAATTCCCCACCGGTTGAGAACCACTGGCCTAGACTATGTCAATGCCTAGAACTGCAACATTCCAATGGGAATATCCGCTATGTAGTCAACTTTGTTAGCAGTAACGGTTAATTCTATACGCCTTGGCCGCACTCGGCAATACGATGCTAGATTTATAGTTTCATAGACTACTCAGCACTTGGTGGCTAATGTCTTCAGTCTCCCACAGGCCACCTTTATCTCCCAAGACATGTCCTGGTACCTAGTATAGGCTGGATAAACCTGGCATCTCAGTTCAGGTTCAAAAATTCGAATCCACTACCTTTACTATTTAAAACAAAAGTTTGCTGCATTTGCTCTACAGGGCGACGCAATCAACCTCAGCATTTTTTGCTGTTTGTTGTTTTCTAGGCCAGTTTACTTAGTTTTCCACTGCTTTCGGAAGGAGAGACGTTCAAATCAACGCAAGGCGGTCAGCTTTCAAATGGCTAGCAGCTGATATCGAACATGGTATGCGGGATTGCGAATCTAGTTCGCCACCTCTTCGCCTTAGCGAACATAGTAACATGTATTACCATTACTGTTAACTTATTAACATTTATTAACATACAAGAAGACAAACAGAAGTGAGAATGCATGTATAAAACAAGAAATAAACTGGCGGCAAGGGTTAATTGCTATGTATTTGTTAGGTTTCCCTACATATTTGATTGCAGATTCCTGGTCCTAAGTCAAAGTTCTGACTCTCCTGAGATCATTCTCGTCTAGGCTGAGTTCATGCAACATGTCGCAGATGCCTTGATGCTTCGCTGTGTCAATAGCTTTTGAGTTAAGTCAAGAAACGACTTCACAGCACTAATGACATTCCCGTGCACGCTCCGACCTCATCTTCAACAACCAGCGAAGATTGCCAGCACTCATGATATCAGGTGCCGTCTGATTATGTGTCCACCTGACCTTTCCTTGGAACAGTTTTTGAATAGTCTCATTCATTCAGTAGCATGTCCTTTGCAGAACCTTGCTCCCATAACTACCTTCCGGAAAACTTCTCGGTCATAAGCAAGGTGTCCCGCGTCCGATACACACATCTGGAGATCATCCGCCACATCCTGCACCCGTCTTCTTTTTGGCCTTCCTCTTCCTCTCTTCCCAGGCATATATCCCTCCATTATTGTTCTCTCCAAACTGTCGTGACGTTTCAAGTGACCAACATATTTCAGTTTTCTTTGTGTTATCGTCTTTAATAGCCAACTGTCCTCAATATTCAGCTACTGAAGTATGGATGCATTTGTTCTTTTCTTTATCCAAGATATTCTTAGAACTCGTCTATAACGTTTATATTCAAATGCATTTATGCGCTGTTATGGTTGTTAAGGTTTCTTGGCAAGTTAAGCAGAAGGTAGTTTGCCGTTGCTCTCCTTCTGGGCGGTGACTGTACTAGTCGGTGGCCATAGCCATTGTCTCTACTGATGAGATCATCTGTCTATCGCCGCAGAGTGCAGACCATAACCAACAACAATCTGTCGGCTGCTCTGACACTCCATCCACCACCTGTTTCCATGACTTCACTTAACCTTGATTGGGGGGTGGGGGGCTAAACGGGTACTCCACCTTGTCCAAGGCGTCTTACATCTCATTTACTAGGGGATACCCCTACTCCGCTAACCGGATTGAATGTCTATTGAACATAAATATAGGTTCTGCTGTTTCGGTTAACATCGTTCCATGAGCACCATGTAGCAAAATTCTGTGTTCTTCTTTTACCTACAACAAGGTCAAACTGAGGTTATGAAATTTCTGATCGTATTTTATTTCTTCATTTTGTTCATTGTAATATAATAGTTGGTGTAGTATGTTCTCGCATTTACAGAAGGTATATGATGGTGTCAACAACCTGAATTTACACAGGCATGCTGGTCACTTCATTCATACCTCACGATCACAAACACGTTTCGTATGAATGGTATATAATAAATCAGGATTTATTCTACATAATATACAGCTCGTTTCTCGAGCATACATAAATGGCATTCAATACTCAAATACGTTCTTTACACTCGCTACTTATAACTGCGCCCTTTCTAAACTACACAGATGGCGAGAGTAAACACACAGGTCTTGTCGCTCTAACTGTCGGGTCCGGTCTGCCTGAATTCACAGGTCTGGTTCAGCTACTGGTCCTCAGTTCTCGTGCGGTCAGCCGCACGGCGTGCTGAGTCACTTGTCACGCAGTCTAGTGGTCCAGTCCTCGTTAACCTTCAGCTGTACTATTGTTCAGTCTGTTTACGGGAAGTCCCCGTGGTTAACGTACTCTGTCCTATCTCGGGAGTTAATCCCGTTATGTCCTAGTTATGTCCTAGCTATAACACGTGCGTGTCCTGTCTAGGTCCTGTCCTAGAACTGTTTGGAGTTATATCTCCTTATACTGTCTTTCTCTATCTATTTTCTTGTAAAGGTCCTTATCTATGTCCTGTCTCTGTCCTTTCCTTTCATCCGTCTTTGTCCTACTTCTCTCTATACATATCCAGCTCCTTGACACGCTCTCGTCCCCCCCCCCCCATCCGTATTGCGTCACCAAATTAGCTCATGGGTGTGACGCAATCTGTTGTAATATCTAAAAATTAGTTGGGTCTAATTTTGTCAAGTGCTGGTAGGGTTAAGTACTCATGTCTTGGGTATAATCACTAACTTATGACCGTCTGATGTCACAATGTCGTACTTATTCACTGGCTTATTAATCAGTGCTGCACAACTGTACTGTTGGCCAGAGTGAATACTCATTCACATTACATATATGAGAGCTGTAACGAACCAAAGCCATTGTCTATAAGACCTGCTTTTCAAAATGTCGATTGACCGACATCCCGCACAGATTGTCCCTTTTACGGGTACAATACAAGAATATAAATTCATGCTCTCATGTAATGTTTCTCCAACTCCAATTACATGTTGTGTGTGTGCTGATGTTCACCTCTCTAACTTCCGTTTGTGGCTAAATCTTTCAATGTGTCCTCAGAGTTTAGTAAGTCTGTTATGTCCCCTGTTCATGAGTTTTCCCCCCTTCCTTTTTATTGCTGTCTGCATTTTTATCTGTAAGTATATCTGGTTGTTTGCGTGTTTAGTTAAATGTAATGTATGTTTAAATCAAAAACATAGGTGTATGTTTGTCATTTACTGAATGATGATTTTCACGCGTCGCAGGTTGGTTTATGCAGTCACGAATGCATGTGTTTGCTTAATTTGTGACTGCCTTGCCGACCTAGGAAGCTTAAAAATGTTCCTATACATGTAATGTAATAATGGCAACAACACACATAAACTACACAAGCACATGTGCCACACCTAAGACGCAGACAAATTATAAAAACTCTTGGGTGAGGCAAAAAAAATTGCACATTGTTCGCTCGCCTTATATTTAATACATTCACTCTATCCTTGTTCTCGTCTTTCTCTCGCACATTCAGTTCTCACATGTTAAAAAAAACCATATTATGTCATTAAAATACTATTGTAAAATATAATGAAAAAAATAACTACTGGAAAAAAATTAAAAGATGCACAATAGTTTTGGCTCAGTCTACACGTTTTTGAGCCGAATAATAGTGCGATATATTAGCACTGTATATTTTTATACAATATTTACAAGTTGACTGGGTTGTTTGGCCTCATTCTAAGTATACTAACTACTCTATTTAAATATGTTCTACTTTTGTGTACTGAGATTTACTAACTAAGGGAAGATAATTTACGTAATTAAATGAAATGGGGTGAAATGTGTTGGTTCCCTTAATCTAACTATACTTTTTGATGGAAAAAATATTTACTGATTGATAGTGTTAACTAACTAGATTGTCCTAACTATTATCTATTTAATTATGAAATGATAGTCTCTTAGGAGACTCATAGGATGTGATTAACATAAGGTAATTATTTTTAAGATTAATTATCACTGTATGTAAATGGGAATTAGGAAATAGGTGTTATTAATCTACGAAACTTAAAGTTGTTATGTTCTTATAAACTAACTATACATAAGAAACTATAGTACTATATGAAACTGCAATAAAAAATATATATTATATATCACAATTACATACATTTTCAGTTCCTACAGTAGTTAAACTAATTTTTTCCAGGTAAGGTGATGATGTCACGTCTTTTCCTTTTCGAATATCTTCACTTAATATCATAGTTAGTATTTACATTGTCCGATATTCCACGCGATGTTCCTGGAGTGTGTATTCACAATGTTGTATCTAATTCTGTCGAATATAACATATTGCTATCGACGTAGATAGTCACTCATATGTGTGGACAGTTTTCTTCATAGCGGCACATCTGTCTGATCACACTCTTGTACTAATGTCAGAGATGATGATGGTGTTGCGTCGTTTTTCTCTGGCACTTCAGATACTTGAAAGTTCGAAGGTCTATTAAGCATGTCATCTAGTGCAATACATTTGCCTCTAATGTGCCTGACCGAAAATGAATAATTATGGAGTATCAGGGACCATCTGTAGATCCTGTTGTTCTTATGGACTCCTGTCTCCATGACTGTGAGCGGGGAGTTGTCAGTTTCGATGACAAAGTGTGTCCCTGCCAAAAATCTATGCAGTTTACGGACACAGTACACAATAGCTAAAGCCTCCAATTCAGAGACACCATACTTGGCTTCAGTCGGGGTAATCTTGCGACTTACATATATTACAGGATGTAGAATGTTGTCATATCTTTGACATAATACGCCGGCTATGGATACTGTACTGGCCTCAGTCCTAAGAAAATATTGTAAGTTCGGGTTAGGCAACCGAAGGATTGGGACATTGCTAAAAAGATGCTTAAGTTTTGACATTGCATTCATTATAATAGCATCTTTCACATCAATTTTGGTATTCGACTTCAATAGATTTGAAAAAAAACACTGGTAATTTCTGCTAAATTGGGAATGAACTTATTGTAATAGTTTACTAATCCCAGTAGACTCCTCACTTGCTGTTTGGTAACTGGCATAGTGAGGTTCAAAATTTTTGTCACAATTTTGTTATCAGTTTCCTCTATTTTCTGAGCTAGCTCTAATTCCTTTATTTTGGTGGTGTCATCTATTTCTTTTAATTTTGTGGCTTCAGCCAGTTCTAATTGTTTTAATTTATTTGCCTCAGTTAATTCCGCAAGATCTTTTTGATGCTGGCGTTCCTGTGCTCGTTCATCTCTTTCACTTGCTGCCTTCCTGTCTCTTTCTTCCCTGTCAATTGCTGCTTTCCTGTATGACAGGATTCTCTAAATTCGTTTTTCGCCAATTGCTCTAATTTATCACCACTATATCCAAGGTCTTTACCCGCTTGTATGAACTCTCCTAGTGTTGACATTTTCGTTAACACTTGTACACACAATTAAATCCCCCAAAAAATTATTCTATAATATTACTAACTATTTACAGCAATCAAAAATAAGATGCTATTGTAATGTACATTTATCAAAACTATGTATGTACTTATCTGAAAACTTTCAGCTTTCCTGGGCCTACTGGGAGTTGTTTTTCTCTTTCTCAGCTTGAACTGATGTTCTGACTGCGACTATTCTGCATTTTGTTACATAGAGCAGCAACAATTAATATTTAGAAAATATAAACATACAAGTTGATATCGTACTTAAAATTATTTCTGTGTCGTGATTCGCTCTGACGGGATGCTGAAATGCGAAATTGATGTATTAAATTTTTGTCTGTCGTTTGTCGTTGTCAATTGTCGTCGTGTCTTCACTGCTGTTCGACATCACCTGAAACATCTCTGTGAAACATGTTAATATTTGTTATTTTTTTCACAATTGTTACACTTTTCCACATGGAATCTTTCTTACGTAAGTGCTTTTATTTTCGCACTTTACACAGTTCTAAATTTTGTTCTGTACTCTTTCTTGCCTTTATGTTCTCATTATGATTCAAACCATCATATCTTCAATCACAGCTTCATTTAAACTTTGTAATTTCGCTGCTGAAAACAATCACTCTCTTGTCACTCTTGCTAATGTTAGTGAGCAATGAGTTCTTTCATACCGTTCTGACAATCAATTATGACCACTCTTATCACAATAGGTCGTAGGTTCATAAACCACTATCTGACACCACTCTTATCACAATAGGTCGTAGGTTCATAAACCACCATCTGACACCACTCTTATCACAATAGGTCGTAGGTTCATAAACCACTTCTGACACCACTCTTAACCGCTTGTCAACAACCTGAATTTACACAGGCATGCTGGTCACTTCATTCATACCTCACGATCACAAACACGTTTCGTACGAATGGTATATAATGAATCAGGATTTCTTCTACATAATATACAGCTCATTTCTCGAGCATACATAAATGGCATTCAATACTCAAATACATTCTTTACACTCGCTACGTATAACTGCGCCCTTTCTAAACTACACAGATGGCGAGAGTAAACACACAGGTCTTGTCGCTCTAACTGTCGGGTCCGGTCTGCCTGAATTCACAGGTCTGGTTCGGCTACTGGTCCTCAGTTCTCGTGCGGTCAGCCGCACGGCGGGCTGAGTCACTTGTCACGCAATCCAGTGGTCCAGTCCTCGTTAACCTTCAGCTTGTTCAGTCTGTTTACGGGTAGTCCCCGTGGTTAACGAACTCTGTCCTATCTCGGGAGTTAATCCCGTTATGTCCTAGTTATGTCCTAGCTATAACACGTGCGTGTCCTGTCTAGGTCCTGTCCTAGAACTGTTTGGAGTTATATCTCCTTATACTGTCTTTCTCTATCTATTTTCTTGTAAAGGTCCTTATCTATGTCCTGTCTCTGTCCTTTCCTTTCATCCGTCTTGGAACTACTTCTCTCTATACATATCCAGCTCCTTGACAGATGGTTGTTTATAGAATTTATACAATCGAAATTTATAGACGCTATATGATTAGGTATTTATTTACAGTATTCGACTTGACAATTATAGAAGGTATATGACTGGGCAATTATAAAAGCTATTTGATTGGACATTACTAGAAGATATATTATTAAACATATATAGATGGTATATGATTGGACATTTATAGAAAGTATATCACGAGGCATTTATAGAAAGTATTTCAGTGGGCAATCATAGAATGTATAAAATGTAGCAATTATAACACGTATATGGTTGGACAATTATAGAAGGCATTTGATTGGGCATTCATAGAAGGTATAAGCTTGGGCAATTATAGAAGGTATTTGATTGGGCATTTATAGAAGGTATTTGATTGAGAATTTCTAGAAGGTATATGACTTAGCCAATATAAAAGGTATTTGATTGGGCATATATAGTTAATAGAAGGTAAATTAGTGGGTAATTATAATTGATACACTATTGGATATTTAAAGACGACATGTGACTGGACATTTAATAAGTGATATGTATGGGCGTTTAAAGAACATATATGTCAGAGCATTTATACAACAGATATGACAGGACAGTTATACAACAGATATGAAAGGACAGTTATACAACAGATATGACAGGACATTTATACAACAGATATGACAGGACATTTATAGAACAGATATGACAGGACAGTTATACAACAGGTATGACAGGACAGTTATACAACAGATATGACAGGACAGTTATACAACAGATATGACAGGACAGTTAGACAACAGATATGTCAGAGCATTTATACAACAGATATGACAGGACAGTTATACAACAGATATGACAGGACAGTTATACAACAGATATGACAGGACAGTTATACAACAGATATGTCAGAGCATTTATA
Source organism: Cepaea hortensis (assembly GCA_963921405.1). Classification (NCBI taxonomy): domain Eukaryota; kingdom Metazoa; phylum Mollusca; class Gastropoda; order Stylommatophora; family Helicidae; genus Cepaea; species Cepaea hortensis. The sequence continues at coordinate 105,295,645 of OY992886.1, forward strand.
CAACAGATATGACAGGACAGTTATACAACAGATATGACAGGACAGTTATCCAACAGATATGACAGGACAGTTATACAACATATATGACAGGACAGTTATACAACAGATATGACAGGACAGTTATACAACAGATATGACAGGACAGTTATACAACAGATATGACAAGACAGTTATACAACAGATATGACAGGACAGTTATACAACAGATATGACAGGACATTTATAGAACAAATATGACAGGGCATTTATAGAACAGATATATCTGGACATGTAAAGAAAAGATAGTACAATTAAAGAACATATATGATTGGCTGCTGTTGTGTCCCTTCTGTGTGGTCATGTGTTCGATCCGCAGCGGGGCGGGTTCCAATTGTTAAAGTAGGTCAGCCCCACCTAAAATGAGTACCAGAGTGTGTTTTGGGAAATAAGGGCGTCGGTGTGATAATGATCATGCCTCCCATCGAGTACTGCACTAGTCATAACAAATACGGCTCTAGAGTCATATGTCCAGTGCTCCTAAAGGTGTGTACAATGGTCGTCCACTTATTTACATCCACCCGTGAGTTACAATTACTATGTCTATTAGTTTGGTATCAAATAAGAGTAAAGGCCAGTAGGACATATAAGCTGGTTGCTACTGGGACTCTTTGCTGGCTATTGAAGATTAGAATGGAGCACGTGTGGGAATGTCCTGAGTGCTGTGATGTCGGTTCTTGACTCAACTCAACTCAACTCAACTTGGTATCAAATAAACATTAATATAGGGTTCGTGTCTAATAGGCAGTTAAAAACAAGTTAAAGAGGCAGATGACAGAGGTGAAACAAAGCGGTTGTATTGAATAAATTAGGGCACATACTTCCTGAACAAGCCATCACTGTTGTACTCTGCCACATCGTCGTAGCGATGATCCCAGCGAAAAGAACAAGTGCTACGAGCCTTATCTCTAGCGCATGCATTCTTAGTACCTAAAAAAACATGCAGATATGCAAGCATTTCAGACTTAAACAAGTCCAAATGTGACCCAACATTATCAAGACATGTCATTACAATTTAAAATATGATCTTAAAATCTCAAAACAAAGAGCACAATAAATTGAACTTTAGTTATTTCACAATGTAACTATTCAATTCTCCTAACATACACGGTGTTTGTAAAGTCTCACTTCACTTTGTCTCTTCTCATCTTATCAGGTTCCTCTTGTACCTTGCGGTGTCGAGGTGAAGTATAGACAGCGGGAGAGTGCCTGTGTATGGGCTTCATGTATCGAGGTTCCCATGGTCTCTGTAATTCCCTCTATCCATCGTGTACGTGGTCGGTCACTTCCTCTGCTTCCGTCTGGTCTGTATGTCATTGCTTGCTGAGGTATAATGTTAGTTGGTAATCTAGTTTTATGGTAGTCCATCACTACTATAAATAGTTGAGTTCAAAGCGAACGAGAGCAAAAAACAAACAAACAAACAAACAAAAATTGAGTATTCTTCTCAGGAATCTGATTTCTGTTGTGATTTTTTTTTCTTCTCTTTTTCTGTCACTGTCCAGGTTTGGCATTGATAGGTAGATTGTGTTGTATAGCGTTTTCTTGGTGGCTATTGTTACATGTTTGTTCTTTAGTATTGGTGCCATTTGTCAAGTGAGTTTGTTTGCCTTATTGCATCTATTTTCGATCTCGTCTGCTGATCAGCCATTTGGTGATATTATACTTCCTAGGTACTTGAAGCTCTTTACTTGATTCAGGGTGAGTTCTTCTAGATTAGTGGTTCTCAACAGATGGGGAATTCCCCCCCCCCCCCAGGGGGGAATTTTAGGGTTTCCAGGGGCGGGGGGATGAAGACCATTTCAAGATCGCGTTAATACAAGAACCGATTACTTGATATTGTTTTTCCCTTCACACTTTACAGTTATGTACGTCTCATCCTTCTTAAACTCATTTTATAAAGTAAGTAGACCCACAGATCACGTTCTATGTGGATGTCTAGACTTGTTTTAGTATATGCTATTACATTTACCTTCCATTTTTACTTATACTGTGTAGGGGTGTGGGAGTTTTAGGTAGGAAATATGAAAGGTGGGGAATGACGTTCTGGAAACATGGTGAAGGGGGGCACGGGCCAAAAAAGGTTGAGAACCACTGTTCTAGATAAATGCTTATTGTGCTTTCTTCTATGGTTAAAGTCATTACCACTGTTTTAATTATTATTTTACTTACTTGTGCTAATTTTCACGTTATGTTCTAAACACATTTCATTCAGACTATTTATGTGGTCTTGTAATTTTGATTCTGATGGTGGTATTAATGCTTGATCGTCCGCAAATAAGAGTTATTTCTTGGTATGATTTGCCCTTGGTTCTTCTTCTGTGTTCTGTTCGCCATGCGGTGTTGTTACTGTCTCTGATTGATTGTTTCTTTACATATGTTGTCTATATATGTTATGAAAAAGAGGGGGTACAGGACACAACCTTGTCGTACTCCGGATCTTATGGTGAAGGGTTATGAGTATCCTCCATTTGTTCTTACTGTCCATTCACTGTTAGTGTATAAGCTTCTGTTTAAGTTTGTTATGTGTGTACTCACTCCATATCGTTTAAGGATTTCCCAAAGCTTGTTTCTATCCACTTTATCAAATGCCTTTTCGTGGTCGACAAAGGCTAAGTAGAGTGTCTCATTAAATTCGACCGAGTTTTCTATTTGTTGTCCAAATGCAAAGATGACATCTGTACATCTTTTATTTTTCCTGAATCCGAGTTGAGTTTCGTTTAGCTGGGGTTCTATTATAGGTCGTAGTTATTTCTCTAGAATGTTGCAGAATATTTTCCCTGTATGAAAAGGGAAATTCCTCTGTATTACGTACAGTGAGTTAATCATATGGCTTCTCTAATTTCTTCTTTTAGTGTGTCTGGTTCTAGTTCTTCGATGACAACTGTGTCAGTTTCTTGGATTCCTGTGGCATCTGATGTAATATTGAGACGTTGTTCGAAGTACTGCCTCCATCTTTTTAGTATTTGTTTTTGTTCACTTATTGGTTCTCCTATTTCGCTTTAATTATTTCAGTTGGGTCAAAAGGTTCTGCTCTGGTTTTCATTGCACTAATCTTTTTGTAGAAGTTTCTAGTTGCCGCCTTGTCATTTTTATTAGGGTTTCTCCATATTTCGTCCAGTCTTTTTGTTTTTCTCTCTTTATTATTCTATTTGCATGTCTTGTTTGCTATTCTATATTCAATGTAACCATATTCCTCTTTGCTTTTCACTCACTTTTTTTTTTTTAGTCGTTTTACAGCTGTCTTTACTTCGGCGTACCACCAACTTGTTATTTTCTTTATCTGTGTTTTGCGTTTTTTAATGGTTACACATGTTGTTTTTGCAGTGTTTAGAATACTTGATTTGAACATCTCCCATTCTTCTTCCACCGTTTTTCTTTCTAAGGGTAGTTTTACAAAAAGAATTTCATTTAATTCTTTCTCATTGTTTTCCTTTACTGTCTCGTCTCGATAGCCGTTTCCTAATTCGCTTGGTATGTGTTTTCCTGGTCTTTTTTTCTTGGTTTTCTTTTTTTGTTGGTTCTTATTGTGGTAATAACTGCTATGTGGTCTGTGTTTATACTTCAGTTGGGCACTGCCCTTACATCTAATATATTTCTCTTTCTGTTATTTCTTCTTAATATGAAACCAATTTGGCTTTTGGTATCTAGATCGTGCCATTTGTATCAGGTGTATATTGTGAGTCTTTGTGTTTAAAAATGGTTTTGTTATAAAGAGGGCGTGTTGAGTGCATAGCTCTATCAGTCTACTTCCATTATTATTTCTTTCATTGTATTGGCCTCCAAATGCTCCAACATGTTTCTCTATGCCCGCTCTATTATGCCCTAGTCTTGCGTTGAAGTCTCCCATAACTATGATGTCTTGCTTGTCTATTTTATTAAATTTATCGTGGATGTCTTCTAAGAACTCCTCACACTTTTAATCATTGTTGTTTGTGTTACACGGTGCATATATTTGTACATATGTAGTAATTGTCTGTTCTTTTATTCTCACCGTTATAATTCTTTCTGATATATATTTTATTTATAATATTATACTTGCTAGCCCTGCGTTCAATGACTATTCCTACGTTGTTCCACTCCGGAGTAATAACTTTGGTAGATCTCCTTGCACCCCTTCCCTTTTATTCTGGTGTCCGCTATTCCCATCAATCCAGTTTTCCTCTTTTCCCTTGTTTCTAACAGTTCTTCGTCCTTACTAGTAAAACCGCAGATGTTAAGAGTGCCTTTTTTTTAATAATCGCTGATCTGTCTCGTTTTCCTTCAAAATTGCCGGGTCCGTTAACGTTTGGATCAGTCCGTTTATGATTATTGTGTTTTCTTCGAGTAGGAAAAGAACCCACTGCCGGCTTGCTAGGCCAGTTGCAGGTTTAGGACGAAACAATCTGACCAATGGGAGTTCGTTCCCCCATGGCGAGCCATAGCTCCGTTTGCCCATGACCGCGCGGTCATGGTTTCCCGGTCTACACCACGTGGAGGTGGGCTTGACTTGTATAGTCTACGGGTCATCGGCTACTAATTTTCATTTTTCATCACTCCTGAGAGAGGTTAGCTGATGCTAACCCTGTTTTTTTTTTTTTTTTTATTCCCTTTCAAGAAACCCCATAGAATTATTCCAGCAGACGACAGCCATTTGTTGCATATTGCTTCAAGACGGGCAGTGGAGCACAATTTGTTGATGGCGTAACAACCCTATGATATGAACTAGTAATGCAGGCGAGGTGCATCACTTTGGATACAGTGTCCTATGATCTTTGGCTGCCTTAGCCATGTATACATTTGCATCTGTTACGGGATAAATAAAATGTTCTCTCTTCACTCGACCTTGCCCCAGAAGGTGCAATGAACTATGGAACAGAACTGAAATGGTTGAGTGTTGAGCCCTTTTCAACATTTCACAAGAAAGAAGAAATGTCTCCAGTCATTCTTCACTTAAATGTCACTAACAACATTATCTATGTACCCGGTGTATCGTCTGTGGTTTCAGCAATAGAAATCCACACCTTGTTTTTGACAATGCAAGATCTTATTGAAATCGTTTGTAACAAGCAGCCATGCAGTTCTTCCCTAGCGTCCCTTCATATACAATATACAACACACATATTATGAGAAAAATTGTAACTGGTCTACAAATGAAATTGTAAATTTGTTAGTGTTAAGATTTTCTGCAGCAGTTGCGATTCGTGTGTCCAAGCCCTTGTTGTGCAACCAAAGATACATGATAGTCAGTTTAAAATTGCAGTGCTAGAATTAATTGCTGTTTCCCCCTTAGTATTATGTTGTGTGACTTCTGCAGTGTTCACCTCATTTGATGTGGCGAAATATGAGGAGCACACGATTGCGCAACATACAGACTACACATCTACACACTATTGTGCAACCTATAGACTACACATCTACACACTATTGTGCAACCTATAGATTACACATCTACACACTATTGTACAACCTATAGACTACACATCTACACACTATTGTGCAACCTATAGACTACACATCTACACACTATTGTGCAACCTATAGATTACACATCTACACACTATTGTACAACCTATAGACTACACATCTACACACTATTGTGCAACCTATAGACTACACATCTACACACTATTGTGCAACCTATAGACTACACATCTACACACTATTGTGCAACCTATAGACTACACATCTACACACTATTGTGCAACCTATAGATTACACATCTACACACTATTGTACAACCTATAGACTACACATCTACACACTATTGTACAACCTATAGACTACACATCTACACACTATTGTGCAACCTATAGACTACACATCTACACACTATTGTGCAACCTATAGACTACACATCTACACACTATTGTGCAACCTATAGATTACACATCTACACACTATTGTGCAACCTATAGACTACACATCTACACACTATTGTGCAACCTATAGATTACACATCTACACACTATTGTGCAACCTATAGACTACACATCTACACACTATTGTGCAACCTATAGATTACACATCTACACACTATTGTGCAACCTATAGACTACACATCTACACACTATTGTGCAACCTATAGATTACACATCTACACACTATTGTGCAACCTATAGACTACACATCTACACACTATTGTGCAACCTATAGATTACACATCTACACACTATTGTGCAACCTATAGATTACACATCTACACACTATTGTGCAACCTATAGATTACACATCTACACACTATTGTGCAACCTATAGACTACACATCTACACACTATTGTGCAACCTATAGATTACACATCTACACACTATTTTGCAACCTATAGACTACACATCTACACACTATTGTGCAACCTATAGACTACACATCTACACACTATTGTGCAACCTATAGACTACACATCTACACACTATTGTGCAACCTATAGACTACACATCTACACACTATTGTGCAACCTATAGACTACACATCTACACACTATTGTGCAACCTATAGACTACACATCTACACACTATTGTGCAACCTATAGACTACACATCTACACACTATTGTGCAACCTATAGACTACACATCTACACACTATTGTGCAACCTATAGACTACACATCTACACACTATTGTGCAACCTATAGACTACACATCTACACACTATTGTGCAACCTATAGACTACACATCTACACACTATTGTACAACCTATAGACTACACATCTACACACTATTGTACAACCTATAGACTACACATCTACACACTATTGTGCAACCTATAGACTACACATCTACACACTTTTGTGCAACCTATAGAATACACATCTGCATACAATTGTGCAACCTATAGACTACACATCTACACACTATTGTGCAACCTATAGACTACACATCTACACACTATTGTGCAACCTATAGACTACACATCTACACACTATTGTGCAACCTATAGATTACACATCTACACACTATTGTGCAACCTATAGATTACACATCTACACACTATTGTGCAACCTATAGACTACACATCTACACACTATTGTGCAACCTATAGATTACACATCTACACACTATTGTGCAACCTATAGACTACACATCTACACACTATTGTGCAACGTATAGACTACACATCTACACACTATTGTGCAACCTATAGACTACGCATCTGCACACTATTGTGCAACCTATAGACTACGCATCTGCATACAATTGTGCAACCTATAGACTACACATCTGCACACTATTGTGCAACCTATAGACTACACATCTACACACTATTGTACAACCTATAGACTACACATCTGCACACTATTGTGCAACCTATAGACTACACATCTACACACTATTGTGCAACCTACAGACTACACATCTGCACACTATTGTGCAACCTATAGATTACACATCTACACACATTTGTGCAACCTATAGACTACACATCTACACACTATTGTGCAACCTATAGACTACACATCTACACACTATTGTGCAACCTATAGACTACACATCTACACACTATTGTGCAACCTATAGACTACACATCTACACACTATTGTGCAACCTATAGATTACACATCTACACACTATTGTGCAACCTATAGACTACACATCTACACACTATTGTGCAACCTATAGATTACACATCTACACACTATTGTGCAACCTATAGACTACACATCTACACACTATTGTCCAACCTATAGATTACACATCTACACACTATTGTGCAACCTATAGACTACACATCTACACACTATTGTGCAACCTATAGATTACACATCTACACACTATTGTGCAACCTATAGACTACACATCTACACACTATTGTGCAACCTATAGACTACACATCTACACACTATTGTGCAACCTATAGATTACACATCTACACACTATTGTGCAACCTATAGACTACACATCTACACACTATTGTGCAACCTATAGACTACACATCTACACACTATTTTTCAACCTATAGACTACGCATCTGCACACTATTGTGCAACCTATAGACTACGCATCTGCATACAATTGTGCAACCTATAGACTACACATCTGCACACTATTGTGCAACCTATAGACTACACATCTACACACTATTGTACAACCTATAGACTACACATCTACACACTATTGTGCAACCTATAGACTACACATCTACACACTATTGTGCAACCTATAGACTACACATCTACACACTATTGTGCAACCTATAGACTACACATCTACACACTATTGTGCAACCTATAGATTACACATCTACACACTATTGTACAACCTATAGACTACACATCTACACACTATTGTACAACCTATAGACTACACATCTGCACACTATTGTGCAACCTATAGACTACACATCTACACACTATTGTACAACCTATAGACTACACATCTACACACTATTGTGCAACCTATAGACTACACATCTACACACTATTGTGCAACCTATAGACTACACATCTACACACTATTGTGCAACCTATAGACTACACATCTACACACTATTGTGCAACCTATAGATTACACATCTACACACTATTGTGCAACCTATAGACTACACATCTACACACTATTGTGCAACATATAGATTACACATCTACACACTATTGTGCAACCTATAGATTACACATCTACACACTATTGTGCAACCTATAGATTACACATCTACACACTATTGTGCAACCTATAGACTACACATCTACACACTATTGTGCAACCTATAGATTACACATCTACACACTATTTTGCAACCTATAGACTACACATCTACACACTATTGTGCAACCTATAGACTACACATCTACACACTATTGTGCAACCTATAGACTACACATCTACACACTATTGTGCAACCTATAGACTACACATCTACACACTATTGTGCAACCTATAGACTACACATCTACACACTATTGTGCAACCTATAGACTACACATCTACACACTATTGTGCAACCTATAGACTACACATCTACACACTATTGTGCAACCTATAGACTACACATCTACACACTATTGTGCAACCTATAGACTACACATCTACACACTATTGTGCAACCTATAGACTACACATCTACACACTATTGTACAACCTATAGACTACACATCTACACACTATTGTACAACCTATAGACTACACATCTACACACTATTGTGCAACCTATAGACTACACATCTACACACTTTTGTGCAACCTATAGACTACACATCTGCATACAATTGTGCAACCTATAGACTACACATCTACACACTATTGTGCAACCTATAGACTACACATCTACACACTATTGTGCAACCTATAGACTACACATCTACACACTATTGTGCAACCTATAGATTACACATCTACACACTATTGTGCAACCTATAGATTACACATCTACACACTATTGTGCAACCTATAGACTACACATCTACACACTATTGTGCAACCTATAGATTACACATCTACACACTATTGTGCAACCTATAGACTACACATCTACACACTATTGTGCAACCTATAGACTACACATCTACACACTATTGTGCAACCTATAGACTACGCATCTGCACACTATTGTGCAACCTATAGACTACGCATCTGCATACAATTGTGCAACCTATAGACTACACATCTGCACACTATTGTGCAACCTATAGACTACACATCTACACACTATTGTACAACCTATAGACTACACATCTGCACACTATTGTGCAACCTATAGACTACACATCTACACACTATTGTGCAACCTACAGACTACACATCTGCACACTATTGTGCAACCTATAGATTACACATCTACACACTATTGTGCAACCTATAGACTACACATCTACACACTATTGTGCAACCTATAGATTACACATCTACACACTATTGTACAACCTATAGACTACACATCTACACACTATTGTACAACCTATAGACTACACATCTACACACTATTGTGCAACCTATAGACTACACATCTACACACTATTGTGCAACCTATAGACTACACATCTACACACTATTGTGCAACCTATAGATTACACATCTACACACTATTGTGCAACCTATAGACTACACATCTACACACTATTGTGCAACCTATAGATTACACATCTACACACTATTGTGCAACCTATAGACTACACATCTGCACACTATTGTGCAACCTATAGATTACACATCTACACACTATTGTGCAACCTATAGACTACACATCTACACACTATTGTGCAACCTATAGACTACACATCTACACACTATTGTGCAACCTATAGACTACACATCTACACACTATTGTGCAACCTATAGATTACACATCTACACACTATTGTGCAAACTATAGACTACACATCTACACACTATTGTGCAACCTATAGATTACACATCTACACACTATTGTGCAACCTATAGATTACACATCTACACACTATTGTGCAACCTATAGATTACACATCTACACACTATTGTGCAACCTATAGACTACACATCTACACACTATTGTGCAACCTATAGACTACACATCTACACACTATTGTGCAACCTATAGACTACACATCTACACACTATTGTGCAACCTATAGACTACACATCTGCACACTATTGTGCAACCTATAGACTACACATCTACACACTATTGTGCAACCTATAGACTACACATCTACACACTATTGTGCAACCTATAGATTACACATCTACACACTATTGTACAACCTATAGACTACACATCTACACACTATTGTGCAACCTATAGATTACACATCTACACACTATTGTGCAACCTATAGACTACACATCTACACACTATTGTGCAACCTATAGACTACACATCTACACACTATTGTGCAACCTATAGACTACACATCTACACACTATTGTGCAACCTATAGATTACACATCTACACACTATTGTGCAACCTATAGACTACACATCTACACACTATTGTGCAACCTATAGATTACACATCTACACACTATTGTGCAACCTATAGACTACACATCTACACACTATTGTGCAACCTATAGATTACACATCTACACACTATTGTGCAACCTATAGACTACACATCTACACACTATTGTGCAACCTATAGACTACACATCTACACACTATTGTGCAACCTATAGACTACACATCTACACACTATTGTGCAACCTATAGATTACACATCTACACACTATTGTGCAACCTATAGACTACACATCTACACACTATTGTGCAACCTATAGATTACACATCTACACACTATTGTGCAACCTATAGACTACACATCTACACACTATTGTCCAACCTATAGATTACACATCTACACACTATTGTGCAACCTATAGACTACACATCTACACACTATTGTGAAACCTATAGATTACACATCTACACACTATTGTGCAACCTATAGACTACACATCTACACACTATTGTGCAACCTATAGACTACACATCTACACACTATTGTGCAACCTATAGATTACACATCTACACACTATTGTGCAACCTATAGACTACACATCTACACACTATTGTGCAACCTATAGACTACACATCTACACACTATTTTTCAACCTATAGACTACGCATCTGCACACTATTGTGCAACCTATAGACTACGCATCTGCATACAATTGTGCAACCTATAGACTACACATCTGCACACTATTGTGCAACCTATAGACTACACATCTACACACTATTGTACAACCTATAGACTACACATCTACACACTATTGTGCAACCTATAGACTACACATCTACACACTATTGTGCAACCTATAGACTACACATCTACACACTATTGTGCAACCTATAGACTACACATCTACACACTATTGTGCAACCTATAGATTACACATCTACACACTATTGTACAACCTATAGACTACACATCTACACACTATTGTACAACCTATAGACTACACATCTGCACACTATTGTGCAACCTATAGACTACACATCTACACACTATTGTACAACCTATAGACTACACATCTACACACTATTGTGCAACCTATAGACTACACATCTACACACTATTGTGCAACCTATAGACTACACATCTACACACTATTGTGCAACCTTTAGACTACACATCTACACACTATTGTGCAACCTATAGATTACACATCTACACACTATTGTGCAACCTATAGACTACACATCTACACACTATTGTGCAACATATAGATTACACATCTACACACTATTGTGCAACCTATAGATTACACATCTACACACTATTGTGCAACCTATAGATTACACATCTACACACTATTGTGCAACCTATAGACTACACATCTACACACTATTGTGCAACCTATAGATTACACATCTACACACTATTTTGCAACCTATAGACTACACATCTACACACTATTGTGCAACCTATAGACTACACATCTACACACTATTGTGCAACCTATAGACTACACATCTACACACTATTGTGCAACCTATAGACTACACATCTACACACTATTGTGCAACCTATAGACTACACATCTACACACTATTGTGCAACCTATAGACTACACATCTACACACTATTGTGCAACCTATAGACTACACATCTACACACTATTGTGCAACCTATAGACTACACATCTACACACTATTGTGCAACCTATAGACTACACATCTACACACTATTGTGCAACCTATAGACTACACATCTACACACTATTGTGCAACCTATAGACTACACATCTACACACTATTGTACAACCTATAGACTACACATCTACACACTATTGTACAACCTATAGACTACACATCTACACACTATTGTGCAACCTATAGAATACACATCTACACACTTTTGTGCAACCTATAGACTACACATCTGCATACAATTGTGCAACCTATAGACTACACATCTACACACTATTGTGCAACCTATAGACTACACATCTACACACTATTGTGCAACCTATAGACTACACATCTACACACTATTGTGCAACCTATAGATTACACATCTACACACTATTGTGCAACCTATAGATTACACATCTACACACTATTGTGCAACCTATAGACTACACATCTACACACTATTGTGCAACCTATAGATTACACATCTACACACTATTGTGCAACCTATAGACTACACATCTACACACTATTGTGCAACCTATAGACTACACATCTACACACTATTGTGCAACCTATAGACTACGCATCTGCACACTATTGTGCAACCTATAGACTACGCATCTGCATACAATTGTGCAACCTATAGACTACACATCTGCACACTATTGTGCAACCTATAGACTACACATCTACACACTATTGTACAACCTATAGACTACACATCTGCACACTATTGTGCAACCTATAGACTACACATCTACACACTATTGTGCAACCTACAGACTACACATCTGCACACTATTGTGCAACCTATAGATTACACATCTACACACTATTGTGCAACCTATAGACTACACATCTACACACTATTGTGCAACCTATAGATTACACATCTACACACTATTGTACAACCTATAGACTACACATCTACACACTATTGTACAACCTATAGACTACACATCTACACACTATTGTGCAACCTATAGACTACACATCTACACACTATTGTGCAACCTATAGACTACACATCTACACACTATTGTGCAACCTATAGATTACACATCTACACACTATTGTGCAACCTATAGACTACACATCTACACACTATTGTGCAACCTATAGATTACACATCTACACACTATTGTGCAACCTATAGAC